>JAPQRP010000013.1:15018335-15030094 GCA_037367295.1 Apogon hyalosoma
GCCACTTTGTTGTGTAAACCAAGGTGTGACCCATCCTACCTCAAGAACCCCATCACCCACCAGCAAAACAAAGGAATTCAGTGAAACAAAGAAGTCTAGTGAAACAGAGGAATCCTAACAACTTTAAACTACCAGTTAGTAAAAAGATTCAACCAAAGACCTCAACTGTGTATCAAAATAATATTTCACTAGTAAAGCACATATATCATTACTGACATTAACCTGTCGACCACAGCAGACTCTCAGTTACATGTACATTTGTGGCTTTGGAAAACTGAAACGGGTCCCTTTTGGAGTCTTCGAATGGACAATTAATTTACTGCCAATTTCCACAAATCCGTTTTTGCTTCATTTCTCAGCAATGCAGTTTACTGCTTGGTTGTAACGGTCATTCATTGCTTTCATTCATTCATTTTACAGGAAGTGGAAAAATGTAATCCAGATCGTGGATTGTGATTCTACATCAGAAAAGATCATTAGTGGGTCTTTTGGTCAGATCATTCAACTCTAAAAGATTATATGAGGATCTAAGGAATAATATAATAATGCTATAAAGCTCTTCTCAGTTCTTCTTGGTTCTGGATAAATTTTGCACATTTTTCCCCTGTGATGATGTTCATATCACCCTACTAGGACCTGACAGTACCTGAACTTTGGGTGCAACACACACAAGCTGTAAAACACTCTTGGCAATAGATTCTCAGTTTGAGGAAACTCAATTTGGGGTTTTAGAGCGAGTCCATTTTAACATCCTCTTTGATCTGCTGGTTTGCCAGTCTGGTTGTCAAAGCCAAGAAACCTATCTCTACAGTTGTTAAAGATAAGTTGCATCCAGTGGAAAAGTATCAACTTTTAACAAGAAAAATGGAGGTAAGATGAGGAAGCCTGAATCTGATTATGCCCACCGTCTATAAGCCTCTGGTATTAATTTGAGGGTGTGCAAACCTACAAAAATAGTTGCAGATATTCATACCACACATTCTATTTTACACGGGTTGAAATATTTATATTGAAGATTTATTTATTTTCTGGGACGCGAGCAGACAGAGTGGATATTCCAAATTATTAATCAGACAAAGAAGAGCTGTTTCTGCTTATGTAATTGGTTTTTAGCTGCCTGTGTTTACCTACGCTGCTGTTTAGCTATTTTTATTGGTTTGGTTCACACACCAGTGTTTACCCAGAAATATAATTAGAACTTTAACTCGATGCAACATTAATAGGCTACAATATTACCATTTAAGTATTATGTAATTTTCCCCGTACCTCCACAAATCAACCTGATGTTACTTATTTAAACTCTAAATATTCCAGCTAATTATTTCGTGTGCATAAATACGATGCACAGTTGTTTTTTTAACTGAGTTTTAACTGCGGCGTTTTTTTTTTTTTCTTCCATAATCTATACATATTTGACATGCTTGCATTGGCTGAGAAATCATTTTTTGACTATGTCTGTCAAGTTCACCTCACTTGCTGCAGACGTTTCTTCCATAAATGCAAGCGTCAAGTGCGAACAGCAAACCCGAGGTGTCCGCCATACATCAAAAGCAACAATATAGGAGGTGACAAAGAAAACCTATATGCGCCCAAGAGCGTTCTTATCTGAAGTGAACACGTCTGTCACCTGACTGACGGCTGACTATAGGCTTGTGGAATACTTACAGTGCTAGTCTAGCTGCCTATCAGTGTGATAGGCCTGTGTTTGTGCGTATCTTCTTGTCCATCTGTCTCGACGCTGTTCTTTTGGAGTCTTTACCTGCTTGTCTGCTTGTTTGCTTCAACGTACTTCAGTCTGTCACCCTGTCAGTTCGTCTGCCAGTTTAAACGGTTTTCTCCTTGTATGTTGATCTGTCTGCGTGAATGTCTGCCTGTCGATCAACTTCACAGTCTGAGCGTGTTTCTGAAATGACGGGTTCCAGCAACACGATGTCTTGCATTGTCTCTTTTTTTTTATTTATTTCTTAAACTTTCGCTGTAGTATCTCACAACTCTACCTTTATTTTCCTCTATCTCACACCCTTGCCATCACCTCTCTATCACTTCTACCCACTATCGTCTCACAACATCTCCCTGTTGCTCTAAGTCTCCCACTTCACCCATATTCTCACTCTCTTCCCCGACTCCCTCTCTTGCTGTCTCCCACCTGCGAGCTATCTTATAAATAACAACACCATGGTTGTTTGCCATTTGTTGTCACAGTCGTAACATTGCCAGCAGCGCTCTGTGTGCACTTGCCTGTTTGTGCGCATCAACAAAACAAGGTAACCTTCAACTGAATCCGTTAGACATATACCTGATTTATAGAGCCACAGATTGGACGTGCTTGTTTTGGCAAACATTGGGATGGGATGTGTGTTTACCTCGGCGTTAAAATATTTAAGAGCCTCGGGGACTTTAGTCTGTTAGACTTTTGTTATAGAACACATTTAAGTTGATAGAAGAAAGCTTACAGTCAATGAAGGACTGACTTTATAACAGACAGGAAGCAAAAGGCGGAAAGTCACGGAGGATCCACAGAGCCTCATGAAATCCAATATACCCATTACCGGAAATATTTTAAAAAGTATGCCTGTACTGATCATGCTCGTGACACTAATTGTGTTTTTGTGTATTACTTATAAGCAAGAGAGGTGTAAATCAGTAAAAAAAAGAAAATAAAATTAATAATAATCACCATAAATGTACCACACTGGACCTTTTTATTACATTAATTAGAGGAGGAGGAAGAACCTAAGGGGAGCAGCCATTGCCGGCCAGAAGTGACGTACCAGCGTTGTTTCCGAGTGATCAAGTACGAGTAAACACGCAGCAGTCAGTGAGCAAGATTGAGTGGAAAGCACCTGCTCAAGAAGCAAACTATGGCTAGCAATTAGCTTTGCATGCCATCATTGTCCTAGAGATATGACCCAGCACTGGCTGATAATGTGTCATCTTAGACTGGTGTCTGCTGTACGGGGTCAGTGACCAGTCCATCACAGCCCAGGTAATCAGACGCTGGAACAGCCCGTGAAGGAGGAAACATGTTGCTGACTATGCCTGACTGATGGAGCAGCAACTTAGTACTCATGCGTACTTAACAGGCTATGACGCAAGTTACCTGATGGAACCGCGAGTATTACAAGTGATCTTTTATGATAGCTAGCAATGAAAATTTAATCGCTATCCTTCAAGAACAAAATGGTTTTAGATGCAAAGCTTTTTCTTTCCCCAAATGAATTTCAAGTATAACTTAAACATAAAAGTTCCTAGCTTAGCACAACTTCCTTAAACAAACCAAAAACAGTCTTAAGACTTCAGGACATTAATGTGAGAAGCAATAAACAAACCTTGACTGGTAAAATAAAAAAGTAAAAGAATAGAGATTGGAGATGATTTATACTGTACACAAACAGCTCAAGTATAAAGAAGCCAAGTATAATCAAATATTATCTTGTATGAAGCCAGGCTAGAATTTAAATCTATCACCTGAAACCATACTGGACCAAATAAGGAAAAAAAAAAAAAAAGTTTAAAGAGTTCTATATTGTATTGATATTTCAACCCCTCAACAGCAGAGGGAAGTTATTCACAAACACACTTATGATTACCAAAACCACCAAAATATAAAAGTTATGTTTACATACATCTGTATTACAGTATCATCAAGTTTTCTTCAAACTAAACCTCATAGGTTATTCTGACAGTTGGTCAAAATAACGGTTTTAAAATCTTCATGTTGTGTCAGCTGTAACCACATGTTACCTCTGTTTTTTGTACGGTTTGTGTTGTCAGTAGTTGCACCAAAGATCTGTTTGGAATCATTTAAACCAGATCAGAACTGTCGGTTTAGGCTGAACCACGGATCAACAAATAGTGAACCTAGCAACGATAATAGCATCCCATAATGTGTTACACCTTCATAAGTCTCATTATCAAACTAGAAGAAACACTATTTCAGAGTCAAACTACATTGTTTTAATTGGAGCCAAGTCCAGTGGTGAAAACAAAATCAGTGCTTCTAGATTCCATCACTTTTGTTACTGTCTTAGCGATTCTCATTCCATCAGGTCACTTTCTGATGCTTTGCTCAAAAGCCCTGTGGCGTTTTATTCACCATGGGAGACCAGCAGAGTGAACCAGTACTCCCCCTAGTGGTCACATAGATCCATTAATATGATTAGATTCAGTTCATGTCTCTACAATCTACACATGGGCGTCTTTTGCATAACCCCAGAGCTCTTTAGTCGAACCCATAAAGACTCAAATATCAGCTGGTGAACAAAAGCATCGACTGATCTGAAATGTTTAATACCTGTTGATCCACTAATCATATCAATACATGTATATGATTGGTGTAAAATACAGTTTATCATCAGATATGACCCATTTGGACATTCAGAGGCTCCGTAGTGAACATGGAAACACTGTCATCTTCTAAAACACTGATTCACTAGTAAAACCCACGGAGTTGGATCAATGACAGTGGATGGATGCACGTGGTTTATATTCAGCTATTGATATATTTTGCTGAAAAAGTCACTTTTTCTTCAGTTTTCTCTGTTTTGGTATAATAATCTTTGAATTTACTGTGAGTTTTTATAAACATCCAATTTAAATATAGGAAATTAAATATAGGAAAATACATGATTTACAATGAAACATGCAAAATACGGAGGATAATATAATAATACATGGTGACATATCACTTAAGCGTTAAATAGACAGAAAATTCATTTGAGAACTGTCACAAAAGTAGCACTGGGGCTTTATGGGTCAAATACTGCAGTATTGATTTTAGGTATTTTTAAAACTACATACTGATACTTCAAGTAAGTTCTGTTTATTACAAACATGAAGAAACATTGTTAGCTTGTTGATGGTTAAATCCAGTGCAGTATTAGCTGAGAGATCTATTACGACCAAATTATACATGTTTTCTTATACATGCTTCACAAGATTTTTCTTTAGAAAACATAGGATCTTTTTCAACTAACAAGGCTTTTTTTTTTTTTTTAATGGACCCTATATTAGCAGGGCAGATGTTCTGGCAAAAAAAAAAAAAAGATGAACTTTACCAAAAACATTTCTAATGAGAAAACTAAAACTGAATATTAAAGAGGAGCTTTTGGATGCCTCAAGTTTGGTCTAACCTTACACTGACATCTGTGTTTTGTTTTTTTTTTTTTCTTTAAACTTGAGAATAATTCTCTAGTGTTGAAAAATTTGACATGGTTCACCAGAGCCGCGTATTCTGCACTGAATCATAAAACACACAGTCTAAAAGTTTGCTTCACCAAATGTCTGCACGTCTTTTGAATTTAATATTAATATAAATCTTTGATGATTGCCTGTCTATAAAAGTAACATCTGTTCTGAGAAAAAAAACAACAGAAACTTCACAGAAGTTAGACAGATTTGCTATACACGTCTAAATCTCCTGAATGAATTAAAATCCAGTTTCCTCGGTACAAGTTACTTTAATGGCGCGCACACAGGATTTCACAATGAAGGTTTCCAGCCAGTTTCCTATTGTCCAACTCACTGAGGAATATGAATCCTGAGATCTCCTCCTTATTGATTCTTGAACAGAGCATGTTCTGTATTATCAGTGCAGAGAAGCTGTTGCACACCGATTTACCCGACTCATTTTCCACGGTGTAGTGTGTTATCTCTATCTGGATTTGTAATGATGCAAGACAAAGCAACACATCGGCATCTCTGATTACACAATTTTTTGATTAAAAAAACAACGCTTTGATGTTTAGAAGTGTTTTGGCTCTTAACTCTCTCACCACTTTCTAATTAGATTTATTAACAAAGTAACAGCCTATGAGGCATTTTGTCAGCATGGGGGGGAACTTACGCCTGCGATCACAGATGCACAATTACACACGCTTGCACGTGCACAGGAAATGTGTGTGTGCGTGTGTGTGTGTGTGTGTGTGTGTGTGTGTGTGTGGGGGGGTTGTATGTTCCAATGATCTATAAAAAGCCAATATTTTCTTTCTGTTCACTTAATCTCATGCTAATAATTGCCACTGGGTGCTGATAACTATTCATGTGTATGTGATACCGGCTGCATACTAATTCTGCAGGTGCAAGGACGGTCCCGGGAGAACAAGAGGGAATGGGTGAGAGGGTGAAAGATTCTGCGTAGACGTTGCTACAGTGATTGAACAAACTTCCTCGCCTTGTTAACTGTTTTACTAGATGAGAAACCCACCAGACTAAAAATGCACAAACAGCAGGTTGCAGTGCCAAAGGTGCGTGCTTCACTGGTGCTCAGTCTCGCTCTGTGTGTGCGCTGGCATTTGTGTGTAGTGTCAGAGCGTCAACGGATTATAACTCATTGTGATTTCCTACCATGATAAAAAAAAAATGCATCCTAAATGATTTATGCAATGTTACAGTATTTATCTCCAGCACTGTTTATTCTCTGCTGAATATACGGATTCTATTAAGCATGTACAGAACTGTGCAACAAGAAGGTTTGTTGTTTTACTAAGACTATAAAGATATAATATAACATACAAAGACTGTTATCGGTCTCATGTCATGTCTTGTACATTAGTTACTGAACTAATCTCCTACTGTTTCACACCAGGTGCCTTTCCACACATGTCCAGTGTTTCCTACTGATGGTCATTTTTGTCACGAGAACAGAGATTGCACTAAATACTGGTTGTTTTCTGTAGAAGCCATGTAGTTTATACTTTGGTGAGTTTTTAATGCCGTGCACAATATCCCCTTCTATTTTTTGTTGTATTTTAGAGACTGAAATAGAGATATTATGCTGATTGCAAGCATGTAAAAACAACAGACTTCTGCAGAGTATTATATATATCAAATCATAGCATATGTACAGTATAACTTCACAGAGAAAACACATAAAAACAGAAAAACAGATTTCTAAATCTTCTTTCAACTTTTTACTTCCATTGCAGACTGTATAATTAACCCTTTAACAACGGCAATCTCTCTGGCGCTACATTTTGTACTTTACAGCATTCAAATTACTCTAACTCCTGAACTGTTTATGCTATCTACAAAATTCAAATGGCATCGGGAAGCTGAGATCCTGAGCTTTCCGACGCTATATATGCTTTACAGCAACAATGTGGGACTATTAAAACCTCCGCACAGGCTAAAAAATAAAAAAAAAAAACACCTGGGATTAAAAAAAAAAAAAAAAAAAAAAAAATGAAGCTATAATATGGAACTGAATAATCAAGACCAAAAAGCATGTTTGAGCAGATGTAAAACAGTTCAGTCTCAAAAAGTTTCATTGTGGACATTTACAGTTGTTTGATCATAAATATGCTAAGAACTGCAAGTCCATTTTTTTCTATTTTACTAAAACACACAGTTTTAAGCATTTATTATTTATAATAATGATAATTAATGTCCCGATATCAAACGTTAAGTTCTACCTGAAAACAAAGGAGCAAAAGAATTGGCATAAAAGACATTTTCTGACACTTTAATGCAAAGAAAACATGAAGACACACAGGCGGCCTGTTATAACTGCAGTCTTAAAAGGGTTGGTGAATATACGTCTATTATTGCCATCCATCTATGTTCTGAGCCTTTAAGTCCTCATGAGGGTCTTGGCAGGGAGGTCACCCTGGACTTGTCGCTAGTTCACAGGACTTCAGGCGTACCAACACATTAAAAATAGAAAAGTTGATCTGGGACAATCTATGACTAGCACTGAAGTTAAGTGTTGAGTAATAGTGCAATTTGTGATGTGAAAATTGATTGCAATCATGACTTTGTACAAAAACAGCAATCAGAAAAAGGTCTAGTCCTGCAGGAGCATGGACTAATCATAAATGTGTGCCCAAATACAAGTTTAAACAGACAAAACATTAAATATATTGTCTTCGCTCTGCTTTTAATGAATACACAAGCATAACTACTTTAAGAAATCACCGGTTTCTGATATGTTAATTTTGCATATTGTAGATTGTGTTTAATTTGAGGTTAATTCAAGGCTGAATTAAAAATGCACTTCTGGTAAATCACATACCTCCACCCAGGCCCCACAGTGTTTTAATTTTCATGGAACATGGACAAGCGTGTTTGAAGGATGAGCCCTCGTTTCAGAGCAGCTACATGAAAAAAGGGGTGATACTGGAATTCTTTATTGCTTACAGTTCACCAAGGACAGTTCTACAATTCAATCAAATGCCCCATCTCTCAGAAAAATGACTTGGTCTAATTCTGCTGATGGACTAAAGAACAAACAGACATAGGTGATTACATTACCCCTCACTGGAGGTAATTATAATGGAGCGCATCACTACTGTTCGCTGTAGCCCACTGTTAAATCAAACACTAGCAAGAAAAAAGTCAGCATTACAGCCTTTATCACCTGAGTGTCTTCTAGGAACAGCACAATCATTTTGGCAAATGTACCCCTGAGGACAGGAAAGGCTGCCAATCCAATACTGTTCAACTAATATGGATGTAAATGGCCACACATTATAAGTTTGTATTGTAGTGAAAAAAAAAGTACAATATAGTTCATTCTTTTTGCCTCAACTAATTACATAAATGGATAGAAATTGGCTTGCGTGTGCTTTCCAAAGAATCTACATTTAATCTAGATCTTAAAAAAAATAAAAAAAAAAAAAAAAAAAAAAAAGAAAAAATTAATACATATTATATTAAAAGCTTATTTTGCCGGAGCCTTCCATCCCATCGTCACAACATCTTTTTCATTGCAGGAATCAATATTACTAATTCAGCTTGCCCATGGCTAGAAGCCTGTCTGCCGAAACCATACAAATTCATTTAGCTGCATTAGTAAGCTCTTAAACCACAGTGGTACAATGCTTAGCTTTTATTCAATAAAGCTGGGATGATTAATTCAAAGCTGGTGCACTGTACTGTGTGAACACAACATGGAATTAGAAGAACAAAAAACACTATGTCTGTCTGTCACATTGAAATGCAGACACAAGAATGTTAAATATAAGGCGCAAATGCATTGAGAGTGTTATCCAAAACACACAGAAGACAAATGCACAACACAAACACGTATAAATAGGCATTTGGAGTAGCTGAGTGTAATGTGTGCATATAAAGGCAGGTGACAATGCCTCCGTCCGGGAGGGTATGAGGGATCTGTCAACGCTTTGACGAGTATGAAAATGATCGGAATTACATGCTGTGTATTCGCAGTCATCAGGTCTGAACCTAGCTGAACACTTTTGGACCGCCGTGTTGGACATCGCTCTTCCGTCGCCATCATCAAAGCCCCAAATGAGGGAACACCTTTTTGGAAGAACGGTGTTCATCCCTCCGGTGGAGCTCAAAGACGAATCGAATCAGTGCAAAGGAGCAGTTAAGCTGTTCTGGTGGCACAATACCCTACTAAGACACTTTATGTTGCTTTTCCCTTTAATTTGCCACACGTCTGCGTGCATCATAGGGAATTGTACAGTGTGTGCGACTACAAAAAAATACAAACACACAGACTTTTAAAATGCACACTCGTATAGACAGACAGGAACACACACTTTAAGCTGGAAGCTATGTTACATATTCATAAATGCAGTATTATATAGCTGGCTGACATCTCTCACTCTCGCCTCCAACCCTTCCAAAAATAGAGGGAGGCTTTACTCTGCACTGCGTGAAAGACAAGCCTTGACAACTCGGATTTTTTTTTGTTCTGCAACAGTAGGAAAATATGTGTGTATTGACACTCGGGTCGCAATCACCACCAAACAAGCTCATTAGTTTAGACATAACGGAGCTGAGTGTTTCTTACATTACACTTACACTGGCATGTCAGACTAATGAGGTGCATTACAGGGGATGTCTACAACAAATAAACATAAAAAATAAGGTAGTGGAAAACATCTAAGAGAGCTAAAATGCTCAAGAGTATTTACACAAGCTGCTACCGGGGCTAAAACGGGCAGCTCTCTTTGGACCATTAATGTCCAAGCTCAACCAGTCACTTGGAAAAAATGTGTTTTGATGCATCTTTTCTTGCAATTTTTATCTAATGTCACATCTAGTGTTTGACAGACAACATAATAAGTAAATGGAAGCAGCCCATTCTCTTTTAGTCACTGCTACGAAAATAGACATACAGAGGGGTTGATAAAACAGGATGGAAAGAAATTAAAAGCATGAGCGGAGTGGAAAAATAAAGCCACAGGAATAGAAAAGGACAGTAAACAGGAAAGAGAAGAATAAACAGCAGAAGATAAAGACACATGTTTACAGTAAGTATTCAACGGAAGAGCAAAACAACTCCGATAATAGCTGAACATTATGCACCAGTTTCACATCTGACCTTCCTCTCTACTCTCTCAATCACGGGGGAGGAAACCTGCAGCGACCAAATGACCCCGTAAAAATAAAGACCACCTGGAAGAGTTATAATGATGACTTGAGACTTAAGAGAGTGAGCGAGCGCACACGAGCGGAGATTATAATATATTACTGTCGGCTGTGTTTTGTAGTGCCACCCCTGGGTTTATAGGCTTCTCAAAACAGAATGAATCACGCAGCGTTTGTGGAGTGTGCGGCGGTCGGCCATTTCTGCAAAATTCAAGCACGCCAAAGCGTTCCAGAGAACCCCGCCGAGGCCCGGGCCCCTCCTCTCCTGCTCTTTATTCTCTAAATAAAACTGCTGCTGGTTGATCACGGTAAGTCTGTTGGGCTCTGAGGATTGTACAGGTTATACACAGACCAGCGTTGCCTTTTTAATTGTGTATTTTTGGCTAAAGAAGGAACACAAGCTGCCTGTCGGTGTTGATAGAGAATTATGGGATTTGTATGGTGAAAACAAAGTTCACCCGTTTTATTTAAACTCTGATCAAGACCCTCTTTGCACTAAAGTCCTTCATTTGAGATGTAATCAAAGCTGAATTAGGCGAGAAAACACCCATCATGCTGTTCACACTCTGCACCTTCTGTGATATTGAGTGTGGGCGTCAACATCCGAACTGACACGACAGTAATCAAAGTTAAAGATGAAGTCATCTACGACCCTGCTTATTTTATTTATTTATTTATTTATTTATTTATTTATTTATTATTTTGCAAGCTTGTGTTATTAGATGAGATTAGAGACTTTATTGATCCCACAGTGGGGAAATTCAACAGTCAAGGATAAGAATAGTGTAAAAGACAAACAATATAAAATAATGAAACATTTATTTATTAATTTATGTGAATACCTTGTACTGAAATGCCATAAAACTATAAGCACTTGCTGCTTGCAGCGGAAAACCTGTTTATTTCTGTCCAGTTCATGATAACCCACCTTCTCTGTGTTTACTTTAATCACACAAAGAAATAACACAGTTTTACGTCAAGTACACTTTGTACTTCTCTCAGGACTTTTCTGTGCAGCTCTGTAAAGGCTTATTGATGCCCTACGTACATATGAAAACAGATGTGTTCAGTTCAAACACTTATACTTCGGTTGGCGCCATAATGGGGAGAAAAGTAATGAACATTCTAAGGGCCCGTGACCGGCAGACGCCCTAGAAAATAGTAGTCAATTAGTCAAATTAGTTAAAAAAAAAAAACAAAAAACAACTATTAACATAAAAGAATATCGTTTTCAAAAGGCACTAATAACTGTAAGTGTTTTTTTGCATTGGTTTCATTTTTGGGGGGAAAAAAAAAAAGCAAAAATCCAGTGCAGTCCGACCCCTGCCTCCCCCCTCCTTATTTCATGATTTGGTTTGGTCCAGGTGCCAGCACTCCTATCTACGCCTCCATCTACAGAGTCAACCTATTTTACTTGT
>JAPQRP010000013.1:15036370-15048620 GCA_037367295.1 Apogon hyalosoma
TCTATATTCTAACTATGTACATATAATATATTTAGATATAATAGTCAATATTCTAACCATGTACATATAATATATTTGGATATAATGGTCTATATTCTAACTATGTACATATAATATATTTAGATATAATAGTCAATATTCTAACCATGTGGTATATTCCCAATAAAACATAAATCTCTGTGTTAAAAACATGTAAAGGTCAGACAGCGAAAATGAACAGTTCCTCCATTCACCGTCTGCGACCACATATTTTTATTACTACATTGCAAATTAGCGTCAAGGCAATATATTGATTAAAATATAGGCAATTGTGTTTATTTGCATTTAATAGCTGACATCTGTAAGGTACAGGGGCGCTGATATTGTGAGCTGTGCGTCAAAGCAGTTCCAGTCAAAGCTATGATTAAGAAACCGCTTGTGGCGACTCAGCAGAACCTGACAAATTCTTTTAAAGATTTACACTTTACTGCAAAATTTTGTGTTGAAGGGTATAAATGACATTTACAACAAAACCTATATATCCAGGGCTGTCAAGGTGTTGTTGAGCGCTTTGTTGGAGCAGTGGGAGTTTCTTTATAGCTCACGGCAGTATAATGTTAGTTTTTGACCCAGGAGAGTTGACCAATGCTCCAACCTGATGTAAGAATCCATCAATATGAGCTACATTAGGAAGAAAGTACATTAGTTGAACAAACCCCAGGCTGATAAAGACGATCACATGGCAACATTGCTCTTGGATAGCCAGAAAAATAAGATCATGATATGTCGATCGGCAGGTATGTGTCTGATGCCGACGTTGGTTAATGTGCCTGATTTTTAATTCCTTCTATTTTCTATTAGTTTTTCCTATTTTGTTTTTTTTTTGCGACAATAGCCTGAAATATGGACAGAAGTTTCATTTCAATACTCAGGTGGAAATCTTCAGTGGGGGGTGTTCTAGGTGTCCTCGTCTAGGAACATTTGAACGATAAACGCACCGTGTCCTGAATTCTAATGTATTTTATCAACACAATCATGCTGTTAGTTTATGGCGGAAATGTCATCATTTTTGCAAAGGAATATTTCAGATTCAGGTACAATTTTATTTTATGTATTGGTTTATTTAACAGAGACATTGTACATTAATTCACCTTGCCTAGTGGCTATGGTAATGATACAAGGTCGTGTATTTTATTTATTATTTTATTTATTATTCAAATGTGTACATGTGAAAATCTTGTGTTTTTCTGCTGTATTAGCATATTATTTATTGCTTTAATCTCCCCATACTTAATTCCTTTTGTTTTTTGCTTTTTTAAGAGTGTTTTTGTATGCAACTTAGCTATTGTGACCAAGTATTTTCCCTTGTGGATCAATACAGTTTGTCTAAATGTAAGGCTAATATAATGCACAGTGCTTTCAGATATTCTATATTACACTCAAATATTTATTTTACTGTAACCTAGCATCCCTAAACATGTCTAAAACACTAACCTGGCCAGCCATCCGTCTTTCTCAATGAGAAATCTGTCTGGAATCGCGGGGCCTGAATCCAAATATGAAGGCGGGACTAACAGGCGCCGAGTAAACCAATCACAGGTAAGACGGACGTGGCACTTTTGGCAGAGAAACTTAAGAATACAGGGTGTAGTCTGTAACGCAATCCGTATTTTTGAATCAAACAACCGACAACAGTTGTAAAGAGATTAGCGGACTTGGAACTGACTTTGACTCGCGACAAAAAGAAGTCGGTGTGTATGACGAATTGCAAAACACAAGTGGTATAGAATAGACGGTGCATATTTCACAGTGATCGGCCTAATTCCAGACTGTTTTCTCAGTACTGAATACACTGGGAAAAGCGGATGGCTGGCCAGGCTACTAAAACACAGCTGCAAAAAGCATGTACACGGGTATTTTTTATTAATTTAGTGCTGACAAGTAGCACATTGAAAGGAGTCTAACCTCCAGACCCTTACATAGTAAAGACAGATTTGAGAGCTTCCACAGTTGTAGCTATACTCACTAACTGGAATAATCTTTTACCTGCCTTATATGTGCTGCCAGTCAAACACAATATTCTACGACTTTGATTTAATGCAGCGAACAATAAAATGAACCTCTTTTCAACACCCTGTTGCTCTAAAACACTCATTTTAAGTGTTATTGTCTGGTGTGTGTCATGTTTTCAGCAAAGCAGCCATTAGTAGAAACTGACTATGCAACATACAGTAATAGTTCTGGTGACCTGTGAAACCCTGGGCCGTTACTTTACAGCAGGAATCATTTCAGTGCAACAAAACAATGGATTAGCCCGTACCAGAGGCTTCATTCACGAGAAAACAAAAAAGGTAAGACTAAATTCGTAATCATCGCTCCATAATGCGACCTTTATTTTTCCTTTTCTTCGGCTCATTCAGTGAGTTTCACTGGTTGATGAATAACACTTGTACTGTTGGCTCTGCTTCACGCTAGCTTAGCGGTGCAAAGTTTGTGGCATTGGTCTGTTTTATGAAATTATTCATCGCATAATTTGGTCTTGGACTGTTGGCTTAGTTGAGATATTTACCCATTTACAGTAAGTGCTTGCTGTTTGAATTGTATTCTGTTATCTGAAAAATGGTTTTGTTGATTTTCTAGCATATGTTCTACTGGTTACATGGCTGTAAGTTATAGCATGTGCATCATGTAGCATTACCATGGCGACACAGATGCAACAGAGGCTGCCCTGCTAGTATAGAAGGTTAAGCAATGAGTGGCTTCTATCCACTGGGCTTTTATGTTGAAATGGGAAAAGGAAGTATTGTGTTGCATTGCAGTGCAGATAGAAATGAGGTTTGGTACAAAGTAAGAACCATTTCTACTGGTTAAACAGAATAAATCTGAAATAAAGTCCTACTTATTCTACAATAGTCTTTCAAGTAAAGGTCTCGTACCTCCTACAGCTGCACCGGTATTGGAGGAAATACTTTAAAAATAAAAAAATACATTTTTCAAAATAAAAGTTCTTTGCTTGTTTCATGTTTTACTGGCGGCGACAAATGTTGTTAGTGTAAATATTAGGAGGAAGTGTTCCCCAATCTCCCCTGAAATGTACACCTATGGCCTTATGTAAGCTCCTGCAATTGGTCAGAAATATTTTTGGTTGGACTCAAACTGGGCCAGCGGGTTTAATGTACAATAAAGTACCAGGAAAAATAAAATGCCATTTGACACAGCAAACAAATTCTAAATTACCACTGCACGTAGACCCTGCTATGAGCATTTTAGAACCTTATAAAAGGGGGTTAACTGCAGCAGACTATCCAATGGCTCACAATGGGACAATCAAAAGTAAAGTGACCTTGATTTTAACAGAGGCAGCATGAACCAGTTTACAAAAAAAAAAGATGTTTATGTTAAAAGCCCAACTGAGATATTGTTAAGTACCACACTGGGGTTAGAGGGTTTCACTGAAAAAAAAAAAAAAACATTCAAAACACACATAGTGGAGAAAAAAATCATTATCCTTCATTACTCTCATGCACAATTTAGGAAACAGACCGAGAAATGATTTGATTGAATAGTAGCAGCTGGATGTGCTCACCGCAGGGTCCGAGTCATTGGCCGTCACCGTAGTAACTATGGTTCCCTTGACAGCGTTAGGAGCAACCATGCCTCGGTACACTGACTGGCTGAATACTGGAGAAAAGTCATTCATGTCCTGGCGAGAGAAAAACGCACAGCAACCATGAACTTCAGGTTTCAAATTTTCTATAAATTATCATCATTTTGCATTTTTAATACGAAAGCTGACATCTGAACATCTGCCATCCAAAAGGGAGACATGAAACAGCTGCTGACATTAACATCACCTCCATCAGGTAACATAACCCTGGAGTCCATAACTCATTACTCAGTACTGGTTGTGCTAGTTATTTCGGGGTATATGCATGAAAAATCCCATGTAGCATGCAAAGAAAACAAAAAACAAAACAAAACAGCACATTACCAAAAAAAAAAATTACTGATCGGATTCTCCAATATGGGTAAATGCAGGTTTGCATTAATTTGGAAAGAAGTGGAGACAAACTGCATACTATTGAACACAAACCAACAGTTGTGGTGTCAGAATCTGTAGAAAAAAAAAACAAATATGTTTTCAACAATCAATAAAAGTGACAGCTCTTTTTTTTTTATTCCCTTTGGTATATAGTGTCATATTTAAAGGTGCACTGCAAAAGGTAAATAAAAATGAGTGGCAGTCTCACTCATCTTGAATTTTAAACATTCTCACAACAATAACGTGGCTGAGAATGCATATATTCTGTTCAATAAATATGTAACTTTGGGCCAACAGAGGTACTTGGGGGAAAAAACTAAAATAAATAAATCACATACAGATCACAGAGAGCCCAAACCAGTTTCTGATCGTTTGTCGAAACATTAGTAATAATCACCATCAGCATGATTTCCTTTTTTTTTTTTTTTTTGTTTAAATCAAACAGGTTTTATTGATTTTCTGGTGTGAAGGAAAACATACAGTACATGTTCAACTAAAATACAATTTTTCAATACAGAAGACAAACCTCAAATGCCCATGTATGCATGTATATACACATGATACAGTGAATAATGAGCTGGGTGTTGGATTAGAGTTTGCAGAAGAAGTCAGAGGGTTTTTGAGTTGTGGAAGTAAGTCATAAAGGGATCAGAGATGTAAAGTGAATAGCGGACAGTCGGCAATAATCACCATCAGCATGATTTCTTTCTTAGTTACTTGCTCCTAACTACATAAGCAGAAGCCACCAGAGACTCAGATGCTCCAGACCTTTACACACTCACACTCCCATCTTCAAAGAACACAATCAATCCTCATTAGGTATAAATAAACACAAACCCACACACTCACCGTTATTCTCACAGTAACAGATGCTAATCCGGGAGGCATGGTTCCCTCTGCGTCCAGAGCCTCTACGATGAACGTGTACGTGGGTTCAGGGACGGCCAGCGCCTCGTAGTCCAGATCTTGAAAGACGGACAGCTCTCCGGTTACGGGGTCGATGTGGAACAGGTGAGTGACATCCCGGTCCGAGCCCTCGGTTCTGATTTGATATGTCAGATTGGAGCTGAGGTCGGCGTCTATGGCCTTAAGAATAAGAAAACGGGAAAGACTTGTAATATTGATGAGTTGTGATTCTTGCGGCAAAATTAACTTTTTATATTTGCCAGAAGGACATGAATGCTCGTGTTGTGAAAACATGTCCGTATCTTTATTTAAACCTATATTCTTATTTCTTTTTGCCGTGTAGCCTGCGGGAACTACTACTTTTTCACATTCTTCCTCAACCCAAAAGGTCTCAGTAGGTGTCAGTAAATTAAAATGTAGATTTACAGCATTGTCCAGAATGTAAAATAACACTGAATAAATGTGTGCATGTCAAAAGGACGAAGACTGTCTTTTTCAAGTTTTACAAAATGAATTCAAGACACGGTTTTGTGAACTGAATGAATATCTGGGTAGGAATTAAAAAAAAAAAAAAACAACCAATAAAAATTGCACCAAAGCAAAACAATGTAATGTATACATTTTGTGTGCATTTTAATGACAGTTGATTATTGTTATATTGATCATTATAATATCCCATAATTGTAGATTAGTGGACAGAGGAACTGTGACATCTCCCATTGATTTCTGAATTGCTGTTTTGCGGTTATCGTTATGCTAAATGCTAAAGCTAAATGCTAATGCTAATGGTAAGTGCTGTGTGTATTAGGATGGGCAGGTCTTTTTGGACCCTGGACATTTCACAAGAGATGGTTCCGGCCTGGATGTTTCGAACCCTAGGATAAGGACTTTTCGACCCAGAATTAACGCACCGATATACATGTAAATACACAAAATATATAAATATGAACAACGTGGAAGACGTTTCGGACCAGACTTGGCGTATCATGATTGACATCCAACCTCAACTGATTGATAAGATGAATAGTTTCATTAGCTTGTCCCCCCAATAACTCTGAAAGTAGCATTTCAGAGAGCTTGGCACATGTCATTTGCAATGTAGATCTCATGATCTTGAAATGAATATATTTTATACATATTTAGAACATCTTCTTCCAAACTAATTCATGTAAACATGAATGTACTGGGGGAGGAGTTTAAAATGTGCTATGCCACGAATGAACCATCAAAATCACTGTCAAATTGTGTAGCTGAGGGAGTTTTGGGCGGAGGGCTTACAGAGATTACCCTCACCAGATGATAAGAAACCATGCTAATTATGCCCAGTAGGCTGGTGAGGTGAAACGTCTCGAATGGGAGGGCGAACTGTCCAGACTTCAGGTGCGAAACGTCCGGCAACTTTAGGAAGGATAAAACGCAGAGATCGAATCTCCCTACAAGGATAAAGTGAATTAACCTTTTTCCTGTTGGCTCTCTGTAGGAGGTCGGAGGTGAGCTAATGGTGAGCGCAAGACTGCCACCCTTGTAAAATGCTAAACTTCATCAAGCACTGTGCAACAAAGTCATTTTACAGCTTTGTTAATAGAATCTATTTAGTACAACTACAGTAAAGCAGTTTGTGCAGGAAAAAATAAAAAACATCCAACTCTGCAGGTGAGTCTGCCATCCCCTGAGGTCTTATTAATGAAATAAAAACAAACAAAAAAAAAAGATCAACCACCAGATCACTTATTAGAGGATCCAAATAAAACAGATGAGACTGGAATGAGTCCTGGGAGAAAAAAAGCGCTAGTGTTTTTTGAGAAATTTTGGAAATAACCCTAGTGGCTGTCAGTGGTATTTCAACTTTACCACTGCGTTGGCTTTATTTTGGAGCTGTGGCGCTTGCCCCATGTAATGGCATTACAATTAGAATGACAGTAGTGCTAATGAAAACAACATTCTAACAGACTTGGATAAACATCTTGCACGTTTTAATGTGTTTTAATTATGTGAAGTTGTACAATTTTAGCCACATGTTAACGACTGATGGGACTCGTAGATTAAATAATAGTTAAAACAGTCATCTAAGTCTACGTACTCACCTTTAGCTGTAATATGACCGTGTCTTTGGGGGTGTTTTCTGGTAGGTCCAGGTTGTATGTCTGTTGGGTGAACACTGGACTGTTGTCGTCGACGTCCAGAACAGATACGAACAGTGTTAAACGCGATCGCCGTGGATCCACTGCACCATCCCAGGCTTCCACGATCAGAAAGTAGTGACTTTTCACCTTCAAGATAATGGATTCACAACAACAAACATATCACTAATGACATCTCCGGTGCTCTTTCCCATTCAAGATTTCTGACAATCCACTGACACGTAAACAAACCACAACTTCTATTACCTCCCTGTCCAATGGCGCCGCTGTTCTGATAGCCCCCGTGGCGTTAATGGAAAACAGTTTCTGGTGGTTGACGAGCCGATAATGGACCTGACCGCTCGCACCTAGATCTGGATCTGTAGCCTAGAGGTGCACACAAGCAACAACAAACTAGACTAAACCTGCAAATCAGCAATAAAGCATTGATTGCAATCCATTAGTCTGCCTTTGAGGCAATCATTCTCTTAATTAAATGTGAAATTCCCCTTGAATCGAGCTTTGTGTGTCTGTGAATGAAGTGTGTGTATGTTTTCTGAATTAATGTATGCTGCAAAAGGCTCAATGCGCCTCAACCTTGAAGCATTTGGGGAAAAAAACAATGACACTGCTGTTTCCAGCTCCATTGTTTTATTATGGTAACTTTTCCCCTTTGATAAAGTATGCATTCAAGTTTAGCATTAGCTTTAGCTCTGTCCCTCTGACCTTGAACTACAGCAGACAAAGGCCCATTGTATATTAAAGTAATCACCATGTTCCTCCTAATACTGTTTCTTTTCCCTCTCTCTCTTTGACATCACTCCTGACTGTAAATGTGACTGAGTTCAGAAAAATGGGAGTTATATCCTTGACGAGGTGACAAGGAGAATGCTTGGGGATGGGCTTTTTCTGCCTCTCCTTAGTCATGTGTACTTGTATTTCTTTATGTCAGCTCCCTCTTAAAATTTGCAGCTTGTCCAAGGGAAATTAAACTGTTTCCCCAAGTTTTTTTTTTTTTTCTCAGAACTTTTCCATGGTTAATGAGACAGTCATCTCAAGGTAACCAATTCTATCACCCTGTCAAATCTGTATCCTGGTAGCGCTGAAGCAGATCAAAGTTGTGTACGGAGCCTTGCTTACAGCACTTCGAGTATGAACATTTCCAGCAGGTAAATGTTTGAGAATTAATAGCCAGTGTTAAAGGAAAAAAAAAAGAAAAAAAAGAAAAAAAAATCCCTGTTCTTGTAGCAGTAATCTGGTGATTGAACAGGACACTGTGAAAGGAGGTATATAATCAGTTGAATATAGAAAACAATGTTTTTTTTTAAAAAGTTGTGAATTTTGTAGGTCTTAGGAGTACATTTTGGCAGTTTTTGAATACTTTTGATTTTTACCTGTGTTATTTCACATTAAAAAAAATTTGACCTTGTCTTGTTTGGTGTCATTTTTTTTAAACACAGCCTCACCTGTGTGATTTTACAGTAATTTTTTTCATTGACGATGATGTTTTAGCACACTGAAGCTAAAGTGATGCAATAAACACACCAACCATGAAATCCTAGTAGGGAACAGTTAGATTTTTTTGCTGCTCCACTAAAAACATGTTGAAGGAAGCATTTTCATAACTTAGAATGAACATATAAATTCAAAACTTTACAAAACTAATTACAAATTCAGCAAATAAAATTCAATATAACTATTTACATGAATATGCAGGCTTTAAAAAAAAGTATACAGAACTATAATAAAACAATCTAGTGTCAGGAACATGCTCACTGAACCACTTTTACGATCCTATGGTTAAGCCTGTAACCATTTATAAAAGCTGTCACAAGATTCTACACCTCTGATTGGTTGATTAATGATTTACCGCCTTTTCCTGCACTGACCGCACACCAAGCGTGATGATAATATTGCTATTGTGTATCATAAGTCTGGTTTTACTTGGCCTTTCAACATAACTTAGTTTTATTTTGGAGCACATAAAATCACCAGATAACAAAGAACAATCCAACACCGACAAACAAAATTTTTCAGCGCTCAAAAAAAGGAGTAGGAAGTAGTATAACTTACAGAATCCCACCCCCGTTTTACAAACTAATAATTAAATTGATTCAGTTTCCTTTGCTACGTTAACACCTTTTTTTTTTTTTTTTTTTACAACAACACAAAACATCCATACAAACTATTTACCACACACTTTTTTGGTCACCTCACATACAATCTGATTTGCATAATCAACATTTTTAATGTAAACTATAATATTTATATGTGCTACAAATACAATTATCAATAAATGTGATACTATCTCCTAATCATGATAGTCTGTGTTAATTACAGATAGGCAATACACAGAAATATCTTATTTCTGCATTCTTCTATATGGGTGCTTCTATGAAACTGGGTTCATTTTGGTATCTGGTACTTTGTCAGCTTTTTAGACCCAGTAATAAAAGAGAAATTTAGATGCATTTCCAGCCAGGATGTACCTAATGATGACCACAGATAAATGCCAAAAAAATTATAACCTAAGTCTGAGCCATCCCAAAATTAATGCATTTTTAATAAAATATTGGGGCCAAAAATAGGACCAAAATTGGGACAGGAAAAGCTACCAGTGCATTTGATCTCGAACACATGGCTGTAAATGATCTTATATAGCACTATAAATAAAGACAATGTGTTAAATTTGATGATCCTAGTGCTTTTTTCTAATCCACATGTAGGCGTTTCATGAATCAGCAGTCTCATTCCAGGTTTTGTAGCTCGTCGTCTCCACTTGCGTTACATGCAGAACCTGCCCAGTTAAACTCATAAATCGTGAGTGATTTTGTAATAGCGGTAATATAAATAAATAAATGTGTTTTATATAAAATAATATAAGAATAATAATATAAATAAAAATAAATGTGTTTTATCTGAAAAAAATATATTCTCCTTTATCTCAGTAATGTTTTCTTTTTTTTTTTTTGTCAATAGACCCAAAGTGCTTCCAAACTTGCCTCATAACATCAGTCTACATCTGGTTTGAATTTTTAGCCCCTCTATCCTGTTCTTAGGTACCAGTTTCAGAGAAGCACCCATATTATAACTAGATATTCACTTATTCAGATAACGTCACAGTATTACTTTGACATCTGCACTTTCCACACAAGTTGAAACAGACTCAGCGAGGCTCCGTCTTGCTACTATGTCATCTCAAATTGGTTTTGTGATTTGGATGTTTGGCTGCATCCAGGGACTCCTAAGGCTCAAACTGCCTAATGCATTGTGAGTTTGTTAATCATGCAAACACAAAGCTATATTTTTGCATATAATATATGTTAGTTTGACTTTAAATGTTGTAAATAAAAAGGTACAGATTTAACTGTCGACAGAAACAGTCACCACCCAGTTCACACATACATCCTTTTTGCTGTGCAATACTTGCAGTTGCAGTGACCCATTTTTCCTCCCATTTCCCCTATTAAGGATCATTAAAGTTTCATCTTATCTGACACACTGAGTATTAGAATTAATATAAATTATGTTCTGTCTTGCCAATATTTGTAGCCTGTATGAGGGAAGAATGAAGTCCTTTTGATGTGATTTGCATTTAGTGAGTTATTGCTATCTGGGTGTAAAACTGTGTTATAAATTTAATGGAGCATCAAGCTTTTGGGTGATTATCTTGGTTTGTTTGGAACAAAAAAGGAGACAGACATGAATAAAGCATCAACAATGAGAGTGGGAGAGAAAGGACGGGGCTGGAGAGAAGTCGTGTGGAAAGCAAACACTGAAGGGGAACAAGTTCTCTGTTTTGTTGAATTAAAGTCTCCATGAAATGGCTACCCAAGTGTTATTTGCTTTTGCATATTTACTTTGTACTTGTTAAATCAGTCTTTTAGGTAGGTGGCCCACAGAAACCCCAGTGTGCTTTTTTTAGTGGAGGGACACAGGCTGTCAATTCCACCTGTGGTGACAAAAATGTCATAAACAGAACTGGGACAAAGCCCATAATAGTATCCATTCTTCAGACAAAAATGTTTCTGGCTTGCATGTTACTTTTGTCTGTGGTCCATTGCACATGTAAACAACAGAGAAATGAAATCCTTGCCCTTGTGATGGGTTCCATGGGATCTAACTGCAGAAAAAACAGGCATGGAAATCAAAGGAGGGCATTTTTTGAATTATGCCACATTTGCACCAATGTTCATCCATTTAAAATGTAATGTTACAGAAAGAAAGTCAGCTTGTGGTAATTCAGTAATGTAATATCTGTGTAAAACTCCTCAATTTATGTATTAATTTATTTAACCTTTATCTAACCGGCAAGTTACCCGAGAACTGATTCTCATTTACAAATAACGACCTGGCCAATGGACTGCATCTCTTGTTGCATGTAATGTTCTGTCAAGATAAAAGTAGACGTTACCTTGGAATATTTCACCTCAATTCTTGGGAGCGAGGATAAAATACTAAAAGATTCAAAATTAGTACAAGTCTGATCATATTTAAGTGGCAGAAACATCTTCGGCGATTCTCAACTCACACCTCCATGACTTTCAGATGTGGTCTTTTTGTACATTTTAACAGTTTTACAATAAATTAAGATTTTGACATGTAAAAGTATCTATTAAACTGACATGAATCGTGTGTAGATATCAAATATGTATAAGAACAGTGACAAAATTGAGTGTAGCATTACTGAGTCCAGCTCCGCCCACATAACCATACATGATTGACAGCAGCTGATCTCAGTGCCAGTCCACACCATGTCTCCAATTGGTCAATCTCATTCAGGGTACTATACTTAACCTGTTTAATCCCACTGGAAACTATAGTTATGCTCTATGGTTATTTAACTATTTTAATGAGACTATATAATACAGTAATTTCATTGGTCAATGCAAACTGAAGGGAATTAATAATGACATAGTATCTTCATATACCTAATAAAGTTCTGAACACACTTCTGACCATACCTAGTTATATGTTACACGTTATAATTACAGTCTATGAATGAACTTATATGAATTTGTGTAAAATGCTGTTTATCAAACCTACATTTTGTTGTCAATCTTTTTATTTAAGAGTTAGTCACAAAAACATCCATTATTACAATTTGTCCACATTTTGAAAAATAAAACAGAGTGCACAAACCAAAAGTACAACAGAGGAAAACAAACATAACAAACACACATTTTAATAAACCTCACCCAGC
>JAPQRP010000013.1:15060808-15073442 GCA_037367295.1 Apogon hyalosoma
TTTCTTGATAATAACCAAAATCACTTCAGTTCTTACATCAATATCTGTCATTGTACTGACAAAAACAGTGCTTTTAGCCACTCCACGTTTTCTTTTCTGTCTGTTTTAGTCACACGATACACAAACGAGTTAGTACTTGATTGCATAACCATTGTTTTCGATGACTTTTGTTGGTCGAATAATTTGTTTTCCGTGACTGTTTGTTGTTGTAATGTTCTAAAAGTGATGTTTTAATGTTAGAAAACGCATGTTCCTTTCAACTTACAAGTGTTCTTGTATATTTTATATTGACTTCTTGGATTTTTTTTGGCCCCTTTGGTAAGGAACCAAATATGGTAACTTCACTGACCTTGATTTTCTACATAACAAAACATTTAGAAACATTTCACAAAAGTAATAAAGTCTTGTTATGTCCTGCAATAACAGACTAAGGTTGACAGTTAGAATTTTGAGTATTTCTATGAGTGGCCTAAGGGCAATAAGCAGATGTGTGCATTTTTGCTGTGTCCTATGATAAAAACAGTTTAGACATGTGGTTGAATTTTATAATCAAAGACATAGTGTTGATATGGTAGAAAATACATGATTCAAGTTGACAAACCTGACTGATTTTGTATAATGTGGACTTGGTGTTGAGTTACATCAGTTTGACTGTTTGGAAAGGCGTAAGAGGGGGGAAAAAAAAAAAACACAATTTCTTGACTTTTTACAACAAGAAGACAAGCACAAATGAACCGAGTAAGAGCAGAAGAGCAAAGAGGCAGAGAAAAGCAAGGAGGAGGTCACTGATTACTTAATTTTACTTTCATAAGAGCACGGAAAAGAGACGAGACAGACTGAAGATAGGAAGGAGACTGGGAGGAAGACGAAGCGGAGCAATCCGATTCACAAGAGTAGGATGAAAAGAGAAAGAGCGGTCTGTGGGTGTGTGTGGGAGTGTGACAATCACAGAGGTGACAACAGGCTATTGAGGTTGGCAGGGCGAATGGTGATGCAAGTAATTTGAGGTTAAGAGCTCACAGTTGACAAAACAGTTTATCTGAATGCCAATATATGTAAAGTAGAATGAGCTGTGATATAATGAAAAGGCAGGCTGTGAGCGACGCTGGCACCAACACAAAGAGGGAGAAGCAAAAAGAGAGGCCAAGTAAGCTCTATTTTGCACCAGGAGGCTCCTATCACATCATTTTTCGATAACAGCGCACTCCAGAGTTTATTATCTTGTGGATACAATGGCTCCCTGCCAGAGTCTAACACCCGCCATAAACCAAAGTGTGGAGGATTTTTAAACTTTGGCCTACTGGTGGTGCTAATGGGAAGTTCAGAGGGTAACCCCGAGTCTAATAAAAATGTGCTCTTCACTGGAGGATCAGCAGTAGGCGGTGTAGTCCATGTAGCCAAAAGGCTTAAACAGATTTTTCCCATGTTGTCCCCATATTGTCATGTCAATTCAAATGAAGTTTTTTGTTTGTTTTTTTTATCTCTCTCTCCTTCTCGGACATACTTCTTTCTTTTTTTTTAACAACGGTATTTATCATTTTGGAAACACATTTTACAATGAAATGAAATACAAGTTGTTATCCCGCAGCCCCACCGCCCTCCCTCTTGCAGGTGGCACCCACATAAATACGTAGACATACCAAAATATGAACATTTCTGAAGACAAATCATTCAAATGTAAAAGGATAGTTGCAGGTGTCCGATAAAACATGTCTGCAGATCAGTTTCCTTGCCAGTTATATCAGAATGATCAAAATTAGAATGATGTGAAATTGCATAATCATCTAGACCAGAATGTTCAATAAATAAATAAATAAATAAATAAATAATAATAATAAAATCAATTAAGGAAAGAGGAAAAAAAGGAGACTCATGAAAATTTAAATAAGAAGTTGTATCAGTGGCTCAAACTGAAATTTGGTGTGACATTCATAGTACCGACATCCTACATTACTCATTAACTGTGGTAGGCAATGACTCCAGCCATTTTAAACACAACCTCCTACATTTTCAAGTCAGTTGGAGAACGTCTTCAGGAGATCAGGTTAAAGAAAGTCTTTTAATATATTCAATAAACGATGACCAGGTTTTCTGTTGCACTCGTTGAATATCTACATTTTTCAAGATCTAATCCCGTCATCACCTCCCTGATCCATACTTAGGAGCCGTCTCCCTCTTTTCCAGTTGAGCAGTATCAAGCAGCGGGCATGTAATGATGCAGAAGCTGTAGCACATATGAAGGGGGTAGAACTGCATTTCGATGTGTACTATTCCAGACATTTTTCCATTTTAACAACACAAAGACAACAACAGCAACAACAGACTGATTAAAGCATGGAGAAAAAAAAATTGGTCACTTTTATTGATAATTTCTTTTGTTTTATTATACTTGAATCGAGCAACAGTAATGCACGATAATTTCCCTCTGCAATTAATAAAGTATTCTGGTTATTGTATGACATTATGACAGTAAACGACTTGAGATTTGACACGAGCCTATAAAAAGTAAGAAGATTAAGCCAAACAAACACATACAAGGTACCCAAGTCAATAGAAACCTTTTGTTTTGTTCAGATGCATCCACTATCTCTGCATCAGGAACTGGTCATGCTGAGATAATACGTATTTAATATAACAGGCACCGAGCGAGACCAATGGTCCCACCTGCTCATAGAGATGGATCAAATATGAACAGACGTCAATGGAAAGCGACAAATCATTTCCTGATGTCTGAATAGTTCCATCATTTACACATGTGATAATCAATTTAACAGATAATTCGAAGGTCAAAGTTTTGGCAAAGATAGTACAGAAGCATCTAGTTTTGTGCTTAACTGCTGAATGTTCTGCATCTGTCCTAGCAAATGATACACGGCTGGCTTGGCATAGTTTCATATATTCAGTGTTGGGCAAATTAATTTTAAAAAGTAATTTGTTTTAGTTACGAGTTACTTTCTCAAAGTAACTGAATTAGTAACGGAATTACTAAATCATGAATCTAATTAGTTACCAGGGAAAGTAATTATTGCGTTACTTTTCTGAAAAACCTTCAAATATGTAAAAGAAAAATGATTTTTGAGCATCTTTCACAGTTACAGTGTCATAGAGTAGAACAGCATAGACAGGTACTGCATTGAACTTCATATTTATTGGTGTGAACAAAATCAAAGACATCCCTGAAATAATAAAGCAGTTTCATCCTTTGTGGGTTCTACTGCCTCTCCTTCTTATCCTTTGGCAAACTTGAGTTTGGGAAGACAAGTGATCTAACTTTTGCCTTCTGGAGGCTCTTCTGTCTGATATTAGTTCTGTCTTAGAGAATACTCCCTCAAATGGAACTGACGTTCCCACTAAACGGAGCTTCTACACCATGACTTTGGTGAGGCTGAGGTCCACCAGGGCCCGGCTTTTCCACCTCATAAGGGGATCTGTACTCATAGGAAGAAGATACTCCTCCAGTTAATCCCACACCTCCACTTTTTTCAGTCGCTCCCCTGATACTTTGACCTACTGGTGGTGCTAATGCTTCAGTCCAGGCAGTCGGACTCACTGATAACTCCTCCCCTAAGTTAGCTGTGCAGAAAGTTGCGTTCAAGTGCATGTGTGCTGCGGACAACTCAGACTCGGAGATGTCATTAGTCGTTCATGTGAAGGCAGCGTGGACACCTCAGACTCATGGGCACACAGGTGAAGCATGAAGGCAGTGTGGGCAATTTGAATATATGAACGGCTCGCAAACGAATCGGTTCTTATGATTCACTTAAAAGAGCCATTCAAAAGATTCAACTCATCCGGGAATGTCACACCTCCAGTGCCTGGCTGAGCGAGTCAGGACGAGTAACAGCTGTTAGATATCAGTGCATAGTAACGCGCCGCATTTCACTGCCAGTAATAGCGTTGGAACGTTTCAAATAGTAATTAATTAAATTACCTGTTACTGAAAAACAATAACAGTGTTAGTCACGCCATTATTTTTAATGCCATTATTCCCAACACTGCTTATATTTCAAGAGCAAGGTGGGAAAAAAAAATTAAGTCCTGTTGAAGCTACAGAGACATCTTCATTTACTCTGAACAGATTATGGACAGACAGTTCCCTGGACAGGTGTGTAGTCTCTACATTTATTAATTATTACATTTAACAGCTGTACTACAAACTGCAAAAATGGTCTTTTAAATTGACAAACGTATGCGTAAATGATGACAAAATGTCTCTTGCCAATAAAGGTGGGGTGCAAGATGTTTTCCTGGAGCATTTTTTACTATTTTGCTTAAAATCCCCATCACACCTTGATTACAACCAATTAATTAAACGCTCTAACACAAAAATAAAAAATGTAGTCACTTTTGGAACAGACAGGACTGAAAAAACACCATCCAATCGAAATGATTGAACAGTGCTATGTCTATCAAACTAAACTGTCATTTGTCCCTCCCCCCTCTGCGCATACCCCTCCTGCATGAATTGTGCATTTTCATTGGCTTGAAGCAGTAGTACAGGAAATGAAGCCAGAGCTTGGCTAGCTATATTATATTTGTCACTAACATAAATCACTAGGAAATGTAACGTTAGTCAGATAGGTATGAACTGGGGCTGTTCTGTAAGAGCAGGGGTGTTGGAGGAGACTGAATGAGGTACGCATGGATTGGAATTGGGTAGGAGCTCGAGCCAGGGTCGGAACTGGAGCCAGGCGAATTGTTGCTGTGCAGCGCTCGTGAACCCTCGGGAACAAGCATTGCGCGTGCCAGTATTCTGGAGGCGTGGCTTCAAGGGGGAAGTCTGAAGAAAGGGGTTTGAACTTTTGAATTGTGTATTTTCAAACTCCAGCTTGCTCGAACTGTTTTTCTAAGATCTGGTACCCCACCTTTAACTGTAATTAGTTTCTTTAGACTCAGAAAGTCATTATGATACATTGTTATTGCAGAAGTAGTTAAAATGACCCCATTATTTCACCTGGGTTAGAATATAGCACAAGCGTGTCAAAGTCATTTTAATTCAAGGACCACATTCAACCCACTATGATCTCAAGTGGGTTAGAGCAGTAAAATAACATAATAACCTATAAATAAATGACAACTCCAAGCTTTTCTCTGTTTTAGAGTGAAAAAAGTAAAATTACATTAAAAAGCTTAAATCTACAAGCTATCCTTTAAAAAAAAGGCCAACAACACAATCAACCTGAATTATTAAAAAAAGAGTGCAATTTGAAAAAATATTATGCCTCAGTTTATCATTTACACATGTGCATTACAAATTGAATATTGCAACAGATCTACAAATACACAAAACATTTAGTAACAGGCAGAATATTGTTCAAATTACATGTTGTTCATGTTTGTTCAGGTTGTTTTTTATGAAAGGATAGTTTGTAAATGGGTGCTTCTATGAAACTGGTCTCTAAAAACAGCGCACGGGGCTAAAAATTCTATTTTTTTGAATATCTTTTTATTCTCTCACAGGCACATTTTGGGAATCAAACTATTTATGCAAGGCAGAGTGTTTCACAAAAACTACCGCTGTTGCAAAATCACTTGCAATTTATATGTGTTGAACTAGGCAGGTTCCGCATGTAACGCTAGCGGACACGATGGGTTACATGCAAAACCTGGAATGTGACTGCCGATTCATGGAAAACCCACATGTCTGGATTAGAAAAACCACTAGGATCATCAAATTTAACAGTGTTTTTATTTATAGCAGTATATAAGACCATTTACAGCCATGTGTTCCAGATCAAATGCACTGACACCTAGGTAGCTTTTCGGCCACAATATTTGATTAAAAATTCTTTTTTTTTTTGGGATGGCTCAGGGGAAGAGTATATATATATATATATATATATTTTACATTTATCTGAGGTCATCATTAGGTTCATCCTGGGGGGAAATATGTCTAAATTTCTCTTATCTAAAAAGCACCAGGTACCAAAATGAACCCAGTTTCATCGAAGCATCCAAAAGTAAATTCATGTAATTTAACTTTTTTTTTTTTTTTACACTAAAACAAAATAAACAAATGAGTTGTCATTATTTATAGGTTATTATGATTGTATTTTACCATCTGATCCACTTGGGATCACATTGGTCTGTACGTGGCCTCTGACCTAAAATGACTTCCTTGATCGTCAATACCTCAGTGTAATTTTTTGCATTCCACAAATTCACCCCATTCTGACCCCCCCCCCTTTTTTTTCCCCATGTTTGACACCCCCGATATAGAACAATCAGTCTATCTGAAGAGAACGCAGTAGAAAAGTTTTAGTTGCGTCCTACAATTCAGTGTCCTTAGCCCCATATAAGCTGGTTTACTGCACCGGTTTGTAAGGCCCTCAAACTGTGGCAGCATGATGGATTCACTGGCCCAATAGCCAATTAGGCACTTTGTAGTCTGACACTCTCACAACAGGACATTTAATAATAGGGGACACGGAATGTGTGTGTGAGTGTACACGCACGCATATGAAGACAACCCAAGGCCTTTCAAGTGATGCTGATTAATTGGTCTGGGGAAGGCAACTACACCCCAATCTTCTCCTTCCTCTTTCCATTTCTTGCCTCTCACTCCCCCCCTTCTCTCTCGCTCTCTCTCAATGTCTCCCCTTCCTCTTCCTCTCCCTTTACTATTCACATTCTCCCACTTTTTTTTCACCCCCCTCTTGTTCAAAATATAATGGACTGTCAAGCAGAAAAATGCACAGGCTACTTTTAGCCATATTTTGACTTAAAGACCTTAAGGGCACAAAGATAATACGCTAATTGTCAAGGTCCAGAGAGCAGTTGAATAAGTGTATGTGTGTGTGCGTGTGCGTGCGTGTGTGTGAGATGACTATAATTGCATAAGATCACACAGTACGGTTGTAAAGGTAATAAGAAATCGCCTTCCCACACCGTTCTCCCTTCCTCCCACTTGTTCTCTAAGTCCATACTGGATATGAGGGTGTTTGGAGGATAAGGTCAGAGGATTCAAATCAGCTTTTTCTGTCCTCAGAAGGACCTTAAACTTTACCTTTAGTTTTAATTGACGTGGAGGAGGAGAAAATGGATAGAAACAGAAGGGGGGGGCGCAAACAGATGAAAACAGATGAAAATAGACAAAATCAGTAGGGAAAAAGAAAAAGAAAACAGAAACAGACAAAACAAGAAAATAGATGGAGAAAAAGACAAAAAAAAGAATAAAAAAACCACTTGAAACCAGAAGAGGAAAAAATAAAAAAACAGATGAAAAAAGAAAACTGATGAAAATAGACATGATCAGAAGAAAATAAAAGAAAACACTTGAAAAACAGACAAAAAGAAACAAAAGAAAACTGATGAAAACTGAAGAGAAAAATCAAAGAAAACAAACAAAATTAGAAGAGAAAAAGTGAAAAAGTGAGCAGAGCTTCCCAAAACCCACGCCTGGTTGCAAAACACTTTGTCCCTCCTCTTCACTGATACCCTACGTAGTCGGGGATTCATTTTGAGTCTCAACTTTCAATCTTTTTTTTGTTTTTGTTTAAATTTGTATTAATTAGATTTATATAGTGCTTTTGTATTCACGCATACTCAAAGCGTGTACAGTGGATCCATTATTCATTCACTCACACATTCACACTGTGGTGGTGGTAAACTACATATGTATCCATCCTGGGGCACACTGACGGTAGCGTGGCTGCTAATTCGCACCTACAGCCCCTCTGACCACCACCGAACATTCGTACACCAGCGTGAGTAGCAGCACTGGAGGTGAAGTGTCTTGCCAAAGGACACAACAGCACATGACTAGGACAGAGCGGGATTCGAACCGCCAACCCTTTGGTTGTTGGATGACCCGCTCTACCTCCTGAGCCATGGCCGCCTCCTGGCCCTTGTATTTGATCTTTTTTGTTTTACAAAAAAATGCAAAAAAAAAAACCAAAAAAAAAAAAAAAAAACTGTGCACTGCACCTCTCCTCATGGTAACAAACATGTGTCCAATTGAAAACAATCAGGTCAATAGTGTGAGAAACGGGTTGGACAAAAATCTGCGACGGAAGGACTTATAATAAAAACAGAAGAGAAAAAGAGACTAAAGAGGAAAAAAAAAGAAACAAGTAAACAGATGAAAACAGACAAATCACAGAAGAGAAAAAAGTAAAATAGACAAAAACAAAAGAGAAACGTGACGACAACATAAGAAAAGAGACCAGAGGAGAAGAGAGAGAGGATTAGAGCAGGTGGATGGCAGAGGGTCTGTCCAGTGTGCTCATTTGACTTTCATGTAAGTATTCACCATTTGCCTTTTAAATAAAGGAAGGACAGAGGTTCAAACCCAGGGAGACAGAACGACTCTAGTGACCTGAGGGTGAACAGGTGAACTGGAAAAAGAAGGATGGAACAAACACAGCTTCATCTCTGGAAAACCTCCTCTAACATCCGAACCGGACATTTGAGGACTTCTTCCATTCTTTTTCTCCACTTGCATAAAAGTTACATTTTACTGACATATTATTACATTACATTATATAGTTTTATGTTGCGATAAATATCATATTGATTAATAATATCGATGTAATCAGCATGGACAGGACATCTTACACCTGTAGCCATGATGCGTCCCAATATTTTTGTCCATATAGTTTATAAACATCAATATTTCCTTAAAGTTTAATGGGAGATTTTTCTTCGTAAGTGAGATGTGAAGAAAGTAGATGGTTAGTTGTGGTAGAAAAATATTATTTACAGTCAGAGCACATGTAAAACCAGAGTCATGGATGAAAAAAACAAAATCAGTGTTGAGAGAAATTAAGTAGAAACCACCTGAGGCATTTTGGAAGTGAAGATCATTAAAAAAAAAAAAAACAACTCAATATTTGTCACAACATAAACCTACATTATGACATTTGTTATTTTTTGTAATCCAGACCCTTGTTAAAAAAAAACAAAAAACCCCCAAAACACCTGAATTCAATGTGTCCGTACAGTGTATGACTATAGCTAACACTATCTATTAATATCCACTTCCCCCAAAAAGCATCGATCTTTTCACACGTTCACAGGTGTTGTTTATGGGATTGCTGTGTGATGGGTTTAGTTTTCTGCTCACACACTGTAATTCCACTGGGGATGTGAAATAACTCAAGTCAAGACAAGCAGTTAATGTGGGTGTTGTACAGCTGAGGTTCTTACCCCGTCTGGGTGTCCGTCCGAGGCCGTCACCACCAGGGTATAAGAGTCCAGAGACTCCCTGTCCAGAGGCTTATCCAGGACCAAATACCCTGTGCTGGAGAAAAAAAAAAAAAAACACGAAAATGGAGTAGGACTGAAAAGAAAAACAGACACGCTAAAGAGAACAGATGACTGTGCCGCAGTGGGAACCCGTTTCCAAATCCAAGACTGGAAAAAAGTGTCGCTGATCCCTCACTACTGCTGACTTCTGTAACACGGGAATGAGTTAGAAACCGGTCTTGTTTTCTGGAAATGGTTATTCCACTTCGCATGACCCGCTCTGGAGAAAACAGGTGCAGACACTGATATCCGCCGCATGAAAGCCACAACACCCAGGAGTACATTTTTACTTGGATTATGGGTAATTTGGCGATGCGGTCGGCCCCACAGACCTACCACTTCACTGACGGGTCTAATAAACCCTCTCAGGTGCTGATGCTAGAATGGCTCAGGTGACATACTGTGGATAAAACCCCTATTCTGTAGTTTTTTTTAATATATATATGCATATTTATTCTATCTTGTATATATAGTGCATGTTTGTAATTATTGCTGCTGCCCGCTGAGCCAACTGCATCGAAATGTCATTTTTGATGTAAAGTCTGGAATGACAAATAAAGTTTATCTCAGTCTAATCTTAAATCATCTTTTCACACAAGTTACACATTTATTACCACTTTTCCTTTTATGCATTTCGCTTTTTACAGTGAAAAATCAAGTATTTTCCTCTAATTTACTGATCGTGTTGAGGTTCATTAAAGCTCAGAGGAGATTCAAAGTTTATTACATCAAGTCAGAGAAAAGTGGCTTTTTCATCAAAATCTCTCATTAGCTGAAAATAAAAACAAGTGTCTGCACTGTTCGTTTGTTGAACGTGGGTTTTATTGGTGAATCACTGTTAGAGAAGATTATTTCCCTGTTCAAATAATTTAAAAAAGGATGCATTCAAAGCAAAGAAACTACGTTTTATCTGGAAAAAAAAAAAATCCAATGTCTTGATAACATTAGTGGTTCAGAAGTTATTTTGTGGTGACATCCAAGTGAATATTTCTCTACATTTAATCTTTCATTATGATTCGTCACCGTTTATTGTAACATTTTCTGCATTTTTTTCAGTGAAAATCAGGGATTTTCCTCCATTTAATTTACTGATCGTGTTGATGTTGATAAAAGCTCAGAGTCAATTCAAAGTTTATAACATAAAGTCAGAGAAAACTGAAGAAAAAGTGACTTCCAGCAACATCTGTCATTAACTTAAGTGTCTCCAACTGCTGTTCATTTGTTGAACAGGGGTTTTACTGCTGAAATGTTATAGAAGATGATAGTGTTTCCATATTCACTATAGAGCCTTTGAATGTCCAAAAAGACTCATCTAAAACCAAGAAACTACATTTTATCCCAAAAAAATCCCTCGTCTTGGTAACATTAGTGGTTCAAAAGTTATTTTGTGGTGATAGTGATTTTTTTTGTCCACATTTAATCTTTCCTTCTGATCTATCACCATTTATTGTAACATTTTCTGCATTGTTTTCAGTGAGAATCAGGCATTTTCCTCTAATTTCTGGATCGTGTTGATAAAAGCTCAGAGTAAATCCAAAGTTCATAGCATAAAGTCAGAGAAAAATGAAGAAAAAGTGACTTTCAGCAAAATATATCATCAGCTGAACTTAAAAATAAGTGTCTCCAACTACTGTCATTTATTGAATGGGGGTTTTACTGCAGAATCAATGTTACAGAAGATGATAGTGTTTCCATGTTCACTATAGAGCCTCTGAATGTCCAAAAAGACTCATCGAAAGCCAAGAAACTACATTTTATCTGACAAAAATCCAATGTCTTGATAACAGTGGTTCAAAAGTGATTTTGTGGCGATATCCAAGTGAATATTTATCCACATTTAAACATTTTCTGCATTGTTTCAGTGAAAATCACGTATTTTCCTCTTTTTTCTTAACTGATCATGTTGAGGTTGATAAAAGCTCGGAGTCAATTCCAAGTTTATAACATAAAGTCAGAGAAAACTGAAGAAAAAGTGACTTTCAGCAAAATGCATCATTAACTCAACATAGAAATTTTATTGGCGAATCAGAAGATGACGGTGTTTCCTTGTTCACTACACACATCTCAAGGTGCAAAAACTGCATTTTCTCTGAAATAATTCAATGTATTGATAACATTAGTAGCTGAAGTTATTAATAGTTGTAGATCAGTGGATGCTTTTAGTCCTTGGCAGGTGTTTAGAGTTTAACATCACATATTTAATAGACTTTTATCCTAATCCATGCTTTGTCTACAATATTGATATATGAGGTGCAGTAATGACACAGATTCTCAAAGATATGAATTAATATCATTGAAATAATTAGTTAATAACTTTCCAAACAGAAGAAGTAAAAAGATTTGAAGGAATATGTTCGGGTGTGATGCACTCGAGAACATCGACACATTTGCGTTGCCTGTGTGAGACGTCTGACCAATAAAAAAAACAGCAGAAATCTTTGATGTTGAGCTTGATTGATTATACTTTTTTTTTTTTTATCTCAGTGAAAATGTACATAGTGATTCAAGTCTATTAATTTAAACTACTTTAATAAATTATAAACTATTTGAAATGTATATTTTCTCTAGATATCATTACAGTGTAGTGTGTGTGTGTGTGCTTGTTAATTCATGGGTGAGTGTGTGTTTGCAGATGTTAAGTGGTCTGCAGAGAGAAAGATGTGAAGGTTTTTTTTTTTTTTTAATCCAAGCAAGTGAAAAGACAGTTCATGTATATTAATGGGCGGGTTCCTGAAAAGCAGTATCTGTGAGTGCACACACACACACACACACACACACACACACACACACACAGAACTGATTAGATGGAACAAGTTTGGATTGTTTCTTAATCCACTAGAACACAGGTGTCAAACATATGGCCCGTGGGCCAACACCGGGCCGCCAAAAGGGTCCAATCTGGCCCCTGGGATGAATTTATGAAATACAAAAATTACATCGAAGACATTAATAATCAGCGGGTTTAAAATCGATTTAGTTCAGGTTCCAAAAACGGAAAAAAAAAAAAAACAGACCGATATGATCTAAAGTGGGTCAGACCAGTATAATCCCATCATAATAGCCTATAAATAATTACAACTCCAAATTTTTCTCTGTTTCAGTGTAAAAAGTAAACCTCCACAAAAAAGTTTACCTTTACAAACTAAACTTTCACACAAAATGTGAAGAAATATGAACAACCTGAAATGTCTTAAGAGAAGTTAAGTGCAATTTTAACAATATTCTGCCCGTTACTGAATGTTTTTGTTTAATTTTAAGAACATTTTGCTTGTTACTGAATGCTTTTGTGTATTTTCTAACAATATTCTGCCTGTTACTGAATGCTTTTGTGTATTTTCTAACAATATTCTGCCTGTTACTGAATGCTTTTGTGTATTTTCTAACAATA
>JAPQRP010000013.1:15087326-15104913 GCA_037367295.1 Apogon hyalosoma
AGCATAAGAAACAATAGTCGTCTTCTGTTGCCGAACAGCATGTACTATCATCACATCACACAGCCTCATAAATCTCACACTTCATCTCCTCGTCTGCACTGGTTTCCCTTTTCGGTGAATGACATCACACTCGCTGGAGCATATATCGCCGTGCTGCGATGCCTCTAATGGCTGAGGTGGGGCTGTCGTCTCCGACCTCTGCGGCGCTCGTATGCCGGACTGTGCGGCGGTCATGACACGTTACATCTCAGCCTATGTGTGGGGCTGGGATTCAGGCTTGTGTGGTCATGACTCCGACACTGCACCAGCATCACTATGGCAACCCTTTGAAAGTCTGCCAGCATTACTTCTTCTCATTAGCACATAGTAAAGGTGGTATATTGTTTCCCAGCTGTTTCGCCACGTTTTAATGTACATCATTAAGCACTGCCAAAATGAATTAGAATAGTGTAAGGCGCATAAAGGATGTGTGTACGTATATATCTCACGGTTGTATACCAGGCTTTAAACTGGCATAAATCCGTGTGGACTGTAAGCTACTCTTTGAACCACAAAGGAGACGTTGCTGTGAATTCATTACAGCCATCAGATGAGTGTAAAGCATATTGGTAGCTAAAACAAAAAGGTCATAAAGTGCAGTGGCCTCTCATTATCTAATCGTCTGACTTGAATGAATGTGAGGTTGTGAAGGTCTTTGTATCATTTCAGCAGCTTGTACAGATGAACGGATACATACGGAAGTAGTTTTAGAAAGTCGGTGTTCGTCAAGTACAGCTCTGCACAGTTTAACCCATAAAGACCCGATGCTACTTTCGCGGCACTTCCCAAAATGTTTTTTGTTTTCTCTCTATTTCTACCTTTCTTAATTGATCAATCACCATTTTTAAATATAATATCATCCTTTATATTTTGTATTTTTTGTATCAGTCATGTATTTTCCTATATTTAGTTCACAGCTCATGTAGGGGTTCATGAAAACTCAGAGTAAATCCGAAGTTAATTATATCAAAACGGGGAAAAATAAAGAAAACGCCACTTTTTCAGCAAAGATACTGCTAACTGAAGCGTGTCCATCCACTGTTATTGATCAAATTCCATGGGTTTTACTGGTGAATTATTGTTGTTGAAGATGACATTAGTCGCTTTTCCATTGGACATATGCGCAAAACTTTACTGACATTTACTAAATGTTGAAAAAACAGAAAACCGAAGTGCGTAATGTCAGATTTTCCATTAAATCACAAATGTGATGATTTGTTTATTTATCACAAGATGACATGAGAAGTAATTCCATAAACATGGCGATGAACATAAACATCACATTGATTTACAGATCTAGTCATTATTATTATATTATTATTATTATACATTACCCCTCTATTCCGTACTTAATTCAAACATGATTCGGTTTCCCCGTGTGTCCACACATACTGCACCATGTTTGTTTTAAAATTCTTCTTTTTCGCTTGCTATAACATCCATCAGTATCCCTTTTTTTAATTCACATGACTCTAGTTGCACAAAAAAGGTCTTTTCATTGCAGGTTTATGTGATATACCAATCTTACTACGCCTGAAAAACCACCTCTAGCAGGTGCAAAAACTTTTCATTGAAAAACGAGAGTTTGGGTGAAATTGACGTTTTTCCATTAGGCTTTTTTTTTTTTTGTGCAAGTTATATTCGCAGTTTGAGGATCAATGGAAAAGCGATTAGTGTTTGTACGTTCAAATGAGTCATATCTGATGACCATGAAAAAACGACAAACTGCATTTTACAGCAATTATTTACATGTATTGACAGGATTAATGGATCAACAGGTATTAAACAGTTTATATCCAATGTGATATCATGACTTGCATACAGGCAACACGCCACTTTTAATTTCCATGTTACCTGTATGCATTGTAAGCTTTCCATGTGTATGTTCATGCAGCATAAAATAACAGGGGATTAGCATGATTAGCGGTTAAGGTTAGCGGTTACCGATATGCAACCCGGAGATCTTGGCGTACATTGACACGCAATCAAATAGCGTTAAATAATACGCAAAAGGATGAAAATGCACAAGTATGACACGCCAAATGCCATAAGAACTGGTGTGACAAACAACGCGATTTCATGAGATCAGTCTGTTATATCTGTAGATGGTTTGTGTCGCCGGTGGCTCTTTGGGTCTCTATGGGTTAAGGATACGCACGTGAAACCGGAGATTGATGCGGACAGGTTCAAATACGATCCGTTCTTTAGATTTATACAGTAAAACCGCTCGTCCTCGTGTCTGAATGATGCCATAAGTCAATTTCCAATTATTTTACAGACGCATTCAGGCTTCCACAATATCGTGGTTAAGAATTGTTAGGTTTGGGAATGAAAATACCCCAGTTAGGGTTAGTATTTAGTCACACGTCTGCAAGAGGCATTTCAGCGCGGGTCATTTCACGACCTGGATGTGTCGAGTTGACATATACAAACTACTATTCACTCTCACATTCACACCTTGTGAACAATGAGCCTGTTGAGGTGCAGGTCTTTGGGCTGTGGGAGGAAGTCTGAATACCTGCAGAGAATGCAGGATGACGGTGCAAACTACTGCACAGTCTCTCATATATAAACCAGGACATATACACTGTGGCCCATAAAGGTGGAATAATTTTGTTTTCAGACACATTCCTCTTTTTATTCCTATTTATGCACTTCAGTACCACCTTTGACCAGGTTCAGCGATTACATACTAAGTCGCAATTTCAAGACTAAATCACATTGTCACAATCACTCAATGAGAAGAGGTCAAACTATTTTATTCCAACTGTACACTGGATTTTGCACTGCAGAAAATAAACCAATACAATAATATGACTGTGTATGCTAATGAATGAACTCATAATTTGAATAAAATATAGATAGTATTAGTTGAATTTAGAGGTTTGTGTTGAAAGCTAATTCCTGTCACTATTATTTTTCTTGCTATTTCGTCTCAACAGGTTTGTCGCCGTCTTATCAGAGATTTATCTGTGGTGTGTCTGTCTGCAAAAGACAGAACTAATATTTATCAATGAGGCTTGGAATTACGGGATGGAAGACAAATAAACATTGCGCAATTCTGGGTTTCAGTCAGCTGATAATGGCAGTAATAGGTTTCCGTGTCATGTTTTGCCTCACACTCCGTTGAACTGAAGTTTCGGTGTAAAACCCAGAGGTGGAGGTGAGGAAACGGGGGTGTCAAACGCTGAATGGGACTAAACTGTTACCTGTGATATTTAGAGCAGGTTCATCGTCTGCGTCTTAGTTCATTTTGGAATCCTGAAAGCGTTCGTATCTCACTCGAGGCAACTTGGCAACCCAGCGAAAATCATCCGACCACACAAAAAAGAAGAACATAAAACAATTCGGATTGGCTCCGGGGTGTGGAAATTAGCAGCCTGAGGTGATTCTTTAATCCTCCAATGACAGCACAGCTTCATGCCATGTATACACCTAGCTAGGTATCTGGAAAAAAAAAAAAAACAACTATTTTCTCATGCGTTTTTGCCTTTGGATATTTAGTAAAACTAACTCTAACCCCACGACAGGGCTCTACAGGTGTATTTATGTAGGTGAAAACAGACGTAGGGTAATCTCATTTAACTACGCGTATACATGGCCTCGTACACATTTGTCCAACACCTCGTGACCAGGAAGTGAAAATATTGATTGGTTGTTTATTTCGAATATTAGCATTTAAAACCAACACAAGTAAAATCCATATAAAAAGAAAACAAGAACACATATTCACACAAAAGTGAAGTAAATACAGTTAAAAATAACTTTTAAAAAAATTTATTGAACCCATAAAGACCCCCAAACAGCCACTGGAAACCAAAATCAACCAGTCTAAAATGTTTAATAACTTCTGATCCACTAATCCTATCAATGCATGTAAATAATTGGTGTTGGTCGTTTCTCATCTTTTCACGGTCATCAGATATGACCCATTTGGACGTTCAGAGGCCCCGTAGTTACCGTGGAAACACCGTCATCTTCTACAACATTGATTCGCCAGTAAAACCAATGGAGTCGGATCAACCCCAGTGGATGGAGACACTTGTTTTCTGTTCACTTAATTATATATTTGCTGAAAAAGCCACCTTTTTCCTCATTTTTCTCTGTTTCTGACAAAATAACCCTCATCTTTAAATCTGAGTTTTAATGAACGTGTACATGATCAGTAAATTAAATATAGGAAAAGAGCTGATTTTTACTGTAATAAAAAAAAGAGCAAATATCAGAAGATAATACTTTAATAAATGGCGATAGCACACTTAAGAAAGGTGAAATAGAGAGAAACATTCACTTTTGTAATTGTCACAAAAGTAGCGCTGGGTCTTTGTAGTTTAACCCGATGAAGTCCCATTGAGATTTAATTTACACGTGCGATGTAGTTTAGGTCAGCGGCACAATTTTTAAGGCGCGAATTTAGTCGAGGTCAGCAAACAATTAAAAACACAGGCACTGGCTGAAGGATTCTCACCGTCTAGTCAGTAAGACGGTACGAAGCGCTTGAAGTGAAATGACTTCTGGTATTTTCAGTATTACGGACAGAGGGGGCGGACAAAGGACAAACATTATATTGTATGAAATAATTGAAACATATCGTTAGGCTCATAACAAAATTGCCTTAGTCATATTTTTTTCCATGACATAGCCAATGATGCAAAATGAAGCAGCACACAATACACAATTTAAATCAAAATATGACATAGGCAATTATGCTATGAGGCTAACGATATTCTTTAGCATTCAGTTATTTCAGATCCGTTTTTGCTAAATTCTTGTGTTTTGATTTGCTCATGTGTTTAGCGACGTATGGACCAGACAACACTCCTTGGTGCAACGTAATGGCACGGGCCAATGACAGTCTCCTTAAATTTTCAGTAGTGCTGTCAAACGATTAGCAGTTTTAATCGGATTAATCACAGGGTTGCGTGGGTTAATTTTGATTAATCACGATTAAACATGACTCGTTTTTAAGTTGTATTAATCACGTTTCAGACTCATGAAAGAAGGTAATATATAACGTGTTTGTTGCTAGCTGGGCCCAAGTTAGCCGAAGTGCTAGCAGAATCCCCGACTAACGTATGCTTCGCGTTAACGTGGTATTTTAAGTCGGAAGTGCTTCGGTGAAAAGAAAACTCCTTCCTGCAGAGCGTGTGTAATACTTTATGTCGGTCGACTGTTCCGTCTTGGGTATTTTTTTGTCCTCATTTTCCCGTGCTGTTTAGCATCTTCCATTTTCATCGGTTGGTTCTGCCTGTCACTACCCGATCAGCTGACCATTTGCGCATGTGCGACGCTAACTCGACTCGGACAAACCGCCCGGAACGCGTTGGCAGAGGCGTTCAGAGTCATTCTGTGCTGCAGATGTGTTAATTGCGTTAAAATTTTGAATCAGATTAATCATGATGATGGATTAATCTGAGTGAACGCGTTCATTTTGACAGCCCTAATTTTAAGGTATAAAAAGGATGGAGCCTGGATTTTATTTATTTATTTTTGAGCTGTTGACTCATTCCCCTTCTAGTTTTTGTTGTGTTTTAGTTTCTGTTTTGCGTGTACGGGGGATAGTCGTCCTGTTTAAAGGGCATTTCGACACTGGCAGAACATGTGAGTCAATTCTCTTCAGTCTAACAGGTATTTTGATGTTTATCTTTGGATTTAGGTTTGGCGTTCAGCTGTGATGGTTAAGATCAGAGTAAGGGTCTGGGGAATGCTGCGTGTCCTCGGAAAGACAGCGACCCCCACCTGTGTGTGCGTTGTGGGTCCGTCTGTCTTCCAGTCTTTGCATATAAGACTGTGTAACGCGCTGCCTTCCCCACGCTGCATCTGCATAATTATGCACCGAGCAAAGAGACGATGAGACAATTCAATCTTTTGTAGTAATTGATCCTTCCACCTGAGGGCAGTACTTTCTAATCTAATATCAGATAAATCTGCTTCACATCTTCAATTAAACTCCGATACTGAACCGGCTTCCAGGCTGGACTCGGTTGTTTTTTAGTTAGTTCACCTCCTGCTGTGTGAAATAAAAATCAATATAATGGCTTGTAGTTCCATCTTTCCCCTGCAGGATGAAACGATATGCACTCCACCTCTGGACGGATGACTGAGATGTATTTTCACAAAGATAGACTGATGTATAAATTGTCTCTTTATATATATATAAAACCATGCAGTGAGTTTTTGGTTCTTATACATATTTCAGACCTAAAGTGGATTCAGCAGCTTCTTTCTTTCCAGGTTTTTTTCTTTATATTTGCTATTTCTGTACCCGTTTATCTATATCCACTGAATCTTTATTAAGAGACTTGAAGGTTAGTTTTCTTCCGCTGTGATTTTTTATTTTATTTTTTGATGACTGCAGGCAGTTTGTTTTCCTTTTTTCCTTTTTTCTCCACCTCATACCTGACTATGATATTCACAGCAGCGCCGTACCATTTCATTGCTGCTTCTTTTTATTCTTTCCAGAGACAATTACATTCTCCTTTACACAATTCAATTATTTTCACTCTTCAGAAACACATGCCCGAGGCTCTGCTTGTCTCCTCTTCCTCATCCGGAGACAATCTTTAGTCTGATGACATACATATCCACCTATCACCACTGAGGATAAGAAAATAGTTTTCCTCATAAATGAAAAACAATAATTTGGATGGCTTATGTTGGAGTGACAATTTAATTTAGTCTGTGCTGTGGAATTCCGACCAAACAGTGATATACTGTACAAGTTAATCGCTTCTTTTTTTTTTTTTTTTTTGTCTTAGCAGCTTGGAAATGATGAGAGAAAAGAATTAGTGTAATTCTTTGAATTAATCTGGCTCTGTCCGTCTCTGCGGACGGATCAGAAATAGAAATGGTATGTAATCGCAGGCAGTACAGAAACCTGAGTCTAGCTGTATTATCACTTTTTATATTGACTTATGACATATAGAGAAATAAAAGTAGTAAGGAGGTTTGAACCCTTTGTCAGACAAGTGACTATTTTTGGTCATTTCTGTGAGTCAACAATCTCAGGTCCAATGTGGTCTCCAGGGTCTGTAAGGTCCACCTCTGCATGAACAGTGAGTGGACCTGCTTTGTCGGTACCATGAAGTAATGGTACTAATGTAAGGAATGATGTTCAAAGGGATAATGTGGATGTGGACAGGGGTCTGGATCAGCACTAATGTTGGGCTAATGTTCTAAAATACATGTTCCTTTCACCTTACATATGTTTTTCTTGTATTTTTTTAGATCTATTTGTAAGATTTTTTTTTTTACACCATTTACATGTAAGGAACCAAATATGGTAACTTCATTGACCTTGATTTTCTACATAAAACATATACAAACATTTCACAAAAGTAATAAAGTCTTGTTACGTCCTCCAATAACACACTAAACATATTTGATATGTTGAATTTCAGAGTATTTCTATGATTGCCCTATTAAGGGTTGATGATCTACTGTAGGGGTTGGCAACCTTAAACATTCAAAGAGCCATTTGCACGATAAAGAAAACACCAGGACCTAAAAAACCCTTTTGACAGCTAAAATTAACATGACACTGCATATATCGTTTTTTTCCTTAATTATATGTATGTAACTAATAGGTTCAGCACTGGACAGCACTATGGTTACATGTGCCTTATGAACAAGTTCAGCACTGGACAGCGCCAAGACCGTTCTGTTCAATGCAGTAGAGCAAATATGTGCAGCCTGAAACAAAAAAATAAATAAATAAAATAAAAAGGGAGAAAAAGTGTCTCTGGCTCCCAGGAACCAGCTCCTACCATTCACTTGATAGAGTCGGCTCTAAGAGTGTACGTTCACGACCCACACATAACTAATCTGAATGCAGGCTTTAACCTTGTCCAGTGAAAAATGGAACTGATGGTTTAAACCAGGTGTCTCAAACATATGACCTGGAGGCCAAAACTGGCCCGCCAAAAGGTCCAATCTGGCCCACTGGATGAATTTTAGAAGTGCAAAAATTACTCTGACGATATTAACAATCAAGAGTATTAAACTCATTTTAGTTCAGGTTTCACATACAGACCAATAGGATCTAAAGTAAATCGTTCTAGGTTCAACTGGACTAGTTTTGCCTCAAAAGAGCAAAAGTAGTCCAGTTGAACCTCAAAGAACTACCAAGAACAATGAGCTGGGCAAATGAGAAATTGAAGGAGAAATTGTTCTTATTTTAGTTCTATAATCCAATTTATCAACATTATGCTTGTTACCAATTGTTTGTGTAACACTGTGTGTAATGCACCTGTATAAATGATAAGTTGAGACATAATTTTGTTAAAAATGCACTTATTTTTCTTACAAATTTCAGTTCTCAAGTTTATCAGTTTTTTTTTGTTAAAGGATAGTTTGTGAATGTAAATATTTGCATAATTTTAAGTTTTTTATTGCACTAAAACAAAGAGAAAAAAGGTGTCATTATTTATAGGTTATGATGCTATTACTGTACTGGTCCGTAACCACTTGAGATCCAGTTGGGCTGAATGCGGCCCCTGAAAGAAATGAGCTTGAGACTCCTGGTTTAAACATTTTGCCATTATTTTATTGAGCGACAACAATTTTTACACATTTTATTTTAATATTACAAGATCGCTATAATCTTCAAATTTAGAATTACATATAAAACATCTACTAAAATAAAATGAATTTACATTAAATACTCATTATTCACATTTGCAAAGCCACAGGGAGCCGCAGCAGAGGGATTAAAGAGCCCCATGCGGCTCCAGAGCCGTGGGTTGCAGACCCCTGATCTACAGGAATGTTTCTCTCAATAGCAAGATTTGATTTAACATCCCGTGCTATGTAAACAAAGCCTCACAGTAGATGTTGTGACTTTCAAATCATCAACTTTGTGCTAGTTTCAGAATGTATACCGCTAATCGCAATGCCAGTGTCTTTATTTTCATCTAGCTATTTATCTAAGATATTATCCCATTTCATCCCTTTTCTCAAGTGATGCCCTCTTTTCTCTTTTACCCTACAGTCTGATGAAAGTATAAATGAGACCCCCGAGCATAAACTGTTTGCAGTATTCTAGGGTGCATTTATCTAGGCCATGCAAAAGCACTTCTGATGTGAAAGAAACATGCATCTCCAGGGTTCTCCAGCCATCCCAGCCACCCCAACACAGATATGCAAAACTCATCAGCTGGCAAAAATTTACTTGGCTGCCGGTTCAAATCTGTATTCTTTGCCACTACTACTCATCCAGTTGTTTTCCCACTAGGAAGAGGACACGTTGGGTGGGGGTGGGGGTGATGTGGTGTTTTAACAAATCAGGTGGCAGAGAGATGGATATTGATTTGTTGTGTGGTTTATGTTTTCAGCTGAGATAAACAGGGGGTCTGGGGAAATTTGGGGACAATCTGGAAGCCAATCACTGGAACCACCTCAATCTGTAGTGGTTCACATTATGTATTGATTTGGCAGAAGCAGAGTTGGAGCCAAGTACAAGAGGGGAGAGGATTGTCATTTTTATGAGAGGACCATCATTTTAGTGGATCTGGATCCATAAATCATTTAAATACGTACATGTTTTCCAATTATCTGTTTTGTTAAATCTGGACTGAGTTCTAAGCCAAACTATTCAATGAGTGTATTTGGCGGCAGCATACAAGTCAAACATTTCAGCTTATTAAATGTGTTTAACCTTAAACTCACAGAGAACCGGTGTTACTTTTACGGTCGTTCCCAAATCAGTTTTTCTCGTCATTTAACTTTCTTAAGCGATTTATTACAACATTATCCTCTGTATTTTGCATTTTTTTCAGTGATTTATTTTACTGATCATGTAGATGTTCATAAAAACTCAGGTTAAAGTTGAGGGTTATTTAATCAAAAACAGAGAAAACTACATTTTTCAGTAAATATATAAATAGCTGAATACAAAAATAAGCATCTATAACCACTGTCATTGGTCAAACCATGGGTTTTACTGGCGAATCAATGTTGTGGAGCATATGTGTTTCCATGATCACTACGGAGCCTCTGAACGTCCAAATGGGTCATATCTGATGACCATGAAAAGACGACAAACTGTATTTTACACTAATTATTTACATGTTTTGACAGGATTAATGGTTTAGAAGTTATTAAACATTTTAGATCAGTAGATGGTTTTGGTTGGCAGTTATTTGGGTCTTTATGGGTTAATATTAAAAATGTCAGTGTCTTTAAGACTTGGGATATTAATGCTGTATGTTGAATGTAAAATATAATCTGTGTGAATAAAAACTGGAGTCAGCCTACAATTTTTTCAACAAATATATCAATAACTGAAAATTAAAGTGTTTCCATCCACTGTCATTTATCAAACTACGGTGAAACAAACACTGATGAAACAGTTTCAGGACATAACTGTTTCCGTCTCCATTACGGAGCCTCTGAACGTCCAAATGGGTCATATCTGATGACCACGAAACTGCATTTTACCTGAATTATTTCAACGCGTCGGTAGGTTTCGCGGTTCAACAGTCGTTAAACATTTTCCATCAGTTGATGATTTCGGTTGCCAGTGTCCGTTTGGGTCTTTTAGGGTTAAACACCGCCTTCACTTTTCATATTCCAGGTCCTTTAGTGTCATGCTACAGTTGCATTTCTCCTTTAAACATCACTTCACTTTGCTGCTTTTCCTTGTTGCTAATTTCCTCCGTGAGTGAAGAATACTGCACATATCAACTCTTCTGCTGAGTGACCAACACATGGAAGAGATGGGAGGGGTTTTGTGTGCGGGTACATTTTGTTTAGTGGACAAAGATGGTTGTTTCAATCACGCAGAACTGAAATCTCCATTTAAAGAGCATCCACTGACGTCCTCGGGCGTCGCAGAATTACGCTGAAGGAGGGAAGAATCATCTGATGCATTTAGCAGACACCACTTCATACACAAAGACTGGTTGAACTTACATTTTCCAAATATTTAGCTTCAAGACACCCATTAAATGTTGAGAGTCTCAAACTACATATTGCATTTGTTCTGTGTTTAAAGAGCAGCAACTTGAGACTTTTTTTGTTTCCTGTGAAGATACTGTTCATTTGTCCTTCACTTGAGATATTCACAAGTGTATAATGTGAAGAAATGCACTTGAGTGTGTTTGAGCACAACAAACACCGGGCTTCTGTTTGGGCTGGCGTTGGAGCTCAAGTTATATGGCATTTGTTTTCATTTATCGCCATTTCTTCCGTTTCCTTTAGGGGATTCTGTGTTAGACGATATGCAACCCGATATGAAAACCAAAGGCAATAGGGTGAAATCCAGCTTTTTGCTCACACATCTTATAAACAATAAAATATAAATTGATTGCATTATCTTGAAGAGAACTGTTTACAGATATTGCACACTTTCTCAAAGTAGGATTTTGGAATTAGACACCTTTCTGCCAAGCTTCAGCCATAAATCAATACAGAGAAGTTTACAAAATATTATGAGCGGCTGCCTTTTCCATGAAATAGGGGACATTGGGAATAGGTTCAGTTTGTGAGCTTGTGAAATTTATGGATCCTTATTGATTTATGGCTTGAAAAGACAAATGAAGAGCAGCAGGAAGGAAACAGAAAACAGGGGAAGACAAACTCCTTAAATCTAACAGCCAGATTTACTTCTCTTGTTTCTTTTAGACTCTTATTTTAGCTTATGTGGAATCTGTACCTACTTTTGCAAAAAAGGTCCTTTTTCTGACATGAAAGCAGCGCTGTGCCATTTTCTCAGAACCAGGGTAAAGAACAGCACAGAACACTTTCATAACTTATCATCATTCTGCTTATTTTTCCTTCAGTCTCAATCTCAATGTTCAATTTCCTCCCTCAGATTTGCTTCTTGCCAATTTCCGATAGAACAGCTATAATTCATCACACATTTCTGAAAAAGATAACAGCACACCTCAAAAACACGAAATGATGAGAGAATGGCTGAAGAAGGGATGTTAACAGGTGGTGATGGGGCGCTGAGTTGTGTCTGGCAGTCTGTGTGAAAAATTTCAAACTTCATCTTCTTCCAGAGTTGGAGGTAATGGCTCTTACCGTCTGTGAGGCTCGTGCCCGTTGTCCACGGCCTCCACCGTCAAAGCGTAGCTCCGCCCCACCGTGAGCTCGATACCTGGCGCCACAGTGATCACCCCAGTGCTGCGGAAAAAAAAAAAAACTCATTCAATTTTATGCCAATTTAAAGATAAACTTATGAATACATCAAACACAAATTGCTTTGCAATTTTCAGGCCAGTGCAGAAAACACAGTAGCCTAGACAAGTCCCATAATGCATTTGTTCAGATCAGATACACACATCTCCAATCATCGTCCTCTATTTACTAACAATTTATCATCACCTTTTCACAGAAAGGCTGAACAACAGCACAAAAGGAAATCTCGACCTCCCTGCAAGTAAGATACTAGTTTTTGGACCAATATTTGGGATGAAACTGTAGCGTTAACCAGTTTCAAAGCAGGAATCACTGAAAGAGAAAACACCATAGTGAAAATAATAAGGCATATGCATGTATGCCAAAGTCACAGGTATATTTGAACTTACAAACTGGGGGACACTTCCCAGACCCTCTTGATTATGCATTGAATTATGCGATCACATAATTCAATGCATAATCAAGCAGATAGTGCACATCATGCAGGGGTGTAAGATGGTTAGTTCATGTGTGAGATGATAAGAGGAGGTGACAAAGTAGCCAAAACTAAACTATATGTGTGTGTTAACCAAAGGAATGTGGGTAAAAACATTAGGCATGGAAACCAGTTCCAGATGATGGACTGGAACGAGGCCGATGGATTTTGGAAACTAAGTCATCAGGTATAAAAGGACAAAGATAACAGAGATTCAAGGAGAACTCTGCTGCACGTCTCCCAGCGCTGTTTGAATAAAGACTGACCAACGGAAGATTAATGAATCAGTGTCTTTTGTTCATCACATCCAGAAGTCGATCCTATCAAGGGGTCTGCATTTTTTTAAAATCACATTCGCCGCAATAATGGCATATTTCCACACAAAATACATGAAATAAGCAGGGGTCACATGATTTCATAATCCCTGCATTTTTCCTCATGAAGTTTAAAACATATTGTATTGTAATTTGACACGGGTAGTGATGTAATATGTGACACACAATGTCATTGCCGTCCACAGAAGGTAAAGTAACCGTGAGCATCAGAAAAAAATCCTGCAGGACGATGAAAAATGCAGCTCATTTGCGGACAAAAATATAAGATAAGACTATTTTTCCCACCATGGGGAAATTTCACAGTTAACAGCAGCAACATACAGCAAGCAATCGCAGAGAGAAAAGACGAGAAGAAAAACATTCAAAATGTGGTATTTATCTGCAAAAGACAGAGCAAAGCAGTGCCCCAGATGTCCTACAGGAAAGCGGGTTCATACCATTTTGCACCCCATGCAAATGTACGTCGGAACAAAAGAGACAATCGACGTTGGAGGCACTTCTCCAACGCGAAGCTTTTGAGAAGGGTTTCTGTTGTAGCCATAATAATGTTTTATGAACATAAAGGCTCTAACAGCCTTGAAACAGATGACCTGTTCTACCGAACTTCTGGGAAGCAGGAAGCAATTTTATTTGACACCTGTGACTCAGGAAGGTTAAAGCCATGTTTGAACCATGCTTAGAAAATAAACTAAAACATAAGCAGCACTTTTTGTGATGTAGTGGATGTTTACCTCTTGTATGTTTGCTTATTATAGGATATAATTAGACATTTTTCATTTAGTAGTAGTCTAGTTAGAACAGGGTGTGGGAGAAGAATCAGTTTCTCACTGAAGTACATGTTTTTCCAGTTCCTGCAATTTCGCAGCATAAAAATTCACATCAAAAACCCACATATTCCACCACAATCAAAGATTTTTGCCCACATTTTTCCAGAGGGACTGACTTCCATCATATTTATTATCGCTGTTAACCTGGAATCATGGAAGTTAAAATCTCCACTCAATGACACTTTGAAACCGTTTGCGTTCCAAATTCAGTCCTTATCTTTGGAGCAGTCTTTTAGGTTTTCAGCACCTGATGCCTGGAACAAGCTTCAGTCTGAGCTCCAGCTACAAACAGATTTATTTGACTGATTTTAGAGAGAGTGAAATCCAGGCTGTTGGTCGGTAAATGTTTCGATTGGTTGTCAAATGCTTTTATTGTAAACTGTAACTATGAATACCGCTGCTGTCGTGAACCAGGTCTCCTTTGAAAAAGAGAGCACCCCCCCCATTTCAATGGGAACAGCCTTGTTAAATAAAGGTCAACTACAATAAATATTTTTCTTTAAAATTACCTTTTCCCAATTACAAAATGTCCTTGGTTACCGGCCAGTATTCGATAGGTGACTTCACCATTGGATCCTTCATCAGGGTCGACTGCTGACAACTGGGAATTCACAGAGAAATGCATGTATTTATACAATAAAAGCCAAAGCCATTATATATTAAAAAAAAAAAAAACAGTCCACACAACTTAGACTTACAAAAATGAGATTTCAATGCAGAATAATATGCATATTATAGAATAAATATGCATATAAAAACTATAGAATACAGAAAATATTTTTTTATATGCATATTTATTCTATGTGCGAGTATAAAAACTATGGTTCTCTGATTTAAAAACAATTTACAGCGCATAATGCCAGTTGCGTAAAGTCTGTCAGTTACATATATAAATAATTTAGCTTTAAGACATGTAGTGAATATTATGTTTTAAGTGTGTACCTGTAACACGGTTTCTCCGGGCATCATATCGGTAAACAGGTTAACGTGATAAGAGACGTTTGCAAAAGTTGGGGTGTTGTCATTAGCATCCAATACTGTTATTGTCACAGTAACTGGAACACTCTGCTGGACGCCATCTGACGCAAGCAGCTGGTGAAAGAAAACAGAGGGAAAAAGAAATACATGATGTGTAGTTGTTGTTTTTGTTTTTTTTTATTTACTTACAAGCACACAGAAATGAAACGCTCCTTCTTGTAATGCAACACCTACAAAAGGAGAGCTTTTCAGAGTCCTGAGGTGAGAGGACAGCACACACTCCATACATCCCTGACATCGTGATGGTGCGTTTCCTTGTTTCTTTTAAGGAGGAAATGTACGCCGCTTTTTCAATCTGAATTCTTGCTCTAGGTTTATTTCGGTTCTTGTGGGTGTTGCATTTCATTTCGCCTCAGCGTCCGAAGAATGATAGTAGAGTGTACGAGAAGTCGATGTAAAAGTTGACATGTAGAAAACTAATTATCAAATTAATTTTCAAGGCGAAGCAAGTGGAACGCTTAAAATACACACCTAGTGTTTTTCAAGCTGGACTTTCTTGAAGGCATTTCATTTTTAATCATTTTCCAGCTTCTTAGATATAGCCAAATATCATAAGGTTGCACCCCTCCCCCGTTGTCCTGTTACTCCATCCTCTGATAAGGCATTTTGTACAATTATGAATCCAGGAATCACCGTCAGTGCACAGGAAAGCAAGCATCAGCCACGGCTTCTTTCTTGATAACCAATCTAGCCCACAGGCTCATCTGCCAAGACGCTGACTGACTCCTTTAAATGAAAATCATCTTCCATGTATCATAGCGCACACACACACACACGCTCTCTCTTCCTGGAGTTTAATTTCTCCTGCAAGGCTTTCATCATGATTACTATACACCTCTGCCTTTCAATCAATACACAGGACCTTCTGCTTTCTCCATCTTCAACTTCCAGAAAAAAAAAAAAAAAACCTCCATCCAAATAAGGCCATGTTAGAATACACAGCGACTCTATTTGACACCTATGCACAGATCTACGCAGTAACAGTAAGGACGTGCTCTGTGAAATATTACTGCACATCCTAAGGCTCCTATATACGGTGTGATTTCATAGTCTTATAAGTTTATCAGTAGCCACAATATGTGAAATAGGATGTAACAAACAAACAAACAAAATATGGAATAATCAAATCTACTGAATCTCAGGCTACAATGCAAATAGATACAAGAACTAGATGCACCACAATACATGTAAACAATGAAGCTATGCTCAGGGTCACCCTGTTACACTGGTGGTGTTTATGGGAATGGAGAAAAAGAGAAATAGGATTCTTGGAATGACAATTTTGCCAAAGGAGCTTGAGGTTTGGAATTGTAGCAAACAGGAAACCCATCAGACAGCAGGGGGCGTAACACCCCCCCACACACCACACACCCCCACCCCCCGCAGTCTGGCCAATCCTCCTGAGCAGCCTGTAAGATACGTCACACCAACATCATGTGACGCTTCTGATGAAGGCTACAGGAAGTAGCTGAAACTAGTTAAGCAGGTAAACAAACAACTACCCCTGTCTGATAAATGAATTACCTACAATAAAGAGGAAATCCATCTGTAGGATTGATCAGCCATAACATTCTGACCACCGATGGGAGAAGTGCCACTGATATTGATTATTTCATTACAAATGGAACCTTCCACTGGGTTAGAAGAAAAAAAAATGGTGGTCCTATATCACACTGTGAGAGATTCAAAGGTGGAATTGCAATGGAAGAGCCCAGGACAACACTGAGGAGGACCAGCTTGCTACAAAAAGCTGCTACAAAGCATACAGATCAGCCATAACATTATGACCACCGACAGGCAAAGATGTATTAACCCATAAAGACCCAGTGCTACTTGTGTCAGTTTCCAAATGAAATTCTCTATATCCCGCCTTTAACTGATTTATCACTATTTATATAATATCATCTTCTGTATTTACCTTTTCATCAGTATAAATTAGGTATTTTCCTGTATTTAATTCACTGATCATGTAGTGGTTCAGAAACGCTCAGATTAAAGTTGAGGGTTATCATATCAAAAACAGAGGAAACTGCAGAAAAGTGACTTTTTCAGTAAAACCTATCATTAACTGAATATAAACCCAGCGTCTCCATCCACTGTCATTGATCCAATTCCGTGGGTTTTACTGGTGAATCAGTGTTGTAGAAGATGACAGTGTTTCCACACTATGAAGCCTCTGAACATCCAAATGGTTCATATCTGATGACCATGAAAAGATGAAAAACTACATTTTACACCAATATTTACATGTATTAACAGGATTAATGGATCAACAGGTATTAAACAGTTTAGATCAGTAGATGCTTTTAGTTGATGATGGATGTTTGGGTCTTTGTGGGCTCATTTGATTTGATTGAGTTGCTCAAATCCCTACTCTTGCCCATTTTACCGTTTCCAACACATCAGCTTTGAGGACCAGCTCCCTGCTGTCTAATGTATTCCACTTACTGACAGGTCCCACTGTAATGAGATAATCCAAATTAATACCTCTTTACTTGATCTATGTCCATTGTAGGAGCTTCTGTTGACACTGGTATGATAACTTGTAAATGGGTATTATTGTGTTTTTGTGTGTGTATATAGGAATAAGGGTGTGTTTTATTATTATTATTATTATTATATTGATATTCATATAAAATAAAAACTGCTATATAGAGATCATAAGGAATAGAGACTGGGGGTATGAGTATGTAAGTTTTTACTTCTTCCTACTCCTTTTCGAGCATGTTTAA
>JAPQRP010000013.1:15114659-15128493 GCA_037367295.1 Apogon hyalosoma
ACCTTCACTTTTTTCTGCTGTTCCAGTGACAGGTCGACTTGGCCTTATGTTTTGGGTCATTGTCATGTTGGAACATTCAAGACCGTCCCATGTGCATTCAGTGGCTGTTCGTCAGTATGTCAACCCTGTGCTGAACTGGTGACATGTCCAAGGTGTATCCCACTTTCACCCACTGGCAGTCCCACGATCCTCACGAGGACCAAGAAGTTCAGAAAATGGATGGAATAAATATAAACAAATCATACATTTTTATTGCAAGGGCAGGAGAGCCAGTTTTCTGGTGTAGCAGGCAACGGTGTGTGTGTGCGCGCGTTAAACAATGCTGAATGATATATTGCACACGTGTCAAACGTATGACCCGTGGGCCAAAACTGGCCCGCGAAAGGGTCCAATGCGGCCTGTGGGATGGATTTATGAAATGCAAAAATTACATGGGAGATAGACAATCACGGATGTCAAAATCATTTTCACATTTCAGGGTCGCATGCAGACCAATTTGATCTCAAATGGGTCATAATAATAGTAGGAGTGTGTAAAAAATAAATGAAAATGTTTACATTAAACTATCCTTTCACAAAAATGTGAATAACCTGAACAAATATGAACAATCTGAAAAGTCTTAAGTGCAATTTTAACACATATTCTGCCTGTTGTGTTTTGTGTATTTATAGATCCACTGTGATCTGTAAGTTGGAAGGCACAAGTGTAAATGATAAACTGTGGCATAATATTGTGAAAATTGCCATTATTTATATTAAGACATTTCAGGTTGTTTATTTATTCACGTTTTTTAAGGAAGCTTTGTAGATGTAAACATCATCATGTGATTTTACTTTTTTCATGGTCACTATTTTACTGGTTTGGCCCACTTCAGATCATATTGGGCTGTATGTGGCCCCTGAACTCAAATGAGTTTGACACTCTTGATATACTGCAAGTAATCGTTTAAGAAAATTATTAAAAGGTTTGTATTAGGTTAATATACGAAACGTCATTGGGAGGTTAAGCATCCACTTCCCACACTCTTCCTCACCTTGATAACCAGGTCAAATCTGCGGTAGAGTTCTCTGTTGACGGGCTTTAGTAACAACAGCTCCGCCGTGCTTCTGTTCAAGCTGAAATATTCTGCATAGGACTCGGGTTTTCCTGGAAGAGAGCAGGTACAATAAAGTGGTGAACTGGCATGAGAGAACTTGCATCAGTAATTGGTCTTAGAATCAATACATGTTGCTCTGGTGGTGTATAAAAGAGCTGTGGATAATGCTCCCAGTCTTCCCATCACAGCTCTCCACAGGTGGGGGGTGAACACACACACAAACACACGTACATATATGGTGCTTCAAAATGCTGCATTGCTCAGTTGGGAAATCAAGCGCTGGTGAGAGGAGCAGCAGCGCAGGCACATGTGCACAATCACAATTCTCAAGTGTGCATTTCTGTGCATCTATGTGTGCTCCATCATTATAGCAAACGTTGATTTGATTGGCTTCTTCTGGGGGTGGGGGGGTGCTACAAGACAGCGTGATTCCTTCTATGTTTGTGACAAATAGTGTTGCCATCCACTTTATGATGAGGTTCTAGTCCACAATGCAGTGACTTAGTGAATACATTTGCGATGTCATCCGTGTAGCTATTTTATACCCAAAGCAATCAGCTCAAATGAGACAAAACCACTGTCCATAAAAAAAAAAAATAAATAAAAAATTATATCAGTGATACATTTTTGAAAACCAAATATGTAGCAGAAGCAGTAGAATTTTCTCATGTGTGACACCATTTCATAATCCGGTCCCAGACAGATTAGTTTCAAAGAAGGGGTCTGTGAAATGTAATCAACTCTATGCCAGTCAGTTTTTACAGAGTTGTAAATAAAATGGCAAAATAAGTTGCTTTTTATGACGTCGCAGCTTATATTTTGAAGTGGTGATAAAGATGTCTTCATAGATGGTGTGCTGTCAACATAACTCATGGTCTTAAAGAGGTAACATTTTGGAAACAGCTCATCCTTTTACAGTTCACATTCTGATAATTAGTCTGCTGGGTTAGGGGGTCGATGTAAACATTAAGTGACTCAGTGGTCCTGGGCAGAGGTGGGAAGTAATGAAGTACAAGTACTTTGTTTGTAGATTTTTTTTTTAGGCATCTGTTGAGTCTTTTTCTGACAACTTTTTACTTTTACTCCCTACATTTTTGCATAAATATCTGTACTTTGTACTCCTTACATTTTCAGAATAGGCTTGTTACTTTTTCAAACTAAATGGACGTGACACCCGACCCGGTGCAGGACTCTGGTCAGTACCAGTCACTATGGAATTAGAAAACAGAAACTTATGAATTTTCCTGGTTAAACAAGTACTGTTTCATTCACGGCAAAAATGCAATGTTACTTTTGTACTTTATTACAATTGAGAAGTTGTCCTTTTTTACTTATGTAAAGGAGTTGTATCAGTACTTTTACTTTTATGAGAGTATTTTTTTTGTACACAAGTAGCTGTACTTCTGCTTAAGTCCAGAATGTGAGTACTTTTGCCACCTCTGGTCGTGGGTTTAGAATGCCAGATCACAGACCTGCATAAAACAACTGGTTTCATGGTCCTATGAGGATCCCACCATACTTCTTATTCTTCAACCCATTCTTTATTTTTCTAAATAAATCTGCGGGACCCTTTTAAGAAGCCCTGGTGGTTCTTTGACACTTCTTTAAAAGCCAGTGCACTAGGCAACAAACACTTAAGAGACTCCCAGAGCCAACCTGCGGCGCAGTCCAATGCTTCAAACGAAATGGTCATATTGGTAGATAATCACTGTTAAAGCTTCACTTGGCAGAAATCATGAACAGAATTTGGATGCATATGTGCCACTTTCTGCAGCTCTCTCTTCTCTATCCTAAGCAAAGGCTGTTTGTATGCAAGTAAAGGTGTAGTAGATGAAGGCAGTTTTGTGCTGCTATGAAAAAGTGAAGTCAAAGTATTACAGATGCAGGAGTTTCCAGGTTAGATTTACACCAATCAGCCATAACATTATAACCACTGACAGGACAACTGGTAATAATATTGATTATTTCATTACAATGGGACCTTTCACTGGGTTGGTGAAATCAGGCAGCGAGTGGACATGAGTCATCGAAGCTGAAGAAAACTGAATGAAATAAGGAACTGAGTGACTTTGATCCATATTGTAACGGTGATGACTGGGTCAGAGCATCTCCACAACTGTGTGATGGGAATTTCAATTATGCCACATGTGAGAGACCTTGATTTACTCATGTAATGATCAAAGTATGTGGACAAGGCTGAGATCTGCTTAAAGGGGTCATATTTTGCTAAAGCCTTTTGTATTAGTCTTTGGTTCATTTGTGTATTTGGACCCTAATAGTTCAAAAAGTTGGAATTTGAACCCTCCAGGTGCTGCAAAGCTATCTTTATATTTATTATGGGAAAAATCTAGTGGATTTCTACAACCCGTTTTAATTCCTTCTTAATTTGTTACATCACAACACTCGCACAAGACTTCCGACAAACATTTCTCCAAATACGCTATAATTGCTTGTCAGCAGCACCGGTTGTAGTCCATACAGAAAATATGTCCAAACTTTGAGCCGATTACCTAAAATGTTCAGTTGTTGGCTGAACGGGACAGAGCAGCATGGTCAACAACCTGGAAGGGGTGGGGCGTGAAGGACGACCTTTCTGGTGTCATTACTCAGAAATAGGGTTGAAGATGGACCTGTGGAGTTGAATTAATGAAGAATCCAGACCCAACATAGCACTTACAGTTTATGTAGACCACAGGAAAATGTTTGAAAATGAAGAATTCCATTTAAAAAAAAAAAAAAAAAAGCTAAATATCACTCTTTAAGCAACTAACAGCCAATAGGACAATAGCTAATCTACACTAAACATGCTCTGTCCACATTTGAGATGATGGGCTCCTCTACTCAGGTGCTTATTCAGAGCCTAAAGACCCTGTCCCTGGTCGGCTAATCAGTACTGTTGCTCTTTTAGGTGTTACTCCTTATGATTCTCAGTTTGTTTAATTTACTGCCATAATAAACTCTAATGTGACTGACATTACAGGGATTGTCTGGGAGAAGTCCAACTGCCACCACAAACTGCAGTTCCTGCTGGGTGTTCCTGCTCTGTAGTGGTTAATACAGATTAGAGCTGCACGATATATCGTTTGAACATCGTCACTGTGATGTATGTGCATGCAATAGTCACATCACAGGTCCTGTGATGTTGGAGGCAAATGACCTTTACGTGTCTTCATCTCATTTCAAGGGTACCTGACACACACTGCGCACAGCAATCCGCCAATCACAATCATTCTTAATCAGTGTGCCGAAGCATGGTCTGCGTCGGCAAACTGGATAAAAAAAGGCCATCCCAATCTCTGGACCATTGAGTATCAGTTTGAGGTGTTGGATAAATACACCAGATCCATGCAGGTTCACTTCTTTACTTCTAGGATTTCAGGGATCTGTTGCTGATGTCTTGGTCCAGATACCACAACACACCTTCAGAGGTCTGATGGGGTCTAGGCCTCAGATCAGACCTGGTTTTGGTGAAAAAGGGGAACCTACATATTTTTATTAGATAAAACATAGTATTATTAGATAGTAATAATGTTCTGCTTGGTTGAGATCTAGTCGTTCTTTAGATACTTTGGCAGGTACAAACCACTTTCCATTAGGAATGAATAACAAGATCTGGAGATGCTCTGCCCATCATAATGTCTCTCAGCAAAATGGGCAAGTGTAGGGATCTGAGCATTATTGACAATTCCAACACATTAACACTGAGGGTGAAATGTTCACTTGCTGTCTAATACAGCCTACCCATTTGAATGAGATAATCAATATTAATATCCCTTTGACTGTCAGTGGTCATTATGGCTGATATGTGTAAATATTGCCTCATGAAGCTTTAAAGGAGCTGTATGTAGGAATTATGTTCCTAGTAATCATAAAATGGCCCCGAATGTCACCAGACATCAAGGAATCATGTTCATTTCAAATACTGATATCACTGACAGTAGTAGTCCAGCCAGAATATTCACATTTGAAAAGCTAAGTGGCAGCCCATAAGTAATGTTTATGTTGTCATTTTGCGTTTTGGTCTGATGCGTCACCCATCTTCCAGTCACCAAGTCAGTAGTTTCAACATCCAGGTTGCCAGTTCCCACTGAGCTGCATCTGGAACGTTTCTGATCACAAATGTCTGATGTTACTAAACCTTACCGCCTCTTATTATTCCCAAATATGTCGTGACAAAGTCAAAAACAAAACAAGGATATGTATCGGAGATGCTTTTGAAACATGGAGACGACTGAAAATACCGGTGTCGGACTCATCGCTTGCCATGGTAGCTCCATGTTGTAGATGCTCATGCTGGATCTGGCCACCCCCAGTCTGGGGGGAGGGGGATACCTCACTCAGCAGTATTTTGAATGTGATTGCAGTAACAGTTTTGGACACAATCCTGCATACGACGCTTTTAAATAAAGACCACAACATTTGGGATTGTTTTTGTGTGTTATGTAAAGACTTTGATCAGTATATTAAAATGTTTGGATTTGTGATCAACTGTTAAATTCAGACTAACATCAACTCACCAATGAGGATGGAGTATAGAATCCCTGGCCTATCAGAGGGAGGCTGAATGTTTCGGTCTTGGTCCACGGCTTGTATGGGTGGAGTCACATTCAGGGGATTGACTTTATTCTACAAAGAGAAAAACAAGCAGAACATTAAGCATCACGCATATCGTATGACAACAGGCGAAGCAAAACAGAGGATCATATCTGAACATAAGAAGATAAGTCGGGGATAAATGTGTTTCTATTTGAATGTAAACAAACAAGGAATTAGGCAGAATCCGACAAAGCAAACTGCTCATACGTTCATGTATTTATTCATTCATATTTTAAGTAACTATGAAAACCAGACGCAGAAAATAGGAAAATTGATTGCTGGTAAATGAGTACAATAATCCTGTAGGATACACAAACCTACAATATGTTATGCACACACATCATTAAAATGCAAAAATCACGGAAAACTAGTAAATGTAGATGGATTCTGTAAAATGTGCTATATAAATACACAAACATCATGGTAAACATTTTGGTTCTTTTTAGAGTCTGTTTGCCACATATCTACTTTTATAACAAACAGTTTGATTCTGACCGTGTGCATCTGTGTGTGTGTGTGTTTGTGTAGTAAAACGCCTGAGCCATAATGTTGACTTATAATAGTTCAATATGCTGAGGTCTGGGTATTACACAGACCCCCAACGGGATAAACATAACATGTCTACGCGATAAAATCTACAATCACTAAACCTGTAAAACATCCACCCAAGCACACAAACAAGGCAACCCATATTCCCATACGTGAATGAATGGATCAGTGCACAAGTATATGCTGAACACAATGCACTCACACACATGCTATGATACAACACTTTACCACTGCACCTGTCATCCAGCGCTTAAAATCTACTAGCCTTCATAGAGCTATATCTCCCCGCCACAGAGTGAGGAGGAGGGCAGGCGAAGGCAGAGAGCAAGTTATGGCGAGTAATGAAGTGGAGTAAAAGAGGGTGTAAATATATGGAAGAGAGATGAATCTGCCAGGAGTTGTGAGTAAACAGGGAATAGAGAAAGATGTAAATGCAGCTCAGAAAGAAAGGGAGTGGCGGAGAAAAGCAGCCAGGTGAATAACAAGACAAATACTAGTATTTTCACCGCTGAGAACTTCACACATCTCACATCAAGGACTAAATAATATCATTCAGACTGCACTTATCTCATCTTCAGTCATTTTCCTTTGAGCTAAACACAAGAGCTAATTTGATCCTTGATACCTTGATCATCTGTCCTAGAAAGAATGTGAATCTTAATGCTACCACTTCAGAACGCTAAAGATGTAATATACGTTTAACCCTTTAACAACGGCAATCTATCCGGCGCTGCATTTTGCGCTTTACAGCATTCAAATTATTGTGACTCCTGAACTGTTTGCATTACCCACACAATTCAAATGGCATCGGAAACCTGAGGATCTTAGCTTTCCAACACTATATAACACTTTATGGCAGTAGTGTGGGACTGTTACAAGTAATAATAATAATAATAATAATAATAATAATAATAATAATAATAGATTAGATTTATAATGCATTTTTTTTATTAATGCATACTCTAAGCGCATACAGTGGATCCATTATTCATTCACTCACACATTCTCCCTCTGGTGGTGGTAAACACATGTAGCCACAGATGCCCTGGGGCAGGCTGCCTACAGCCCCTCCGACCACCACCGAACATTCATACACCAGTGTGAGTAGCAGCACTGGAGGAAAGTAGGGTGAAGTGTCTTGCCCAAGGACACAACAGCACATGACTGGGACAGAGCGGGATTCGAACAGTCAACCCTTTGGTTATTGAATGGCCCGCTCTACCTCCTGAGCCATGGCCGCCCAAGTAGAAAAGAACTTCCACATGGTTAAAAACCACCTGGAAAAGACAAAATATGAAGCTATAATATGGATATTGAATGTTCAAGACCAAAAAGCAGGTTTGAGCAGATGAAAAATAGTTGAAAGTTTATTTCTGCAATCGCAAAAAGTTTTGTCATGGACATTTACAGTTGTTTTTGATAATAAATATGCTAAAAACTTCAAGTCTGTTTTTTTTTCCCCTTTCTTTTTTTTACTAAAGCACACCATTTTAAGCATTTACTGTACTATTTACAACAAGCGGTGCCAGGCACAACAAACCCCAGCTCTCAGACAATTTTCGCCCATTATAAGTAAATGGGAAGATTTTAAGATATTCATTAAAAATTGTAACTTTCACCTACTTTTCCCAAAATGTAATCACAGCTATTCTGGGTCACTGGCAATCTATAAACCCAGTTTGGTATGAATTCAATCAACGGTTTTGCTGCTAGAGTGTAAACAGTCAAACAAACTGAACCAAAAACACTACCCCTTGCCTCCCCTTTGGCGGGCAGGGTGATAATGATAATTAATGGCCAGATATTGAAAGTTCTTCCGGAAAATAAAGGTGCAAAAGAATTGGCAAAAAAGACATTTTCTGACGCCGTTACTGCAAAGAAAACATGAAGACACCCGTTACAACGGCAGTCTTAAAAGGGTTAAGAGTGTCTTTCACAAAGTCGCGGCGTGTAAAACAAAACACTTAACATTTGTTTCACACATCATACCATTAGCGTCCTCATATTTTTGCATCATCTGCTTGTCTTGAACTTTGCGTCATCTCTTAGAAAAACATACAGATATCTCGGCTAAAAATAGCGCCTCTAATGAACAGGACGGTACTAGAATGAAAACAGAGGACGATGATTTATGTGCATCTCTTAATGTCAAAGGCATTATCATGTTACAGCAATGTCTTTGTTCTCCCTGTCCATTCACATCCATAACAATAGGCTTTATTTGACATTTTTATGCTACTTTTTTTTCTAATTAACTATAATTTTACTCAAGTAATTTGTAATAATTATTTTTTTCTTTTAATTAGTTGTCTATTCATATCAGGTTTAATTTGCAGTTTGATTAAACATAAAATAGACACAGGGGCATGCCTTAGACAACCTGTTAAAGTCTTGGGGTTTGTATAGAATCTAGTACAACACAGCCCAGTATAAAACATAATGCCACCAAAATGGATTTAATGGAAAAAAAGAGAAAAAAAAACATCACAGAAAAGCACTAGGTGTTCTGATGTACTTAGGCAGGAGGCTAATTAGAGGTGGCTATGATTACTAATTGAGATATTTTACAGCTACAGGTATTTTTTCCCCTTTACACAGTGAATATCACAAGCCTTCAGTAACATCGGGCTCTCACACAGAGTGGTGTTTTACTGTCCACTCTCTCCGTCAACCCACAGAGCATGTTCACATAAAAACGGAGTTGGTGTCAGGTGGTTGATCATAAATACGTTGGAGATCAGCAGTATAGTCCAACAAACAATAATTGCACTGCAGGTTAAAAGCAACAGAGCAGCTGCAGCCAAAGCCAGGAAGGAAAGAAGAAAGAGCCTGTCCACTGGGTGAATGTGGAAGTTAATATTCAGATCAATATCACATCACCGAGGGCCAACTGCATCGGATTGTAACGCAATTGTTTATTTCAGTTAAATTAACGCATTCTCATGGTGTTATTTATCAGTGCAACCCCCGGTGCTATTAATCAGTTTGAAAGTAATATAAAAATAGAATTAAATGTGTAAAGCAGGGTCGGTTTCATACATTGAAGTCAAACGTTTTAGATTAAGGCGTTATCACAAGGATGGTTCGTAATGGATTTCTTCTTTCTGCACAAACTTCCCCACGCTATACCTGTAGTAACACCCTGAGTTTTTATTTTTCATTTTATTTTTTTATTATTAAATCCACACACAAAGGTAAGTTGAGTCTTCTAAGAGAATTGACTGGTCAGCAGTGGTCAGTAAGCAATGCTTTTAGACATTATAATCCTCCATCTCAAACATGCCCTGCTCCAAAGAAGGTTATGTAATCATTGAGATTTACCCTCATAAAAAGTAAAGGAAAGCACCGCTGAGATTCCCAGAAACCCTCAGCTGCTCTTCAGGATAAAGGCCCCTGCATTTCCATTTAATGACAAGAAAATCTGAAGCACAAGTTTGGGGAAAAAAAAAAACAACCCTCTATCTATCTATATAAATATATATTGAAAACACACAGTCCAAACATGTGGTTGTAATTTCCAGAAAATGTTTCGCTCAGGTGCCTATTTTGTATATGTTGCTCACAAGATGAGTAACACAGTTAACAGATGTATTTTTTTCCATTCCCGACACGCGTGACGTCGGCGTTTAGACTAATCCCTTAATGTCGGGCATTGAGTCGAATCTCTCGTACAGAGTCACGCTTGACTGGTAACTTTAGGTGTGGTCAATAGCCGATATAATGGCAGCAAAGAAAACGGCAAAATGTTTTTGCTCAAAATGCCACAACTTACGATACCACAGAGAGAACGTGCCACTGGCTTGTTACGCGCAGGTCTGAGCCGCGGTGAAGTCGCTCGCTGTCATCGCAGTACAATCAGTCGTCTGAGTGATCAGGTCCTTCAGGACAGGATCAGACTTAGTTCCATGTGTCGTCGCTGCACTGCTTGTTCAGAAGCAGAGGTGGACACACCCCATATTGAACGATGACACTTTCAATTTCTAAGTACCTGTATTCAGTGACTGGATAAACTTAAGTTGATCACAATTCATTCTCCAATGACCAATGCTTTTCTCTTTAATATGAAGGTAACCCCAAACCAATTAAATTAATATATCTCCAAATATACACATTATTCTGACCCATGCATTTTAATAGTGTTAAGTATAGATGTTTCTATGAAGTGGTTTGGAACAGCAGGTGGCGCTGTCATCTCCAGTGTATATAGCTCTAACAAACACTACAAGAAGTTATTTTGTTTTCCATCAAAAAAAAAAAAAAACACATTAGATAGAATAATAATTTGGTCTCCCACTGTATTTCCAGACATGCTTTCATACTTTATCAGAATATCTATGAAGGCACAGCAAACAACTGATTTGTCACAGGTTACATTAGATGTTATGTTTGCATGTGAGAGTGAATGGTTGTAAATGTCAGCCCTGCAGTGGATCTAGGGTGTTCTCTGCCTTCACCCAGTGGATTTTGTGAGAAAGGATTAAGTAGTTTGGAAAATGAATGAATGAAGGACAACATATGGATTTACCTTTAAATGAAAACTAACCCCCCCCCAAAAAAAAAGAGACCTCAAGCAAGCAAATATAGCACTTTGCAGAAGTCATAGGTCACCCTTAGCGATGTTTTTACACAGGTGTAAGGAGTACAATATCCATTTCTCAGTCTCTTTATTAAAATACAACCGAGTAGAAGAAAATACTGTGCACAGCATTAAAATGTTACAAAAATACACACTACATGACTTCTACAGGAGACGGTATTTTAGTGTGATCTCTGTTCACATGACAAAAAGTAAACATTAAGAAACACTGGACGTGTTTTGAATAAAACCTGGTGTAAAACACTAGAGGATTAGTGGAGTATATTTCATATTATCTGCACAGAGGAGTTCAAGACATGTTAAGTAGAAAAGGTCAAACTAAATACTGGATAATTCAGCCAGGTTCTACATTTCAGTTGTATCTTGGTGAGACTGAGAAATGCATGAATAACGCTCATTATAGTATTATATCATTATACAACTAAGCCATTTGTGGCCTAAAACCTTTTGCACAGCACTGTACATTTTTGTGCCAAATTCAGAATGCTTTTTGTGTGTGTGTGTGTGTGTGTGGGGGGGGGCACTTCCTTGCAAACTTTCATTAATTACATTTATGGAAACACACCTACATGGCTTCACTATTGGAGCTTGGTAATGCTTTACATTGTGTTTGTCTTAATGGTGTTCAGGTCATTGTCTTTTAATCTAACAAGACACCTCATTTAGCTTAGTATTCTCAAAGCCGGATTGGTAGAAATGGATCTTAAAAGCAAGTACACCAGTTGTGTAGGAGCAGTTTAGTAACTTAAACCAAACCCACTTAACCTCATACGTGCTAATCCTCAAGTATGAACAAAAAGCACTACAGGCAAAGTCAAAAGGATCTTACTGGAAGCAAACAGAGCAGGATCAGCAGGTACGGAATCAACAACAGGTATCAAGCAGATCTAAACGGGCAGAACCACAGCAACGACTTATGAAGACCACCTGGCAAGTGGTGGGTAAAATGTCTTTTGTATATACTGGGGAACTAATGAGCAAATGAGCAGCATCTGTGCAGGCAGGTGGCTGCTGATCCCAGGAGGAGTCAGGTGATCAATAGAGGAGAAACTAAACCCCTGGGGGTGTGTAATGGTCAGGTGAGGCTTTGTGTCAACCACCGAGCTGTACACGACTGCACGGCCAAAAAAGTTCTCTGTGGTGCAGCGGAGATACTGCGTTTCCCTAACACATAACACAATAACAGATGGCCATTTCCACAATGCAGTGCACCGCAGTGCTGCAAACTGTTGCAAGCATTTAAAAATGAAAGTCATGGTACAGTGCTTTAGTCTTTAGAGGCTTTGAAACTTTGGAAAGCATTCATGCAGACGCTGCCAATCAATGGAAATTCCGTCAAAATGACAAAGTAAATGACCGGTCAGGTCTTGGTAGTGTTGTTTACTGTACTGTTCAATATTCTATTTTCCTCTCGCGGCTATAAATTTCTGAGTTGCAGAGGCAGAGCTGGTTTTGAAGTGTATGTGTGAACATGGCCTGACAGCCAACTCCTCTGTATAAATGACCAGCATCTTTGTATGTGTGAGTGTGTGAGGGGTAAGACACGGGGAGAGAATAGTTGTGTTGGCTCTGAGGCTCTGAGGTTGTCATATCTTATCAGTCTGATTAGGACTCAAACTATTATGGTGCCTGTACTCTCCTCTCTGCTCATGCCTCTCCTCACTTCACCTCCCCGTCGTTCTTACACCCCATCAACAGCAGCTCTTTGCCGTCCTTTCCACTCGTTTTGTATCGGCACTTCTCTCTTCATATCTCTAATTTTTGTCTTCCAGACTCTCATCTATGTATCAATCTACCCATCCATCAGTTCATCCGTCTATCGTTGGCTTCTTTTCTCTCCAACAACAGTTTGAGGGTAGAAAATGGGAACCCTGAATGCAAGCCAAGTTCACTGTATTGGGGTTCAATGAAGCAGAAAATATCAGAGTACCCATGTTAGGTGGCTTCAAGGGCTGGTCTTAATCAAATCGGCCTCTGAGAGACAGACACTATAAGTAGATGAGGGTTTAAAGAAGCAAATCTAATGGATCAATTCAAACTATTAGGGTAAACGTGTTAATTTAAATTTGCTAAAACATAGTTTAGCATTGACTTTTTCATTTACAGGAGTTTGAAGTGGATGTTTTTTAACCCTCTGATATCTGGGTGAGCATATTACGTGCACTTTGAACTTCATGTTACAAAAGTTTGTAGAATTTTTCACAATTTCCATTAGGTTATGTTTCAAAAGTTATTCATTTTTGCATGATTTTTAAAATTCTGGCCAGCAACTAAAATTTGCCCATTGTAAACAAAAGAAATTGACAACACTAGTCACTTTTCTGTTGACCTTCAAATTGCGTGACTATAACTTGCACATACAAATTTGCCTAATGGAAAAACGACAATTTCGCCCAAACTCTTGTTTTTTGATGAAAAGTTTTTACACTGGTAAGAGGTGGTTTTTCAGGTGTAGTGAAATTGGTATATCCCGCAAAACTGCAATGGAAAGACTTTTTTCTGCAACTACAGTCATGTGAATTAAAAAAAAAAAAAAAGGATGTTGACAGATGTTATAACAAGCGAAGAAGAAGAGTTTTAAAAGAAACATGGTGCGCTATGCGTGAACACACCAGGAAACCAAATCATTTTTTAATTTAGTATAGGATAGAGGGGTAATTATAATAATAATGAATATATGTGTAAATCAACGTGATATTTAAGTTCATCATCAGGTTTATGGAATGACTTCTTGTGTCATCTCGTGATAATAAATAATCATCACATTTATGAAAAACTAACATTACGTACTTCTGTTTTTTCGACATTAAGAAAATATTGGTAAAGTTTTGCACAGCCGTCCAATGGAAAAGCCACTACTAACATCTGTCTCTGAAGTGTACGTAAAATGCACTATTACTCCCATTATAACCATTGTTTTTGACCCATAAGCCATTAAGGCATAAATCATGCTTTTACTGATATCTGGGCTTCGTTTGAGAGGTATAGTTCTAAAT
>JAPQRP010000013.1:15129519-15147941 GCA_037367295.1 Apogon hyalosoma
GTGGGGGGGTATAGGTGGGTGTGGTCCATAAACAACATCACTGACAATAGCATGAAAACTAAGCCAAAATTTAACATGCTTTCAGCGTTAGCCTCCCGACATCTATACCCCTGTTATACAGCGGCCCTTATACAAAATTATCACAACTTCGACCTGGTATCCACTGGGCCCCTTCCACCGCTATATGGGCCCCCCACAAATACTGGGGCCCATGAATTTGTCATGTTTACTCCCCTTATCGGCGCACCAGTTGTAGAATGTAGAAAAAATGGAAAGACGGACCACTAGATCACTTTCTTAGGGTTCCAGATACAATTATTGAGACTATAATGAGTCCTGGAGTAGCTTTACAAACCCGAGTCGTGACAAAAATAACGACGCAAAAGTGCAAAAACGTCAGGACACACGTGTTCATGTTTGACAGGTAACCCCTAAACTCCACACCTGTCACTGCCCACGGAGCCGCTTCACACCGGTGAACAGAGCTCCACGGTGAGAGGAAAGTTCCACCGTGTCAGTTAACCATCAGACTGGTGGAAAACCATGATCATGCATTTTCCATGTGTAAGTAATTATAGCCCTGTAATATTGAAAACTCCAGCCTTTGAAAGGTTCCATCCATCCATCCATCCATCCATCCATCCATCCATCCATGTCATTCAGTAACATTTCTTAATGCTTTCATCTATCAAAATGCTCTTTATTATTGTCCTTCACTTCATTATCTTTATCATTTTTGTCTTTCACACTAAACTTGATGTGGCTACAAATCATCAGGTCTGAGTCCATCCTTTCTTGTTCAGATAAATGATTGGTTGATAATTGTATTTGTGCAGAAAAATCAACTTTGCTTTTTTTTGTTTTTTTCTGTGAAATATTTGCAACCTGTTTTAAAATACTCATGATACTCATGAAATACTGACTTCTGAAATACAGACTCCCTGGGGTGTAAAGACTTTTATAACCATGGGAGCCAGGCCTTTTTAGAGCCAAACCCCAGTGGCCATCAGATGTATTAAAACTTTATGACATGTCTCCATTGGCTTCAGTTTGGATCTTGATCCTACCTTTTCCTTCTCTATAAATCAGTATCTTCCATATAAAACCCTGAAGCCAAATAAAAATCAAACTAAAACCAGTCAATCACATGGAGACACTTAAGTTTTTAATATATCATTTTTGTTCTGAATGAATCGTCTCCAAACCAGAGTCGATACCGCGCTGACATCATCTGGACTGCTGACGTGTCCCGTACACACTGAAAGAGCCCTGGAGCTGGCAACGCTACACAGGATCCAGTCATCATTCATTCTATTAATTATAGCTGTGCCATTCCTTCCACAACATGTCAAAATGTCTGCTGAGGATCTGTTTTTTCCTAATTACATTCTAATCTCAGCAAATGATTTACTCGCACTTGCACATATATAACAGATGAGCACGCTTACAGTTCAGCATGTTTGTAAATTTATCTGCCTGGTTCCTTTGTTTTTTTTCTTGCTGTAATGATTCAAGATCATAAAGATCTGAGCAGCAGGATTTATATGATTGGTTGAGAAACAACTGTTGTACTTGATGTCACAATAAACAAATATGTTTTTCTGGTTTTTTGCTTTAAAAGACTTAATATGAAATGATTTTTAAAGTACCACAATTGAGTTATTTATATACAGTTCTTTGCCAAAGTCTTAGCCTACGTTTAGACAGTAACAATTTGAACCAAAAAAGCAAAAGTGGCATTGCGTTCTCACTTTTAATTCTGTGTTTCGACGTGTGCTTTGGTGGGGAAAACTCTGCTTGCAGACGTGTGCAAGTGTGACGCATGCAAAAGTGTGTGAAATTTCCTGTTTATCGATGTAGTATGCACACCAGGTGGCATCACCACCACCATGACCAAGCACCAGATATGACCCATTTGTACGTTACTGTGGAAACACTGTCATCTACTACAACATTGATTCACCAGTAAAACCCATGGAGTTGGATCAGTGGCAGTGGATGGAGATACTTGGTTTTATGTTCAGTTAATGATAGATTTGACTGAAAAAGTTACTTTTTCATCAGTTTTCTCTGTTTTTGATATAATATCCCTCAACCCTAACCCATAGAGACCCAGTGTTACTTTTGTGGTAGTTCCCAAATGAATTTCTCTCTCTATGTAACCATTCTTAAGTGATTTATCACCATTTATTTTAATATTATTCCCTGTATTTTGCATTTCTTCAGTAAAAATCATGTATTTTCCCATATTTAATTCACTAATCATGTAGATTTGCTTAAAAGCTCAGATTAAAGTTAATTGTCACGATATCAGAAACAGAGAAAAATGAAGAAAATGTGAGTTTTTCAACAAATTTTATCATTAACTGAACATAAACCAAGTGTCTTCATTCACTGTCATTAATCAAACTCCATGCGTTTTACTGGTGAATCAACATTGTAGAAGATGACAGTGTTTCCATGGTAACTACGGAGCCTCTGAACATCCAAATAGGTCCATGAAAAGATGGCAAATTGTATCTTACACCAATTATTTACATGGATTGATAAAATTAATAGATCAGAAGTTACTAAACATTTTATACTGGTACATGCTTTTTGGTTGCCAGTGGTTGTTTGGGTCTTTATGGGTTAAACTGAGCTTTTATGAATATCTATATGATCGGTGAAATAAATATAGGAAAATACCTGACTTTCACTGAAAAAAATGCAAAATACAGAGGTTAATATTATGATAAATGTTGATACATTGCTTAGGAAAGGTGAAATATAGAGAACAATTAATTTGGGAAGTGCCACAAAAGTAGCACTGGGTGTTTATGGGTTAACTAGGTATGAATGTGTGTATACGACAATGAAAGGAATCTTGAATCTTCTGGATAATTCAAAGGATGGAAATAATCTGTCTGTAGATATAACCTTTGTTGTGTATATGTATGCAACTGAAATTATTTATTCATTCACTCATGTCTTTTTGTGCATAACAGCTCTGAACTCCCTAATATTATTTCCCTGTGCAACTTCTACGAAATGAGTCGTTCCCTTTCCGACCTCATTCTACATGGTCCCTCCCCCTCCCTCATCTAAACATCACCCTTGCCTGGCTGCTCCCACCCAAACACCAAGTGGTGTAAAGTCGGTGTGATCTTGCTGTTCTCATTCGTCCCTGTCGGCTGAGAGGAAAGCATGTGCGTAAATGTCTGTAAGAGCGTTCGATTGAGGATTAGATAAGAGAGAGAGAGAGGTTTAAAGGCAGGGAAAAGAGCTCTCTGAGTGCGTCTGGAGTGTGTGTGTGTGTGTCTTTATACGTGTTAGGAGTGTGGATGTGACAAGGACTTAAAACAGAGAGATGAAGTGGTAACTCTAGACGATGCCCAGTTAGGCATGACTGCACTGTTGCCTTCATATTCTTATGTGTGCGAACGTAGGTGGCTGAGGGGATGTGGAAGCATGAACGCACCGCTCACTCGTCACCGTCACGGCCATGTGTGTGTGCGTGTGCATGTGCGCGGTGAGGGATGAATGCTCTGCTGACTTGTCAGAGTTGAAGATTTTGCCTGCAGCAACTTTGTCTCATTTACAAAGTGGTATTGTAAGTCTCTGGATAACAGCATCAGCTAAATGCCCGCGACACAAATGCAAAATGATTGATACGGCTGTGTAAGCATGAATACACACCACAGTCATGCACACACACTCTTAACCCATAAAGATCCAAACGTCCACCGTCTACGCAAACCATCTACTGATCTAAACGGTTTAATACCTGCTGATCCACCGTGTAAATAATTGCTGTAAAATGCAGTTTGTCATATTTTCATGGTCATCAGATATGACCCATTTGGACGTTCAGAGGCTCCATAGTTACCGTGGAAACACTGTCATCTTCTACAGCATTACTTCACCAGTAGAACCCATGGAGTTGGATCAGTGACAGTGGATGGAGACGCTTGGTTTATGTTCAGTTAATGATAGCTTTGCTGAAAGAGTCACTTTTTCTTCAGTTTTCTCTGTTTTGATATAATAACCTTTGGCTTTATTCGGAGCTTTTATGAACATCTCCATTATCCATGAATTAAATAAAGGAAAATACCTGATTTACACAGAAAAAAACTCAAAATAAAGAGCATAATATTATAACAAATGGTGATAAATCACTTAAGAAAGATTAAATAAAGAGGAAATTCCCTTGGGAACTGCCTCAGAAGTAGCACTGGGTCTTTATTCGTTAAATACTTAAAAGTGTAAATAGCAGCAAGTATGAGTACACAGTATGAGACTCACATGCACGTTTTCACACTCTGCTCTCATTATTTCACATGTACTTAGAAGTTACACAAATATTCTATGTCATGTTTAAGAAGTAAATGTTTTATGCGTTCATCTGACTTGCAAATGAGATGCACACACCTTATCCGACAGCAAAGAAGAGGCTGGTAAAACAGGTAGCCACAGCTTAACGTGGATCCATTTTTAAGCTTGTACTCCAAATGAATTTCATCTTGTTGGATTTCAAGGGACTGACAAGTTATTTGATGAATAATATATAAGATTACTGAAATTAGATGATGTGCAGCAGGAACGCTGGTTCCTTATGGTCTTGGAATTATAAGCAGTTAAATATGGGGATGTAAAAATATGCAGAAAGAGAAGTTTTGATGATGAGTTTAGGTGTCAGTAGTAATCTAGATGCTAATATAAAAGGTTAAACCAAACTGTATTAATTTTAATTAAAGTAGGAAAAAATAGGACCAAGAGTGCTGTAGTTCAACAGCCTATTTAAAGACACTGACATTTGTTTGATCTTTCAAGGTTACTCAAGGTCGAAGGTCATGGCACCAAATGAAAGTCCATATGTGACTTTCTATCTATTGTCAATAGTAATTATATCAACTTCAACTGTTTTGAAGCCGATGGGGATTTTTAAAATTTCAGAAATCAATATTTCTCAATTCTTTGAGAATCCTCCTCTCCAGTACCCTGGAACAGACTTTCCGTGGCAGGCTGAGGAGTGTGATCCCCCTGTGGTTGGAGCACACCCTCCAGTCCCCCTTTTTGAAAAGGGGGATTTACCACCCTGGTCTGCCAGTCCAGAAGCTCTGTCCCCGACCGCCACGCAATGTTACAGAGACGTGTCAACCAAGACGGTCCCTGCACATCCAGAGACTTAAGGTACCCAGGGCACATCTCGTCCACCCCCGGTGCCCTGCCACCGAGGAGCTGCCAACCACCTCTGTGACTACAGCTTGGGTGATGGACAAGTCCGCTTCTGAAACCTCAGCGTCTGCTTCCTCCATGGAAGACGTGGCAGTTGGATTGAGGAGATTCTCGAAGTATTCCTTCCACCGCCCGACAACATCCCGAGTCAAGGTCAGCAGCTCCTCACTTCCACTGGAAACAGTGTTGGTGGTGCACTGCTTTCCCCTCCTGAGGCACCGAACAGTTTGCCAGAATTTCCTTGAGGCCGTCCGATACTCCACCCAGACCTGAGTTTCTGCCTCTACAACTGCTCGGGCCCCAGCATGCTTGGCCTGCCGGTACCCATCAGCTGCCTCGGGAGTCCCACGAGCCAACAAGGCCTGGTAAGACTCCTTCTTCAGCTTAACAGTATCCCTTACTTCCGGCATCCACCACTGGGTTCGGGGGTTGCCAAGCACCAGAGACCTTGCAACCGCAGCTCTGGGCAGCCGCTTCAACAATGGAGGTGGAGAACATGGTCCACTCGGACTCAGTGTCTCCAGCCTCCCTCGGGATCTGGGAGCAGCTCTCCCGGAGGTGGGAGTTGAAGACCGCGCTGACGTCGGGCTCGGCCAGATGTTCCCAACAGACCCTCACAACACATTTGGTCCTGCCAAGTCTGTCTGGCTTCCTCCTCCGCCAGCGGATCCAACTCACCACCAGGTGGTGGTCGGTTGGCAGCTCTGCCCCTCTGTTCACCCGAGTGTCCAAGACACGCAGCCGGAGGTCTGATGACAGACAATGAAGTGGATCCTCAGCCTCTGGCCTCGGGTGTCCTGGTGCCATGTGCACTTGTGTTCATCCCTGTGCTTGAACATGGTGTTTGTTATGGACAAACTGTGACCAGGACAGAAGTCCAATGACAAAACACCACTGGGTACAGATCAGAGAGGCCGTTCTTCCCCATCACCCCCTCCAGGTCTCACTGTCATTGCCCATGTGAGCACTGAAGTCACCCAGGAGAACAATGGGGTCCCCAGTCGGAGCACCATCCAGCACCCCTACCAGAGACTCCAAGAAGGCTGGGTACTCTGCAATGCTGTTTGGCCCGTGGGCCGAAACAACAGTGAGGCACCTGTCCCCACCCCAAAGGTGCAGGGACGCGACCCTCTCGTTCACCAGGGTGAACTCTAACTCATGGCAGCTGAGCTGAGGGGCTATAAGCAGGCCCACAGCAGCCCGCATCCTGTCACCGCGGGCAATGCCAGAAAAGTGGAGAGTCCAGCCCCTCTCAAGGGCTTGGGTTCCAGAGCCCAAGCTGTGTGTGGAGGTGAGCCTGACTATATCTAGACGGTACCTCTCAACCTCCCTCACAAGCTCCAGCTCCTTCCCTCCCAGCAAAGTGACATTCCATGTCCCTAGAACTAGACTCCGTGTCCAGGGATCAGGTTGTCGAGCCCCCTGCCATCAACTGCCACCCAATCCACATTGCACCCAGCAGCCCTTACAGTTCCTTCGGCGGGTGGTGAGTCCACTAGAGGACAGGCCCACGTCGTCCTTTTGGGCTGAGCCCGGCCGGGCCCCGTGGGCAAAGGCCTGGCCACCAGGCCCCAACCCCGAGCCTGGCTCTAGGGTGGGGCCCCGGCTGCGCCGTACCGGGTGATGTCGCGGTGCTGGATTTTTGGTTCTTCAAAGAGGCTTCTGAGGGTCTGTGTGGGTGCTTGAAATCCTTGAATTTCAGTGTTGTGTTTTTGAGGTCTGGTTGTGCTTGAATTTCAGTTTAAGTGCTTGCAATTCTAAGTCTGTGATGTGATTTATTTATTTATTTTTAATAACTCTGCCAGGTTAGATGCCAAGACAAAGCTACTTACAGTGACGTGATACATTTGGAAAAATAAAACTTCATGTCAAAAAAGAAAATTAACGTGTGTTCTCAGATCGACTCCGAGTACATTTTTATCTTAATCTTTGGCTCGGTGTGAGTGTGTCTGAAGAATGCCAAGTGGCTTCCCTTTTTTTTGGATAAAACTTTGTGTTCTCCTTTAACCCATAAAGACCCTGTGCTATTTTTGTGTCAGTTCCCAAATACATTTATCCCTCTATTTAACCTTTCTTAAGTGATTTATCACCATTTATTATAATATTATTCTCTGTGTTTTGCATTTTTCAGTATAAATCTTGTATTTCCCTATATTTAATTGACTAATCATGTAGATGTTCATTAAAGTGCAGAATAAATTCAATGGTTATTATATCAGAAACAGAAGAAAAACTGAAAAAAAGTGACTTTCTACAAAGATATCAATAATTGAATGTAAAAACATGCGTCCTCTACCACAGTCATTGATCCAACTCCATGGGTTTTACTGGTGACTCAATGTTATAGAAGATGACGGTGTTTCCACGGAAACTACGAAGCCTCTGAACTTGCAAATGGGTCATATCTGATGACCATGAAAAGATGACAAACTGTATTTTACACCAAATATTTACATGTATTGATAGGATTAGAGGATCAACAGGTATCAAACAGTAGATGGTTTTGGTAGATGGTGGATAAATGGGGTCTTTACGGGATTAAAAACTCCTCTCCACCGTCGACTCTAGACTGCATATGTGTTTTCTTTACTAACACATGCTTACCGGTTCTGTCAGCTCCAGGACGTTGGCCTTGTATGTGATGGGACTGCAGTCACGGGTGTTGCCCACGAGCATACACGGTAGAAACATCGGTCCCAGGTCATCGCCGTCCAGTACGTCCACGGTCAGAGTGGTCGTGGCTGTACGACGCTCACTGGGGAGGGGGGCTCGGTCCTGGACACACAAACACACAGCCTTTACTGGATACATGCATAACACTTCAGTTTGTTATAATTGGGAACATCACTATTTAGTACCAAAATGCCGCCTGTATTATTAACCATTTACGCTTCACTGCATCTGTTCGTCTTCTAAAGCTTTAGAATTCATTACATTGAACCTATTCATGCAACGCAATTACAGCTTTTCTCTTAAGATTTTTTAAAACGATAAGCTGCAGTAACCAGCGCTTTCTTTTTTTTATCTAAGTGGATTCTGACTCCTACAGCCCAGCTATCTACTGCAAATCTAATTGTGTTTAATTCTTGTAAAACATCCCAATGCAAGTATTTGTATAGTGTTAAAGCGCTCAGGCTTCAGAAAATTTATAACCTAGTTGTGCAGAAAATGAAAATAACTATTACACACTATTAGGCCTCTCATTTTAGAAGGAGAGCTGGGATTCAGCGAGACCATCCACAAGCATCAAGATATTCACAAAAACAGACTTTAACAGAACTTGTGTTGGTCATTAAAGTAAAATAAGTTTTTTTTTTTTTATCTAGTTTTGACAGAACAGTTTCCATGGTTGCTACTAAACATCATGTCAAAATCAAATGGTAAAAATAACCATCCAGTTTTTGTTTTTTTTTTCATATAGATAATGTAGATATAGATATACGGTACTGTACAAAAATCCTAGGTCACCATTAGGTTTGTTGTTGTTGTAACATTGTTATAATTGCCACACATATATACAAGCAGGACATACCATTAGCCTCGTCGCATAATTACCTAAGCTGTATTTTTTTTCAGGTCATAGCCAATGATGAAAAATGAAGCAGCAGTTTTAGGAGAGTACAGTTATGCAGATATCACCATTTGGCCAAAAAATGTGACTTAGGCAATTATGCTATGAGGCTAATGATATGGAAAATATGTACAGCATTAAAAATAAATGTTTCTGGAAAGAAACTGCTTCTGCAAACCAAACTTTCAAGTATTTAGTTTGACCTTCCTTTGTAGGGAACAAGTCTTTACCTCTTATTCAGACAAAATGACATATACTGCACGAAAGGGTGCAGTTTTAGTTAGTTTTTGTGATGTAGTTCTAGCATGTAAAGGCTACTTAGTTCTGTTTTAAATAGAAATGACAATGTATGCTCAAGAAAGAAAGAAAGAAAGAAAGAAAGAAAGAAAGAAAGAAAGAAAGAATTACTTCCATCTAGATCTGGTCTACTTCATATTCCTCCACTCCACACTTTTCTGCCACATTTATCAAAAACTTGCAAATTGGCTGAACTAGAAACGTAGAATGAAACCGTAATTAAAATGGTAAAGTTTATGTTTGACAGCTTTCTAAAAATTTGCTCTGATCTGAGCATTCAAATGCCATTGTTTATTGCTGGTTCTCTCCTTAAAGTTTTTTTTTTTTTTTTTATTAACCTCAGAAAACACACACACGCACACAATGAGGTTTGTGTCAGGATGATATATTAGTTTTCAGTTTTATACATAACTTTGCTGTTTTAATCTAACAGTTGACTGCATAATAACTCTAATTATATAGTATAATTCATGTGTATATTAACTGGACAGATGCAAACTACTAATTATAAATTCACCATAACTGACTGTCTTTTTATTTTGCATTGATTTCAACACTTCCCACCTGTAGGCCTTTAATCACTTCATCACATAGGCTGATTATCAGGGAAACAATCACGGGGAAACAGAACAATTGAAATAAGTTCATAGATTTAAGCTTATTTATATTATTTTACATGATTGTTTGATTGTGCGATACCTTCCACAGGATTATTTTCTCTATGTACAAGCTTTTTAAGTGATGTATTACTATTATTATACTATTATCCTCTGTATGTTGCCTTTTTAGTGAAAATCAGGTATTTTCTTTGCTTATGTAACAAAGAAATCCAATCCACATGATTTATATAGCACATTTAAACAACAAGAATGTTTCCAAAATGCTGCAAATAGAATTGTAAAAACAATCAAACAAATATTCTCTGTTTAGCTCGACCAGTTCTCATCAAAACAAATGGTCTCAGGCACAACAGACCCCGCCCCTCGCACATATTGTAGCTTATTTTGGGATCGATCCAGCTGATGTCATCATGTCTATTTGTGTGCTGATGTCAGCATATATGTTGCCTCTATATATGTGCCAAGTCTGAAGTAAATTGAAACAAAATTGATGTTTTTATAGACATGACATTTTGACCATTATAAGTAAATGGGGGAAAAAAAGATTTTAAAAATTCATAAAAAATGTGAACTTTGACCTACTTTTCCCAAACTGTAATGGCATGTGTTCTGGGTCATTGGCAATCTATAAATCAAATAAATGAAATGTCACCCATTATAAGTAAATGGGGATTTTTTTTATTTTTTTATTTTTTATTTTCTTAATTCATTAAACATGTGAATTTTGACCTATTGTTCCCAAAGTGTAATAAGATCTATTCTGAAGTGACTGGCAATCTATAAACCCAATTTGGTATGAATTCAACCAATAGTTTTGCTGCTAGAGTGTTAACAAACAAACAAACAAATAAACAAACTGAACCAAAAACAATACCCTGTGCCTCCCCTTCAGGGGGGCGGGGTCAAAACAAACACCAGTAAGACCACATAAAAGAAACTACACCAAAAACAATAAATAAGTACATAAAAATAAAATAATGCTATAAAGAAAGAAAGAAAGAAAGAAAGAAAGAAAGAAAATGTTCCTATATTTAATTTAATAAATATGTAGCTCATAATAGCTCAGTGTAAATTCAAAGCAGAGACGTTTTTTTCTCCATCCGCTGTCACTGATCCGACTCCACAGGTTTTATTGGTCGGTCCGTGTTACAGAACATGACAGCGTTTCCGTGTTCAGTACGTACGTGTATCTGATACTGTAAAGCTGAGAAACTGCATTTTAACTGAATTATTTGACTGCATTAATAGGTTTAACGGTTATTGCATATGATGCGTTTGGTCACCGGCAGCTGTTTAGGTCTGTGCCTGTTAAGCAACGTTTGACTGAATGTAGTCTCAAAACAGCGAGTTTAAGGGAAATGCATTTGGCATTTAGCCGTAAAATAAAAATGTAAAAGAGTAAATCAGTCAGTCAAATCAGCCCATTTATCACCTCTACGATCACAGTGTAATTTGTTACCACATGACAGTATCAGTGAAGGCCAGTCTGTTTTTGGGTGTTTTTTTTTTTTTTCCTTTGCATAGTTAATATTCAACATATTCAAAGCCACTCATAACACACTTAATGTTGTAGTTGGATGAACAGTGAATATGTCAGGCTTTCAAGCAGTCAGAAACATTCATCTTTCAGTATGCTGTTGACTTTTAATAATGCTTTCAGGGCAAATGGGCCTTGAGACATATGAATATTTACCAAAATGCTTTGTTGAGAAACAAAGGTTATATAAGTGAGGTTTTTCTACCACAACAAAAGCCCTAATGGCCCAATCAGCAACTTAAACAATTTTCTATCGTGTTTCTATTTTAGATCTTTTAATCTTTTACCCTCTTTTCCCATGAGCCTGTTTTGTGTGTTGATTGGAATTATTTGTATGCCGCGGTTATGAATAAAACATATAAAAAGCAGCAAAAAAACAACGGAGGAAAACAATTACATTAACAAAGACATTAATGATAATTAAAGATGGGCTTCTCGTTCCCTTCAGGCTTACTTAACACAGCAGAAACACTCCCAGGCTGCGTCACAGTAATGTTACCATGATAATAAAAATTTACATAAAAACAATAACACCGCTGCTGATTTTAGTCACCGTTCAGTGTGGATGGGTTTATTTTTCCTCACGTATCCTTCAGCCTGTAACTGCTTTTCTGAGAAGATCTGTCAGTGGGTGGGATATATTAAGCAACAAGGGAACATGTAGACATAGACGTTCATGTGCTGGAAATGAGCGAGCGTAGGGATCTGAGTAGAGACGGTCAAATCACTGGGTCAGAGCATCTCCAGATCTTCATTTCCAAAGTAAAGTGGTTAGAACCCAACAAAAGCGGCTAAAGAACACCTGGATCTCAACCAGTAGAACATCTATGGGGGTATAACATTATTTCCACCGGGCTAATATTATGTAGGTTTCCCTTTTTCCACAAAAACAGCTCAGACCTGAGACCTAGACTCCACCAGACCTCTGAAGGTGTACTGTGGTATCTGGACCAAGACATTTTGATGGGTTCACATATAGTTTGGGGCTTAACGTATTATACCCTGAATAGTTTAGTTTCTATTTATTCATGTTTATTTCTGGCAGAATGGTTGCACAATGGTTATACAGCCAACATAAAGGTCTTATGACTAGTTATTCCTTGTTCTCTAGTTTAATGTGATAAATAGTCAATGAAGGAAATATATTTGATTATGAATCTGACACTTAAAGTAAGGAAGGGGCAGGACTAGATAAGCTTTTGCTTCTTTCTGTTCCTTCTCAAACTGTGTTTTTGAGTTTATATGTACATTTATGTTAAATTTATGCAACTGTTACCATTTCTGTGATTAATGATCAACATATGTAATTGACTTGTTGACTTTGTTTTATTTTAATTTTTATTATATATATTTTTTTAAATTATTATTTTGGTTTAAGACAAATAAATAAACAAACAAACAAACAAACAAACATTAGCAGCAGATCCCTGAAGTCCTGGAAGTAGAGGTGGACCTCCATGGATCAGATTTAAGGTTCATTTATGTTCGCTCACCAGTCAAAAGTTTGGACTCACCGGTTTTTTCTTTATTTTCATGACTATTTACCTTGTCGATTCTCACTGAAGGCATCAAAACTATGAATGAACACATATGGAATTATGTAGTTAAAAACAGTGTGATATAGATTCTTCAAAATAGCCACCCTTTGCTTTTATTACTGCTTTGCACATTCTTGTCATTCTCTGGGTGAGCTTCATGAGGTAGACACCTGAAATGTTTTCCAACAGTCTTGAAGGAGTTCCCAGTGATGCTGAGCACTTATTGGGCATCTGCGGTCCATCTCATGCCATTTAAATGAGAAGATGAGTCCAAACTTTTGACTAGTAGTGTATATAAATATGTACGGCCGTTTCTAATGTTGTCAAGCGTCACTGCTTTCACACTTCCATGAGCCCATTGCGTTGGAATAAGCGTTTCTCAATCAATCCACCAGAGGGCAACGCTCTTAATTAACATACTGGCCGAATACCACAAAGAAGAGTAAAGATTTTTCAAAAGAAAAAGGTGAAAGTCAATAATACCAAACACGGCGACGACAGAGTAGGTATTACTACTGTTGATATTGAGAAGGGTAGTTGTCATAAATATGTAGTTTTTCACCTATTCATACAGTCGTTCTTTGAAAAGTTCTGCTATTGCTGAAAATGATTCTCCTCAAATCTCGACACTGCCTCCACGGTTCCCAGCGGTACTGCTCCGTATTCTCCGTTGGGGTTCGCATCCGCCAGCTCCAGGAGAACGGACAGAATAGCTCATGTAATGTACGCAGACGACGGACAGACCGCTCCGTCCGGATCCGTCTCCGTTTTTAACGTGGAGCATAAACGAGCCCTTATTTATCCAACGCCTCCCACAGATGATCAGTTATCCTGCGATCGGGTGAGATTATGGTCGGTACTAACCACAGCAGACCAGGAACACCCAACAAGACCTACCGTAGTGGAGATGCTCTGACCCAGTCATCACCGTTGCAATATGGACCTGGACGAAGTCGCTCAGTTCCGTTCAACACGTCGGCTTCAGGGACTAAATGTTCAATTACTGCCTAATATATTCAACCCAGTGAAAGGTACCACTGCAATGAAATAATCATGGTATTTCCACTTTGTACGTTAGAATAGAATAGAATAGAATAGAATAGAATAGAATAGAATAGAATAGAATAGAATAGAATAGAATAGACTTTACTGCCATTCACAATAGGAAAAAGCGTAAAAGTATAAAAGTATGCAGCCAAACAAACGGACAGTCAAAAGCACTTACATTAGCCTGTATGATGACCAGGTACCGTGTTATCTCCTCATAGTTGAGTCTTTCTCTGAGAACTACGGAGCCAAACAGTGTCAGTGGGATGTCAAAGGTTCTGTTGGCTGTCTGAAACACACAGCATAAACACGCACATGGTGAGAAACCTCCAACCGGGGCCACTTTATATTAGCTTGGAGAGTTAATTCCCACTAGTGACACACACACACACAGGAGTCTAGATGATGAGCCTATATGAACTAAAACAACTATAAATACTGTGTTTTTCCATACTGTCACGTGCAGACTGATAACCTACCGGGTCTTTGGGGTTGTACTGGATGGTGTACTCTATCTGTCCGTTGGGGCCATCGTCAATGTCTGTAGCCCCGTTGTTTCCCCAGAAACCAGAGAAGATGGTGGTTCCTACTGGCGTTAGCTGCATGCAGAACACAAGACAGAACATTCACTTTCATTCTCTGTGCCACTGACATTAAAAAAGCCCCTTCGCTGCGTTCTTGTGGATTTTCTCGCTGGAAAACTCACACAAGCATGTATTGCCTGCATGTGGCAGAGATAAGGGAGGGGACCCATTAAAAAAAAACTCTTCACAAATGCGACTGGTCATAAAGGATCTTGATGCCCCACTGTCTCAGCAAAACAAACACAAAATGACTTGCGGTTTCATGTTTATTGTGCTCAAATGGGGCTTGAGAAGGAGGATCAGCTTGAAGCTGTTTGTGTGTTCGCATTTGCACTTGAAATAAAATGAAAACACAGACGCCGTGGTCGGTCTTACTTTCCGTGCCGACAGTCTGTCCTTCTGCCTTTGTGTTTTGCTGTAATGTCTGCTACTGCTCTCTACCCCGTCTGATGGGAGTTTTAAGGAAAGGCAGGACACTGGGCGAAGTCATGTTCAATGTGTTGGGAGCACTTTTTGCCGAGGACTGCAAAATGTGGATATCAATGACCGAACAGATGTAGGCAGAAGCATTACCTTGTTGAGCCTCCCCTTTTCAGTGCGTTAAATCCACCACATTTCAATTTGAGAGCAATTTCAGGTTTCAGGTTTATGTTTATTCAGCCATCATCCATAATATAGAAAATACAAAGAAGGAGGCTAATTTGAAGTCAACTGACTGTGAGGCTGAATAGGTTTAGGCAGACGCTCAATGCTTATATACTGTACGCCTCGCCTACATTCAAATCTAAATCAGTTTTAGGCTACGAATCAAGCCTCAAAAAGCATCCCTGCTTGTATCCCTCTTTCCAAACCAGTGTTTTGAAAATTATGAATGAACTGCACATCTTTAAATGTATATTTCTGTCGTTCCATAATTTAACCCCAGTAACAGAATTATATCCTTACCTTTGTACATTTGTTCATTTGTCTGTTTGTTTGTTTGTTTGTTTGTTTGTTTGTTTGTCAGGTGGTTAGCAAGATAACTCAAAAAGTTATGGGAGGATTTGGATGAAATTTTCGGGAAATTTTAATACTGCCGGAAGGAACAAATGATTAAATTTTGGTGGTGATCTGGGTCGGGGGGGGGGGCACTGATCTGCTCTCTGAGTGCTTCTCTAGTCTTTTTATACATTCAACAGCTTTTTGTTTGGTAAAGACACAAGTCTCTTTAATCAATCATCTATCAACTGATTTTTCCAATTTACTTTCTTACTTTAAAAAAAGAGATGTATTTCTGTGAGCCAAAGAATAAAACGTGTGCTGTATTGCAAGTAACGGCAAATTCAATGTCATTTCTTCAACTGTTTTTAATTCATATTTTACTGTTAGAAATTGCAAAGTTTTTTCCTCCTAAAATTGGAAATATATATATATATATACAGTCAAAACGATCTACAATGCTGTTTTCTTTAAGTTTGTCTGTGAAAAATCCCTTTCCTTCAGTGTTGAACTTTTGCCACAGCACATGAAAGTAAAAACTTTGCCAACTTAAATTGCCATGCTTTGGTTTTTTTTTTCTTCTTTTTCTCCAGCCTTAGGATCAGTGATTATGTGTCAACACAGAGGTCTAATCTCCAGAGAGCATGAGAAACACTTGAGATTAAGTCAAATTTAGCTGCTGCACCGATAATTTGTTACATCATTTCCCTCAACAGGGTTATTTCTGCCTCCCACCAAACTAACAATGGTCTTCAGAGTGTGTCACGCTGTCAGTTTTGCCACTTTCGGATGCGGCTCTAATGAAACAACTGAGATGCTGGTGCCAACTCATGAAATAAGCCAGTGTGGGATCACCTTGTTCCCAAAAAACTTTAACAGAGAACTCATAAATTGTATGCTAGACACTTTTATATATAACCACACTATTTTTCAGCGTCTCTTAATTTGCCTGCTTCATTTTCTTTTGCTGAGAAACAGACAGCTCAAAGCAGATTTAATACGGGTAAAACTGGAGGAAATCCTGAGTCACTTCATTGCATTAGGCAGGTGGCATTCTGGGAGAAACAGAGCAGAATTAGACAATAGCTGAGTACTTAATGAGCAAACCTGTGCTCAAATTAAAACAAATATGCTCCTGCTTGTGAATTATTGCTCATATACGAATAAATTCATTCACTTTCTTAAAAAAATTACAATCTGCAAACTGACCAGATTTATCACGACCAGGAAAAGGGATCATATTTCACATATTTTACGATGCATCCCCTAAATTGTGAGGTAGTTGTTGAAACGGATGGGGAGGGGGGGTTATTTTAGTGGGAGTAATGAGGAACTGGAGAGTAGGTAGGCGGAGGAAGAGGAGGAATATATAGACTGTGGCAGAGGAAAGGTGGGGAGGTTGAGAAAAGGTGACATAATGAAGAGCTGGAGTTGTGAAGGCCAAAGTGGAGGAGAGGGAGAGAGCTGAAACAAAAAAAAAAAAAACACAGAGAAAAGGGAATAACAGAGAAAGGGAAAGGTTGGGGAGACAGATTGAGTTGGACAGGCTGTGGAAACATGTATAATGAGATATTCTACTGGGTTTGCCTGGGTCTGTGCTGGCAGCAGGCTACATGTATCCTTGTCCAGTTTAAGTCTGAACCTCCTCTAGTTAAATTCTGCTTCCACACACTCTAGAGGACACACTAACTGTGGGATTGGCATCTTAAAGACGTTTCTGCAAGACTCAGAATAAGAGATTTAGATCCTCTCCAAGGCTGCCCAAAAACTTTTCCACTTACAGTCCCGCCCTTCAACTTCAGTCTGACGGCAAAATGGCATGTAAAACGCTATTTGAAGGGCTTTTTTTTTGTTTTTTTCTTCCAGAATGCATGTGCTGCACGCTGATGCAATGCTGACACAGTCTCCCTGACTATTCCTTCCAAATCTATATATATTTTTTGTTGATGATCTTTATCCACATAAGTTAATTACACAGGGTGAGCCCTTATGTTGTATGGATGTATAAACAATTACAACAGTTATTCATTTCCAGTCTGTAATATATAAGGCGCCACTTCCCACTGAGAAACATGCAAAACAGCTCTAGACTGTACATCTATTTCCACCACAGTGAGTTTACTAAAACTCTTGCCTTCTGGGTTCTGGGGACCCCATAGGTATCTGCACCGCATGGCTACGGGAGCAAAAAATAATTTCCTATGAATAATAAAACTGAGCTCCATCATGAAACACTGCATATGTGCAGAGTGGGACCACTTGTGCAAAACGTGTCCATTACTCCCACCTACGTTATAGGCCGATAAAAGACTGACGTGATTGTGACACATTAAGTAAATACGTCTTCGATCACTCATTTTTACTCGAGGAACAATGAACTATTTCTACTGCTGCTTAACTCGGCTTATTAACCTGCTACCGAGCTGGGGGAAAGAAAAAAAAAAAGGATATATGTTTTCTGAAGTAACTGTAATTACTGTGATGAGCTCTGAAACAGAGAAATGACAACTTCTATTATGATCTGAACAAAGAGCGAAGGTGGATGTATGTATACATATGTAAAATATATACGTATGTATGTCAAATTTGCACGTCATTCAATAAATATATATGAACTATACATATAAGATGGTACAGTTTCTAAAAATCTGCTGGTATTTTCATTTTAATTAAAGTAATGTTTATTATAAGTGGGTAATTAAAAATTTTGAATGATAAATACACACACACACACACACACACACACACACACATATATATATATACATATATTATATTAATTGTAGTTATTATACAAGGCCTCTACTGTATCATATTGCTTGTAATTTTAAATTATTTGGAATGCAGTGGAATTCAGTGTCATAACTGAGGCCAACCTTTCTAACCGTTTATCGGGCAAGTGACTATTTTTGATCATTTCCACATACATTACAAGACAGTGACAGCAACCGTTCCGGTGAGGACAGTGAGTCAACAGTCTCAGGTCCAATGTGGTCTCCAGGGTCTGTAAGGTCCACCTCTGCATGAACAGTG
>JAPQRP010000013.1:15167978-15178802 GCA_037367295.1 Apogon hyalosoma
TAATTGTGTGTTTTTAACTTGTCTCTTTTACATTTTTGTAAAGCACTGTGAATTGCCCTGTGTATGAATTGTGCTATACAAATATAAACTTTGCCTTGCCTATTGTCTACAAATAAGTTCTTATATCTCACTGAAAAGTTACTCTTTAGGTGATTATGTCTTATTTTAACTGTGGTGAAATATTTTTTACTAGAAATGACAAAAATACACTTGGTGAGATTTTGATTTTTTGCAGTGTATAAAATATTTTCCACACAGCGGACATGTTGTGATCAAAACTTGGTTAGCCACAGTGCTGCTCATTGCTCGCTGTCTAGCTGGCTGCAAACTGTGGAATGGATTTCCTGAACGGAGGCGTGTCTCTTTCCTCTGTGTCTCATTGAGACACGCCGCTGTTCAAGAAATCCATTCCACAGTTTGCAGCCAGCTAGCGGAGCAGCCAGCAGGGAATCCCTTGTGGAGTCATTTCAGCAGACAACATTAGTCACTTTTCCATTGACCCTAAAACTGTGCAAATATAACTTGCCCATAAAAATGTACCTAATGGAAAAATGACAATTTCGCCAAAACTCTTATTTTTTGAGTAAAAGTTTTTGCGCTGGCAAGAGGTGGTTTTTCAGGTGTAGTGCAACTGGTATATTACGCAAAACTGCAATGGAAAGACCTTTTTTAGCAATTAGAGTCAGGTGAATTTAAAAACCGGATGTTGATGGACGTTACAACAAGCGAAGAAGAAGAGTTTTAAAAGAAACATGCTGTGGTATGTGTGGACACACCAGGAAACAAATCGTTTTTTAAATCGAGTACGGAATAAAGTGGTAAAATATATAATAATAATGAATATATCTGGAAATCAACAGGATATTTACGTTCGTCACCATATTTATGGAATGACTTCTCATGTCATCTTACAATAATAAATAAAGAAATCGCATTTGTGATTTAATGGCAAAAACGACATTATGCACTTCTTTTTTTTTGACATTTAGTAAATATCGGTAAAGTTTTGCGCATACGTCCAATGGAAAAGCGACTATTAAAGTGCAGACATGGCTCATAGATCGGAAATCTCTGTAGGTTGGCTTGGAAATTTCCGACCTGTGAATTACGTTGGTATCAGAACCCAATAATGATACTGGATTGGATCGGTCCTATACCTAATATAAATAGCCTAATAGAGAAGTAATTTCTAAGTAATATAAATAGCAGACGTATGAAATGTTTTGCCTGTTTTCTGCACTTTGTTTTCTGTATTTTGCTTCTGTTAAACACTACTTTTTCCCCACAGTCGCATCAATAAAATCATGTCTTATCTTATATTTTATCTTATCTTCAGTGTCATTTTTGCACATTCATCCCACTGGCCTGATTGGAACCTTTGGCAGGCCTGTTTTGGCCCACGGGCCGTATGTTGGACACCCCTGCTCCGAGCTAACCTGACAATAATAAGATAAGAATCCTTCCAGCGTCCAAGTCTGATATGCATTATACTATTTATTCCATTCATAGATGGTGTACATGCAAATGTTTATTTCCTACGTCAGACATAATGCTGTTTGTTGTGTAATACAGTCATTGTTGATGCAGACCGTGTCGATGGCTACTTTTCGAGACATGATGTCATCTTTTGTTAAATACTGCGGCTCACTTCTGTCTCGTTACGCGCTATAGATTTCATTTTACTGCCATCTCTTGCTTTTATACAAACTGGGTGTACACTGGTGTAGATGATTGTGTCACAAAATGCCTCTTGTCATCTCAACACCACAGAGAAACACACACTTCCTTTGCTCTCTGGCTGTTTTCATGTTTCAGCACTTGGATCATCAGAGTGCTGTCTATGTTTTCGCTTTGCCCTTTCTACATACTGTACATTCGAGCCAACAGAAGTTATGTAACACTCGGCTGCTAGTGCTAAAACATCAACGGCGATACTGTTTCGCTGACTTTGGCAAAGATGTACAAATAGCAAATGATAAAGTGCCAAGTACACGCTTCAAACTATATGCTAACAGAAAGTGCTGTGTTTGTTATTGAACTATTACACGTCATTTTTATCAGTGGTTACAGTAAAAATTCATTTGTAAGCTCAAAGTGATCAAACTCAGAATGGATTTGGCTGATAGACCTTGGTACAAAAACAATACTTTCACAAAGTATGAGACTGCAATTAGTAATGTCTTGATCTGGATTTTTAATTTTTTTTATTTGTTTGCTTCAGATCAACATTTTTTAGGATTAGTTTTGCCGATACTGATCTGATGCTGACTTTTTACAATGAAATCTTGACTTAAATTTGGAGTCATTATTTAAAGGTTATTGTTTTACTTGAGATCACAATTGGGCTGAATGTGGAACCTGAACTAAAACAAGTATGACACCTTTGACTCTTAGTAACTTTAGTATAATTTTTGCACTTTCCAAATTCATACTGTGGCCAAATCAGAACCTTTGGCGGGCCGGTTTTGGCCCACAGGCCATATGTTTGCCCCTGCTACACACTACACATGGAGTTTGATCAGTGGATTAAAGCACTTGTTTTTATATTCAGTTAGTGATATATTTTACTGAGAAAGTCACTTTTTCTTCAGTTTTCTCTGTTTTTGATATAATCACCCTCAACTTTAATCTGGGTTTTTAAGAAAATCTTCATGATAAGTAAATTGAATATAAGAAAATAAATTATATTTCACTTACAAACCCAAAATACAGAGGATAATATTATAATAAATTCATTTGGGAGCTGCCACAAAAGTAGTACTGGGTCCTCAGGAGTTAAACCTAGCTAACCAGTGTTGCAGTAGTTGTATACCATATATCATTACATTATCATCAACCTGCCTAAAACACAACTTCACAACAGTATATGAATCTTACAAATGGAACCTCTAAGATTTAGTGAAATAAATACTCAATTTATTATTCAGCGAGTGTCTTTTCTTATGTCTCATGGCGCGACTAAGGGAAAAAATGCAAATAGAATTCACAGAAAGTGTTTTGGTGTAATTTCTCCTGGTTGTCTGACCCATGTGTTATTTTTTTTAAAGCACATCAACCACCGTCCACATTCATGCTGTGGTGGGTTCAACACTTCTGAAGCTTTTCTAAGGGTGCAGCTTAAGTTTAGCATTGCAGAAAGACACATGGGCCATGGAACAATAGTCAGTGGTTACATCACACTCCAACCAGCTGGCTTGTATATGTGTGTGTGTGTGCATAGGAACAGCAGATGACAGATGCATATCCCCTGCTTGACTGCCTTTTTATCCTTCAGTGTAAGCTGATGCCCCTCATCTATTACTAACCAGCCATTTGTTCTCTATGGGGCATCTCCGTCTCCTTCCTAGCGCTGCCTGATTCCCTCCCATCGGTTTCTTCCCTTCTCTGTCTCTTCTCATCTGCTTCCCCTGCTCTACCTGTCAGTCCGCTTTCCCCCTTGAACAATGAAAATTAAATGGGATGAAACAGTAAACAGTTGAGGTTGTAATGTAAAGTGACAGATAAACACAGAGAGATCTCAAATTAAATGATGCCAACCTTTAAAACACTGCCTACCCTGGTTTCATGTCTTTTAACCCTTTTAAGACTGCCATTATAACAGGACGCCTAGGTGTCTTCATGTTTTCTTTGCATTAAAAGTGTCAGAAAATGTATTTTTTGCCAATTTATTTGCACCTTTGTTTTCAGGGAGAACTTAACTTTCAATATCTGGCCATTAATTATCATTATTATGAATAATAAATGCTTAAAACAGTGTGTTTTAGTAAAAAAAAAGAAAAAAAAAGGACGAAGTTTTTAGCATATGTTTGATCAGGAACTAGGGTTACAGCTAACGATAATTTTAATAATTGATTAATTTGTAGATTATTTTAATAACTGATCATTGAATAAACACAAAAGACTCAATTCTCAAAGATCTGTATTTAACCCAAAGCAATATAGGCTGCAGAGAGCTGACTAATGATTACATCCCGCAGTGGCTTCGGGTTTAGTTAGCGAGCACTAACCCACTACCTAGACTTGTTATGGCTAGTGACTAGGAAAATATAGTCTTCAACCAGCTCCAGTTATAGGCTATCAAACTAGTTTTCTATGTATTAGTTCCAGTCAACGATAGGTAATGTTAGTCTGGTGGCCTGAGAAACGGAGATGGATGAAAATGTTAGAATTACAATGATAGTGTCTAAGTAGCTGGTGAGCTAAAGTAATCATGACACGTAGGCTATCTTAAGCAAGGTTTACATTATGTTTGTCTGAAACGTAGTGCACTGAGGGATTTTGGCCATTTTTTTCTCCATATTCAAGTTTTGTTACATAAACGGCGCATTATGTTTGGTCCAAATGGTGCTGCTGTGGCCACTGCGAACATAATGTGAACCTAGCTGTAAAAATCTGTCCCAGCCTCCGAAGCCTCGGCCATGCTGCTCTGTGTTTTCCTCTGTTACACTACTCAGCATAGGCCAGGCCTCAGTACTAACGTGCTCAAGACCCAACAAATGGAGTGCCGAATGCATTGCCAACTCTTTTGGACCCATTTAATTGATTTGTTGTTTGCAGCACTGTCAGAAACAACTGGAGATGTCCATAATGAAGCTTTTTGAGATTGCAGAAATAAACTTTCAATTATTTTGCATTTGTTCAAACATGCTTTTTGGTCTTGAACATTCAGTAATCATATAATGGCGTTATATTTTTTGTTATTTCTAGCTGTTTTTTAGCCTGTGTGGAAGCCTCTGAAACAGTGCCTTTCTACTTGTAATAGACTCCAACTTTGCTGCCGTAAAGCGTTATATAGTGTCGGAAACCTCAGGATGTCAGCTTTTTGTGGACAGCACAAAGAGTTCAGGAGTTACAGTAATTTGAATGCTGTAAAGTGCAAAGTGCAGCACCGGAGAGATTGCCATTGTTAAAGGGTTAAAGAAAGTACCAAGTTGATTTATAACATTTTTTTTTATGTATCTCTAAAACTGCAAGGCTAAAATCTAAAGTGTTCCTACATATTGCCCAGACTAGACAGTGAGGAGACAAATTTATGACGAGTATATTGAATAGAAATGCAAATTAGTCTCATAACATCTTTCACATACATATGCCACAAGCATATTTCCTTACAAGAGCACACTTGTCAAAAGGAGGCATCTATAAAAAGAACTTTTATCCATCTAAAGTGTGCGTGTTCTAATATCCCAGAAGCATGTACTTCCGCTCACCCTTGAAAGTTTGTTAGTGTATTTCTTCATTCATTCACACACACTTGTTTTGTGTTAGAAGTCACTCATTCACTGTTAAGTATACACTTCTTTTTTGAAAGTTTTTTTTTGGGGGAAAAAAAAGATAACAGAATTGACTTTGTGCATGAGGAAGAGAATAAATCCACCTAATGCCAGGTTTCTGTCAAAGTGATGAAAAGCTCCGGAGAGAGAAGTGTGAGGAGAATGAGGTGAAGTGTTCACATTGCGGACCACATAAAAAATAAAAAATAAAAAAAATACAGACAATATCCCAAAAAGTCAATGAAGAAGCTTTGCTCCATTTTAGATTTATCATCCATCCAACATCCTGTTACTTAAACCTGGAGTGTTTTAATCAATATGGTCTTTATTTACTATTCAGATTCTGTCCATCCAAATTTGGCAGGCAGATTATGCAGGTTGAGGTTGCCAAGGGTGGAAGAAAAAGAGACCCCATTAAGGGTGTCGATGAAAAAAAAAGAGAGAGAGAGAGAGGGAGAGAGAGGGGGGGGGGAAGAGAGAGGGAGAGAGCGAGAGAGAGAGGGAGAAGTGACTGTGACTGCAGCTGAAGACTACACTAATCACCAAACGTCCAAACAGACTAGAACTGGGTGAAAACAACTATTGTCATTTCAGAACACAAAGACACACAGCTTAGCGACTGTCTCCATGACACACACACACACACACACACACACGCAAACACACGCTGGTGCTAAGAAACCATCCCTGCACCAAACAACGACACCAGCACATTAACACCGCTTTACAGAGTTGACACAATTGAGCCTATACATACACACACATGCGCTCGTAGACACACACACACACACACACATGCTAGAGTTACCATAAAAAATGCATGCTGGGATTGCGACTCAGGGTAGACACATGACAAGGGAGATTGTGTGTGTACCGAGCTACTATCTACGAGGCACAGCAAAGAAAGATGCTGTCACTTTACTTAAACCAGAGGCTTTAATATCTGCTTTAATGCTATGTTATTGTCACTGTAGGCTTATCTCCACGTTATTCCACACACTAAAATGTATTCCTCAAGAGTCTAAGCAACTGGCAATATGCCTGAGGAGCCTATAGAAAATCAGATTAGCAAAAATAAATAAATAAACAGACCTATAAACTCTATGCAGAAGTAGCAAAGAGGCTGTAAAAGCGCACAGGGGTAACATGTGTAGCATCCAGCGTGGCCAACTGTGGGGATGTTTCCTTCCCAGATGACAGTGAAGAATATCACACACACTACGGATCTGACTGAGCCGTCACACTGGCCTGTTTCCACTGAAATAATTGACTCATTTCAGCTGATGATGTTTCAGATTGGACCTGTGAATGATGCACCGGGAGCTCATTCGACAGGCTAGAGAAAGCAGCAGGCAATCGACTAAAGATTATAATGTGCTCAATTCCTGCGTCCCGATCCTGAAGAAGAATGGGTTTTAGTGACGGAAACCAGCCTTAAATTCAGATAAGAATGTTTAAAAAAAAAAAGCATCTACTGATCTACAGTGTTTAACTCTGAAGAACCTAGAACTATTTCTATAGTGAGTTTTTATCTATATTTATCCTTTCCAAGTTATTTATCATTTTATCCTCGGCATGTTTTAGTGTAAACCGTGTGTTTTCCTATAGTTAATTCAGTGATCATATAGATGTCCAGGTATAATTCAGTTTCTCAGCTTTTAAACAGTATCAGATATGACCCATTTAGATGCTGAGTGAACATTTAAACACTGTCAACGTCTGCAACACCAATAAAATCCATGTAGTCTGACAAATGACAGTGGCTGAGGACACGTTTTCATGTTCAGTTAATGATAGTTTTTGTGGAAAAAGTAACTTTTTCTATGGTTTTCTCTGTTTTGATGTAATAACCTTTGAATTTACCCTGAGCTTTTATGAACATCTACATCACAGGTGTCAAACATAAGGCTCACGGGACGAAACCGGCCCACCAGACGGTCCAATCCGGCCCGTGGCATACATTTGTGAAATGCAAAAATTACACTGAAAATATACAGTCGATGGTGTCACTATCATTTTAGTTCAGTTCCACATACAGACCAATATGATCTCAAGTGGGTCAAACCAGTAAAATACTATCATAAAAACCTATAAATAATGACAACTCCAAATTATTCTCTTTGTTTTAGTGCAAAAAAGTACAATTATATGCAAATGTTTACATTTAAAAACTATGCTTTCACAAAAACATGTGAATAACCTGAACAGATATGAATAACCTGAAATGTCATAAGAGAAATAAGTGTAATTTTAACACTATTCTGCCTGTTATTAAATGTTTTATGTATTTGTAGATCCACTATGATCTGTCAGTTGTAATGTACATGAGTAAAAGATGGAACCTGGAAGTGAGGCATGATATTTTTGAAATTACACTTATTTTTCTCAAGACATTTCAGGCTGTTCATGTTATTCACATTTTTTAAGGAAACTCTGTAGATGTAAACTTTTTCATAATGTAATTGTACTTTTTTCACTGATATTATTTTACTGGTCCAGCCCACACAGGCGGAATTGGCCCCTGAACTAAAATGAGTTTGACACCCCTGGTCTACATTAAATATAGGAAACTACCTGATTTTCACTAGAAAAATGCAGAGGATGAAATCATTATAAATGCCTGTAAATCACTTAGGGAAGGTTAAATGTAGAAGGGAAAAATATTCATTTGGAAGTCACCACAATAATAGTTCTAGTTCTTTAACCCATACAGACCCACTGATAGTTTTGTGGCAGATCCCAAATGAATTTTTCTCTCTATTTAACCTTTCTTAAGTGATATGTCAATATATATATTAGAAAATTATCCTCTATATTTTGCATGTTTCACTGTAAATCATGTATTTTCCTATATTCAATTTCCTATGTTTAATGTAGATGTTTGTGAAAATTCAAATTAAATTCAAAAGTTAGTACTATTAAAACAGAGAAAACTGAAGGTAAAGTGACCTTTTCTGCCAAATCTATCATTAACTGAGCATAAACCCAGTGTGTCCATCCACTGTCATTGATCCAACTCTGTGGGTTTTACTGGTGAATCAATGTTGTAGAAGATGACGGTGTTTCCACGGTAACTAGAGTTTCTGAATATCTGAACACCACGAAAAGATGACAAACTGCATTTTACACCAATATGTATAGGATTAGTGGATCAACAGGTATTAAACAGTTTATATCAGTAGATGGTTTTGGTCAGTGGTGGCTGTTTGGGTCTTCATGGGTTCAGGCTTAAGTAATATAAACTAACATGACCAGAAGAAGTAGATGCTGATACTGTATCCCGCTGCAGTGTTAACATCTTACATCAACAGGCAATTAAACAAGATGTGCATAATTAATAGAGGTTGTTAACTTTTCTAATTTAAGGATTTATATCTCGCTGTTAGGAATTCAAACTACTTCCCAAAGCTTTTTAATCAATTTTTACCTTGCCATATTGTGAGAAATTTGTGCTCATTTGAGTCGACGTTGTACTTGAATTCCTGCTGCCTGTTACCATCTGTTAAATACTCGCTTGACTACCTTGCCTGGAGTCTAGATTATGAATAGGAAAAACCCAACGACGGAAAACTCCAAAATATGCGGGGGTAATATCTGTACAAGCTGTAGCAATAAAGGCAATCGGGACGCCCAAGGGACGCCTGCGTTGAGTGAGTTTCTGAAAGGATTTTTTTTTCTCTCGATGGAGAAAAGAGTTTAAAAAAAGCTACGTGATTGATGGCCACAGAATCTGAATGTGGCACTCGCAAGGAAATGGCAAAGTAAACATTTTATGATGAAACTGTCCACTCTTATGAGACAGACTTAAGGAAAAAGGACGAGTCTGCCACTCAATACGCAGTTGCATCGAGCGAGATATTACAAGATGTCATTCAATAAGTTGCATTTTAGGAAATCTTTTAAAATAATGAAATTAAATTCGGGAGTTCGATGTGTTTTGCCGGTGGACATCCCTTAAAAATGCACGCAACAGATTTAATTAGGTGTAGACACCAGAGTGGTCTACTATTGTTAATAGTGAGTGTGTGAGTGTTATTATGTGCGAGAACACGCCTACAGTATGTGTGGGCGTGTAGCCATTAATAATGTTCCACAGGGTTTGTAAGTTAATTACATATTGGGTCTTTTTGATATAAGTTAATTATTATGCAAAGCACCCTTTTGAGATAATTTACTTATTAAAAGCACATTATTAAAATATTGTTAAAGCAAGAAACTATACTAGTACTATAAGATATTTCACTCCTTCTAACTAATGCTGTGCTGGCTGTTCTTGCATGAAGCTCCAAACACATTTCAGACCATAAAAGTTCTGCTCAACTTAAGATTTAAGAATACAGATACAATTTTCGAAGCAAGAAGATTGAAAGGAGGTATGGTAGACATCAAGGAGGAGACAGCTTTTCTCTTTGAAAAGTTCTGCTCTGTCATGTCCTTTTTAAGGCCTCCATCAGCAGTTACACCAATCTGCGCCGGTCCCATGAGTCCGATCCCTCTCCATCTTCTCGCCTCTACTCATCCACCTAGCTGTTCATCCATCACCCACTCATCTATCCATCCACTCGTCCCCCTTACCCCCATCCATTCATCCGTGGAGGACAGGGGAGAAAGAGAAAGGGTAAAATTTAAAGAGGGGTGGGGGGGGTTCGAGGAAAAAGGAAAAACCGAGAGACTGAAAGAAGAGATCAACAGAAGAGGATGGAGGGAAGTGGATATCGGGGTGTGGGGGAAAAAACAGAGTAAAGGAGTTGGAAGGAGAGCAGTGTGACCTTGTGTTAGATTGATGTACCTCTGGAGGAAACGGATAGACGTCTCACACACACACGCACACACAAGTGTACGTGCACGCATTCACATCGGCTCATTGCTGTGGGATTCACCACTTTGTCACTGTGCCGGCTTATCCATTATCCTGCCTCTCTTTCTGTCTCAGTCTCAGTGTGTCAGGCCTGTTCTCAGCCAGTGCTGGGTTGAACGCAGCTGACAGTGGTAGTAGTGGTAATCAGACGGTAGTTGTTCTGAGGACACGGGATAGAAACGTACAAAAACAACTCCCCACATAGCTGTCATTTAGACGGGCTGCTGAGGACAGGTCACCCCCACTTTCGTAGAAGTTTGAAGTTATTTACAAGAATAATATATGATGAGTAGTGTCGAGAACTGTGAAAAAAATAAAATACAGTGGTGGGAAAAACGTTTGTGCATTTGTGAAATATTCCATTTAGAATCAGCCTTTATGGGGCAGTCACTGAAATACTCTGAAATTCAACATTTCAACCTGAGTGTGTTATTGGAGGACATTACAAGACTATTACTTTTGTGATTTTTTTTTCTTTTTACAATTTTTAATTATGTAGAAAAGCAAGGTCAATGAAGTTGCCATATTTGGTTCCTTACCAGTATGTGGCAAAAAAAAAAAAAATACAATAAGTATATATAAAAACAAAAAATAGAAGAAACACATGTAAGGTGAAAGGAACATGTATTTTAGAACATTAGATCAACATTAGTGCTGATCCAGACCCCTGTCCACATCCACATGATCCCTTTG
>JAPQRP010000013.1:15229300-15249020 GCA_037367295.1 Apogon hyalosoma
TTTATTTATTTATGATTCTCTTTTCTTCAGATATAACAAGAAAATATAGGGAATATGTGCACAGCCTTCAAAGACACACAAAAGCTGAACTAAATGGGTTCTAAAGGTTGAAGTCAGTAATTAGTGTGACCTCTGACCCTGCGATAAGAAGTAATGCAAACAGTTAGAAACATCCGACATGTGTTGAAGGAAGCCTGGTATAAAACATCAGAAAATGAATGTAATAAACATCATATTGTCTGAACAAATGCCATTAAATTAATTCAAGTACTGTTAAATGCAAAGGGTGATTACATTAAATACTACCACTTTAATTTACAGATGCTTTTTTATTCTCTAAAACGTTTGTTTTTACTGCTGTACATACTTCACATATATCCAGATTGTATCTTAATACAGAGACTGAGAAATGCATATGTATGGAAATTAAAACTTCAGTAAACCAGCAAACCTAATGTCGAAATAAGACTTTTACACAGTGCTGTATATTATCAGCAGTCACAGAAACCTGTTTATTACAAAAAAAAAAAAAAGTAGTGCAAAGAATTTAAAGATAGCAATGTTTGACATAAAGGGCATCACTGTGCTGTTGGAAGAATAGTGTAAACAGCTCATGTATGTGACATTTTAGAGCAGAAAAAGCATTTTCACAAGGGATTGTTAGGTTTTGAATGCAACATTTCATTTGAGCATTGAGGTGACATTTCTATCTCTTAACGCTTGGTATTTGGCTCGAGCTTTGATGCAATGAGCCAAATTCAGCCACGAGACTGTAAACCATCACAACAAATAGAATAACTGGATGTATTCAGTCATAGAATGTATACGGATATAAATACTAGGTTCCATATAGACGGGACCGAGGTGAGGATTACGCCCCCATTTCTACCGTAAATTGAAGAACTCGTCTATAGCCTGGTATCTGTCGGGGGGAAAAAAAAGTTAACCTTGCTCACATGAGTGAAGCTAATTCAATATGACATCTTTCTAATAGGTAGTCTGGGAGGATGGATCCACGTACAGAGGGAGCAGATACCAAGTATGTAAATGTTAATAAAGCAATTGTAAGGGCAGAGGGCTCTTTAGGTAAAATTAGAAGAGGACTCTGTACCTTGGCTTACAATGCTAATCATCTAAACAGACCGATGGACGGCAGTGCTGGGAAATGGAGACCATTATGTCTATACCAGCTATCAACATTGATAAATAGTATTAGACTGCTACCATTTTGATTCCTACTGCTCTGTTCTGGCTGTCCCAACTAATTCTTATTCACTAAAAAAAGATAAAAACTTCTAAATAAGACATTGAAGCACTCCCGGTAATCCTTGTTGTCACAAAATACATTGGACTTTGTGTTATGTCACTGAACTTAAAACAGGCTTCGACTGTCACACAAGGTCATAACATTTCTCCGGTGAAACCATCCCAGTCTCGAGAATAAAATAGGATTCGGAGTAGCTCTCCTCAAACCTCTGAGTGAAACTATGGCTGAGGTGTGAATTTCACAGCCAGTAAAGAATTTATTTTTTCATGAGTGCGGTCATTGTCACAGTTATTCCAGTGTCAGTGAGTAGCTCCAGGTGATTGAATGAAATCCGAGAAAAGGCTCTACAGCCTCGCCAAGCTAATCAGAAAGCCCTGCCTATGGCCGCGTTGAGCCCCACTGAAGGGACCCCGGCTGAGAACAAGAACCCAGGCAACAGCCTAGAATGGTAAACTAATAATATTTTTATGTGTTTAGGCTGTTTGAGTTTCTGGAGAACCAGTGATAGTGTGATGATCTGAGCTACCGCTGATTCACCTGAAGTAGCTGCATGGGCTTAAAGTTAAAACCTTCTATTTTTTTTATTCCAGGGTTCCCACAGGGTCTTAAAAAAAATCTTAAAAGTCTTGAATTTGATACGCTAGGTTTTAAGTTGTGTTGCCATAAACTTTTTTGCTGTATTGTCTTTAAATGTGTCTGTTAAATGTCCAAGCTGCAAAGAAAGTAAAGTCACTCGACTCGGTTCCACCCGTTCCAACCCGACAATTTATATTCAAATTAGGAGGCAACTATCGCTAACGTTGCAGCCCCCCAGTGAGGAATGAGTTGGAATGGTGGGAATTGAGGCGTTGAAGTAAATAAATACATTTTCTTAAATTCTAGGAGTCATGAATTTTTGCCAATATAGCTGTGAAATAGGCTGTGAAATCGGCATTAAATTCTGTTCTAAGTAGGCTTTAAAAGATTTAAATTTAACGTGTACAAACCTGCAGAAACCTTGTTATTCACTTTATTTATTTTCATTTCACCAATTAAAAGCTCTCAATAGGACTAAGATAACTGCTGGGTTGCTATGGCGTCAGGCTGAGGCTAAGAACATACAACTTTCTTTAGTGGTAGTAATGTAACCTGTATTCCTTTAACATTCCACACCCCTGGAGAGTGTCTTGTCCTCTGATGGTTTTCTAGTATAATCTGCACACTGGCATTTTGACACTTTAATGCATTTTCAAAAGCTTGTGTTGGGTCCGTGGACTTTTTAATATTCAGTGTATGTCTGTACAATAACACACAGAAAATACAAATAATCTAATATTTGGAACTACAAGGTGACATACCTTTAAATCAGGGGTGTCAAACTCATTTCCTCCAGGGGCTGCATTCAGCCCAATTGGATCTCAAGTGGGTCGAACCAGTACAGTAACAGCATCATAACCTATAAATAATGACAACTTTTTCTCTTTGTTTCAGTGCAATAAAAAAAAATTACATCTACAAACTATCCTTTAACAAAACCATGAATAACCGCAAAAAAAAAAAAGAAATTTGTAAGAAAAATAAGTGCAGTTTTAACAGTATTATGCCTCAACTTATCATTTATTCATGTGCATTACACACAATGTTACACAAACATTTGGTAACAAGCAAAATATCGTTAAAAATTTGGAGTTTGAAACTAAAATAAGAACGATTTCTCCTTCAATTTCTCATTTGTCCAGGTCATTGTTCTTCTTGGTAGTTCTTCGAGGTTCAACTGGACTAGTTTTGCCTCAAAAGAGCAAAACTAGTCCAGTTGAACCTAAAACCTGGAAAACTGGAGTTGTCACTGTTTATAGGTTATTATCTATCATTTTACTTCAGGTCATACTGGTCTGTGTGTGGAACCTGGACTAAATTGACTTTGACACCCTTGATTGTTAATATCTTCAGTGTAATTTTTGCACTCCCCAAATTCATCCTGCAGGCCAGATTGGACCTTTTGGCGGGACAGTTTTGGCTCCCGGGCCACATGTTTGAGACCCCTGGTTTAAAGGGTTAATAAAGGTGAATCTTATGCTACTAGAACAAAAGCAAAACAAAACACAGGGCATTATAAGGAGTGTATGAATGGACCTTAGCTCATCGATTCCAGTAGTCTGGTTACCTGACCCTAGTCTAGTAGTGGTACACCTGGTATTTGATGTGTATGCTGCTGAACTAAAAATGAAAGAGGTGTCAAACATGTGGCCCGGGGACCAAATCTGGCCCGCAACAGGATCCATTTCACACGTTCACTCCAAGGGAAATACAAAAATTACACTAAGATATTCATCATTTTAGTTACAGACCAATTCAATCTCAAGTGGGTCAGAACCAATAAAATACTATCATAATAACCTGTAAATACTCACAAGTCCACATTTTTCTCTTTGTAAATGTAAACCCATTACACACAACAGCAAACTATAATTTTTACAAAAACGTGAAAAACCTGAACAAATACGAACACCCTGAAATATCTGAAGTGCAGTTTTAACAAGATTCTGTCTACTACTAAATGTTTTGCGTGTTTGTTGATCTATAAATCATAAAGCACACAGAGACATAAAATTGTTAAGATTGCACTTATTTTTCTTGAGAAATTTCAGTTCATGTTATTCACATTGTTTTAAAGAATAGTTTGTAGACGTGAACATTTTCATCATGTAATTTTACTTTTTTCACTCCAAAACATAGAGGAAAGTTTGGAGTTACATTATTTTTATATAATTATCTTATTATTTCACTGGTCCGGCCCACTTCAGCTCAAATTTGGCTTAATGTGGCCCCTGAACTAAAAAGAGTTTGACACTCCAGTCCCAGAGCCTCAGACTCAGACTGAAAACAGAGCCTACCTTTCATCAGGACTTCACATTTCACTAATAGAGTTTTATGTAAATGCAGATAGAGCCATGGTGGGGAAAAAAAAAAAAAAGTGATAAACCTGATCTGCAGGAACCTGTTTGAGTGTAAATCAATTGCTAGTTATTATTAGACTGTAATTTCCTGTTTTCTTAGCTCTGAAGGATCCAGTTCCCAAATTAAGTTTTCTATGTATTTAATCATCCTTAATTGATTTATCACCATTTATTATAATATTATCCTCTGTATTGTGTGTTTTTTCAGTGTAAATCATGTATTTTCCTATATGTAATTTTCTGATCATGTGGATGTTCATAAAAACTCAGATTAGTGTTGTGTTTTACTGTATCAGAAACAGAGAAAACTGAAGAAAAAGTAACTTTTTCGACAAAATATATTATTAATTGGGCATAAAACAAGCATCTCCATTTACTGTTACTTATAAAACTCCATGGGTTTAACTGGTGAATCAATGTTGTAGAAGATGACAGTGTTTCCACGTTCACTGTGGAGCCTCTGAATGTCCAAATGGGTCATATCTGATGACCTTGAAAAGATGAAGAACTGTATTTTACATCAATTATTTACATGTATTGATAGGATTAATGGATCAACAGGTATTCAACATCTTAGATCAGTAGATGGTTTTGGTCGCTAGTGGCTCTTTGGGTCTTTATGGGTTAAACAAAAAGGGTTTCTTGCATATTATCTCTATGAAATGAGTAATAACTAGTATTGAAGTATTGTACAATGTGAGAAAACATCAGATTGACTGCATTAATTTTTTTTTTTTAATAGTTTCTACACAGTATATCACTTTCTGTTATTGCATTTTTAAATACATGTTTCTTTGCTTCAAAAATTAAACGCATGGTGTCCAGCTGAGTGGACATTTTTGTAACTCCATAAAAAATAGTTTCCTAAAAAAAATAATACAAAAAAAAATCAATCACATTGTTTTTTCATGCCTTAAGAGGAAAAAAAATCTTGACTAAGGTTCTCATAATTCATACATCAAAGGGTTAAAGTCTGAGTGCCTAGAAATGAAATTTAAGAGTAGGATATTTTCAAGATCAGGTGAGATGCAGGGGAGTTTCATGCTTTAAAGCACATCTGTTAATGGTCAAACTGCTGAAAAAACAACCAGGACTAAGGAGGTTCTCCCATCATCCAGTGTGACAAACAGGATTTGACATGGCGAGTAGCGCAAGGGTCGCAGGTTCACAAAACACACTCTGTCTGCCTGACCCTTCCCACACATATCCGACTAGAGCACAGATGAGTCCACACACACACATGCACGCACGCACACACACATAATCCACGGGTATTCCCATTTGCACAGTCAAATATCAGCCCATGCTCCTCGACTGTCTCACTCTGAATACACATTACTGGTCGTTTAGCAGTAAGTGGCTCTACCTGCATTTTCAAGCCACTTTAACACATGGCTGAGCAAAGCCTCATCTTATGTAAGGGTCCAACCCTATCCCCACAGCAAAATAAAGTCCACGATCAACACGGACAGAGGGGAAATCAACATCAGGGCATTTGAATCAACAAAAGCTGCAAGATCTGCTGTCTGTTGCACCCACTTTGCATCACACCCACCCACCCACCCACCTCTGATCACCTTTGACTTTCTCCCCTCACTACCTGCCTGAAGAGGCGACAGCTTGTCGTCATTTAAACTAATCGGATTACTCTCTCTCTCTTTCTAATCCGAGACAAACCGGCTGCTGTGAGGTAACCTGCTTTCCACGGGACCAGTGCGCAACTCCGAGACAGGACCGTGACAGGGGGGCTTTCAGTCTCTACTTGTTGAAAAATGCAACACTGGTCCTCAAAGGGGGAAGAGTGAAGACTGGATTAAATCCACAGTCAGGGTGGCACATTTAGTTCATATATGGTGATGGAGATCTTCACATTAATGTGCGCTGGGGTTGAACAGACAGTTTAGGCAGTTTCAGCACCACGGACAGCGAATCCCCGCTTAAAACGCACATCAACATCATCATCATCATCATCATCATCATCTGAGCCCCAACTTGGCGCATCCTATTGAAAGTACAGAAGTCAATAGTGTAACACAGAGAGCCAGCAGACTTGTTCAGAGCATGTGTCAGCACCTGCAGTTCGTCATCCCTCTGTCTTTTTCTTCTATTTTAGTAACAGCGACAGCGCTTTTCCTGCTGCTCACATCCCAACCGCCTCTTCATCATACATTTACCAAAAAAAAAAAAGAGCAATTCTCCCATGCAGGGGTACGGACCGTGCAGCCTATCAAATAGTGCATAAATAACGCAAAGATGCATAAAAGATCCGATACATGCATCAAAAACGACGGGGAGGATTCGGGTCTTTAAAGTCATTAATATAAGGAGTGGAGTCTGAAAAAGGAGGACACAGTGGACGGACTTACCGTGTTATCCTCGTTGAAGCCATATGTTTAACATTCAAATCTACTTTTCCACACACTGTTGCCGTCTCTGGGCCGCGGTAAGACACAGCCCGAAGAGAAAATCCAGGAAATAACATCCACACAACTCATCCACCCGCCCGGATAAAAAAAAAAAAAAAAAAAATCAAAAATAAATAAATAAATAAAATAAAAAGAGCAACCCCACTTTTTATTTTTTATTTTTTTTTTTTTGTGGGGTTGGACAGTGATAATATGCTTCTTCTTTTTCTTCTGTTCGCTCCTTGACGACAGGGGTAAAAAAAAATAAAATAAAAAAAATTAGTTTATTTTAGTATTCAAGTCACAAAAACAGATTGTACTGTTGTAGTCTTCATATAGTCTTCCTCTTCCTCTTTTTCTTCTTCTTCTCTGGGCTTGTTTTAGTTTAAAGTCTCCGGTGTGGGACTTAGCAGGTAACTAGGAGCTGTGTAGGAGCTCTGTAACAGTATATCTCCTCTAGTATTCCCCCTTGCTTTCTCATCCAGAGTGAGAGAGAGAGAGAGAGAGAAAGGGAGGGGGAGAGAGAGAGAGAGAGAGAGAGAGAGAGAGAGAGAGAGACGATGCGGTGTCAGAAAGGGGGGGTTTTGTCTTAACGCAGCCATGCATTCACCGCAGGAGCTGCAGCGACGTTGATCGGTGCACCCCCATAATCTAATGACACTGTGTCCACGGACGGCAAGAAGCAGCGTGGATTACCTGGTGGATGCTCTGCTGTCTGCGGCTCGGCTCTGCTCTTTGCGCCCCACGGTGGAGACGGAAGTATGGGAGCACTATTAGACTATCTAATCAAATTTTTAACTCATCAGTGGCCAGCCACTCTCAGAAAAAAAAAAAAAAAAAGAAGAAATTAGACTGATGCGTTTTTAAAGATGCACCCTGAGAAGCAAGGAGGATAGCTGGAGCCTCCAAAATGTTTATTTATTTGTATTATTTCTATTTAATTAGTGCTACAGGTGCAGTTTAAGATGAGTCAGTGAAAATACAGCACACACAAAGGAGAGGCAAGTTTATTTGTATAGCACTTTTCATACACAGGGTAACTCCAAGGGCTTTACAAAGCCATAAAAAAATCACAAGGAAAACCTAAGCAAGACGTTGTAATTAGATTAAAATAAAAATAAATAAATAAATAAATTAAAAAACAAGAGAAAAAGACATTAAAACAGTGTTTTTCAACCATGGGGTCACAACCCCACGTGGAGTCTAGTAATTGACTTTTTAAAAAACTTAATAAAAAGTATTTCTTAATTATTCAACAGATATTTCATTAAAATAAAAACACACTTTTCCTAATAAAAATCAAGTTCAAATAAAATGCAGGATGTAATATCTGAGAGGGCTTATCTCGACTGACTCGATCGTGACTCTATGCGCTTTATTAAACTTTAACCTTCCCGGACACAGTCTCAGTCAGAAAACCAGACCGAACACAGAATGGAGAGATTTATTCACCCCCTCCCCCGACCCCAATAAGATATCTCCAAGAGAAACAGAGAAACAGACACCAAAAAGGTGCATTATATACATTCTATAGCCTAAATGTCATCTAAAATTAGCATTTATTTGCAACGTTATATAGCAAACTATTACATGATCAAAAACAAATTGATTTTAAGTCTCCATTTTGAATGTCCGGGGTTGCTGGAAATGTGTGATGTTAAAATGGGGTCACGAGTCAAAAAAGGTTGAGAACCACTGCATTAAAATCAGAGATAAAGGGAAATGCTGGACACTACCAAGGCTGTGGGGAATTCATTCTGACAATACTGTAATATTATGCAATTGTCATGTGAGTCTAATACAAAAAAAAAAAAAAAGAAAAAAAGGCACGTTTCCAAAGGAGTCCTGCCAGGGAATTATGGGAAAAAGAATCATTCTTTGGGCGACACCCCTTCAAAACCCAAAAACCATGCAAACCCTAAAAATAAACCCTCGTCCACTACAGTGCAGAGAATGAGAGTTTCACCGCTTTACTTACAAAAAAGAAAAAAAAGGATCTGAATTATGTTGTTTCCAATCAAGACAATTATTTACTTTCCTGTGCAGGCGTGGATCAATATTTTACTTACAATAGATTTTGTGAAAGACTGACAAGAAAGGTGCGAGCCATCTTTTTTATTTATTTATTTATTTCAAGATAAAAGTATTAGTGTTTTTCTTACATTGATATTCAATTGCAAATAAAATAGAGTTTGACTTTTTGGATGGAAATAGATTGAATTCCCTTTGTCTTTTCCTCCTCTCTCATATACTTCATGTGTATCACTGTTAGTGTTGCTGTCCTTCAATGCCCCCTTCACTTCCACCTGACATAACAGCAAATAGAAGAGGCTGACTGGCTTTTCTTTTTATTATTATCATTATTATTATTATTATTATTATTATTGCCAAAAACAAAAATACAAAGAAAGAAATATGTTTATTAGAACTTTGTGAGCAAACATGGTGATAGATTTATAATTTCTGTAAAAAAACAAACAAAAAACGGATTCATGTCCTATTATTCTGTTAGTCATCGTCCCTTAGAGTGGTCGTCAGTTTTGTCCCCTTTACAGCACCCCAGCAGGAGTCAAACTTGAACCAGAGCCTTTATTTTAACGTATTTTACACATTACCTAAATCTAAAATGCCACCATGTACACACTGGACCTTTAAATGACAGGTTTTAGCGAATAGATGATTACACAGAGCGATACTTTCATTCAATTAAACAATGAAATATAAAAGGGGGGGGTCTGTTCTGCATTTTTAAAGGAAAAAAAGTACCTACGCTGCAACAGCAAATGATAATTTAATAATAACATTTAATAATGAAAACAGTATTACTTATTGAGTCATGGTACACTCAGTGACAGTGCACAGGTTTTGTCAATGCACTTAATTCTTCTTGATTTTGCAGAACAGAGCTCTACTGTACGGAAACTCTGCTCACCTACGGCCCACCTATTACGGTCCAATCCACAGATTACCACAAGGATCATTTTATTTGAAACACTCACCTCGCAGTGTAGAAAAAAAAAATCCCTGCACACACCGATCTTTCCATTACCTCAGAAAGGTGCGGTGTCATGTACAATTTTTACCCCTGTATTATTTTTGTACTTCTGGTGTTTTCGCACATGCACACTACGGGGATAAATTTGGTACAGCATCCTGGTTTCCACAGTTCCCATTGTATTTCTACCCCCATTAACTGTGTAGTTTTGCATGTCCAAATAAAGTGAAATTTACTATAGGAAATAATAAATAAACAAGATAAATTCAGTACGACAGGTTCCACTACCGGATGTTTACAGCAAAAAGAATGCGGTTGCTCAGGCCCGACGGTTTGGAGCATGTGCATAATTCTTAGGGGGTAAAAAAATAAAAATAAAAAAAATGCGTGGGTAAAAATTGTACAGCGGCACAGAGCACATGCAGCTTCTTACTGAAAATAGTAGGCCTACTATTTATTATACATATGTAAAATAAGTCTAATGTGACAGTGATGATTTTCTGTATCACATGTATGGTGCCACGGCAAAACCTTACCAGCAGAAACGCTGATATTTTATCTCAACAATTTCATCAGAAATAAGAGAAAATACCTTTATTTATGTCATGAACTGTAGTGAATTCATTAAACTGTATAAATATAATTACAGTATAATGCATACTGTTTAACATTTTGGTGAATAATTAAATGCCTAAAACATATGTCTGCATAAGTTGTAATCATTCTGGCACAGAGGATGATGTAGAATTCTTGCTGGCGAGAGAAACAGTCAGTGACTTTAAAAATAATTACTTTGAACTGAACTCCTGCGAACACTGTACAAAGTTGATTATCCATTTTTAGCACGAGTTAACAACTTTCTCAAGTCACTGTGGAAAACTTTTTTGAAATCCCGTCCTGGTGCTTTAACAGTCTCCATATTATTATTTTTCTTAGCCTTCATTGTTGCTTTTCAGGCAGTTGGAAAGGGTTATTTATCCCACTGGCCAATATATTTCCCTAAACTACATTTCTCGATTTAAAAAAAGAAAATATATCAACACAGCAGTAGAAATATGCTATCAGATTGCAGTGAACATTAACCTCACTTTGCCATTCTGTGAGACTGAGGGTAAGTAATCCTTTACCCACTTTCTTCAACCAGCTTTACTCCACATGTATTAGGCAATATCTGTGAAGGAGAAATCAGAAAATTTAGGTTTCACAAGAGTGGGTTAAAGTAGACTTAAGTAGTTCACTCATGTGTAGAAGCGTGTGCGTTTAGCGAGGGATATCAAAACAGAACAGGCTGAAAGATTTTCAGTTAGTTGGAACATCAAATTGCAAACTGTGAGCTTCTCCTCAGTCCAAAAGTAGTCGAGTTTATTCCCAGACCTCTTAAACAAATTGGCTAAAATCACCTACCTCAAATCTTATTCAAAATTTACTCAGCTGTTTGGAAAGTTATCTTGCAAACACAATGTTTCTTGTGCATCTGCGTAAATGTAATAGTTGATTTATGCTCTTTAACCCTTAACTCTTTAACCTTGTAAAGCCTGAACCATTGAATCATTGACAGAAAATTCCAGTTCTTTGAAACTGGAGCCTTTATTGGTCCTTCTGAACAACCAAAAAGGTTTTGCAAATATCAATTTCCGTGTATGAGTTTCAATTTTGTATCATATTTGATACATCAGGTCTCAGTGCTCAAATATTACTATTTTTGAACAAACAAAAAGATAATATAACACAAACATGTCTAACAAATTGGTCATTCCTTTTCAAAACTGTCAAAGTTCTGCCTCTTTCCTCATTCATGACAGTCTTGTAGTGTCACTGGAAAGGCCTCTGGTGAACGAGTTCCTCCCCCCTGGTGGATTATCCGTGTATTGCATGTATCTAATTGTATACATCAGGTTTGTCAAGAAAAAACATATCACACTGGTCACATAGAGGGCTTCAAAACTCATGTATCAAATATGATACGTTTTGGCGTTATAGGGTTAAAACCTGACGTGTCATTGCTGACACATCTTGCACATTTACAGTTTGGATGGCTGTAAGTATTTCACTGTTTGTGCATTTGGAAAAATTCCAACAGTTTCTGAAACCTGAGATATTGCGTTTTATATGCTTTATAGGGTCATTACGGTAATTTCATTCACGTCTGTACTAGAAGCTGGAGAAGAAGTAGTTTTAGCAGAATGAAACCATGCAGTAAATTATAAATGATTGTTAGATTTTGAAAGATCTGGGGAAAAAAATGTTCTGGAAAAATGGGCAAATAGACTCACTCACAGCATATTTTCTAACCTTTTCTTTAGTCAAAATAAGAAAAAAAGTCCAGGCTTAGGGTTTAAAGGGTTAAAGACCCAAACATCCATCTGTGACCAAAAGCATCTAATGATCTAAAATTAATTAATGTATGTGAATAATTAAGATACAACACAGTCTTTAAGCTTTTCACTGGCATCAGATGTGTCTTCTTTGCACGTTCAGAGGCTCCATAACGAACATGGAAACACCGTCGTCTTCTGCAACATTGATTCACTAATAAAACCCTTGTAGTTTCACAAGTGACAGTGGTTGTAGACGCTTGATTTTACACTCCATTAATGATGCGTTTTGCTGAAAAAGTCACTTTTTCTTCAGTTTTTTTCTATTTCGAATTTACTCTGAGCTTTTATGAACATCTACACCATCGGTAAATTAAATATAGGAAAATATCAGTTTTTTTAACTGAAAAATGCAAAATGCAGAGGATAATATAATTAGAAGTGAGAAATCATATAGAAAAGGTCAGATGTAGAGAGAAATTTATTTGGAAGTAGCCACAAAAATAGTGCAAAAAGTACAAAATGCAGCAGAATTTTGACAGATAAAATCAATCTTGAAGACTGCACTGATTTGTTATAGTGTAAATAGTCTCAGTTGTAGTAAAATCATATATTACGATGAACTAAAGGTTTCGTCTAAGAATGGAGCGACTTTGCAGCAGTGATGAAGCTGACTTAATACTCCCTTGCAGCTTGTCAGTCATGCTTTATCTCTTCCTAATAAAATGTGATAAGAGTGACACCGGTAATAAGACCATCTGCTCTATTAGATGACTGATATGTTTCTTAGGTTTTGAGCTGATGGTAAAGTTCGGATGTGATTAATGACAGCAGAGAGCAAGTGCAGTTTATAAACTTCTTGGCTATGAATCTACCCGTCTTCTCCCATCGCTCTGGGACTTAAAAAATAGTTATTGCACTTACTGGATCTGACATGCGATATATATAAATATATATATACACCTCTAGGAGTTACATCACCCGTGCATCGATCTGGTGAAATTGTAAATAAATGGACTGTTTTGGTGGTCTTAGTGGTCTGATGCGGGTGATTACAATTGAATGTAATTGTAAATCTGATTACATAATCAAAGGATTGAATTTACTACCAGTAAAAGGGGCTTTCAGGCACCGGGCCAGGCCAATTATAGCCCATACACTACTGTGATCTTACCTGTGTGTCCATCTGCTCTGCTTCGCTCTGTGGGATTACACCAAATCCTATTGAGCTCCAGGAATGGCAGCCAAGATCAGTAGGCCTGAACTAATCATGACAAACCACCACCACCACAAGAGAGGTTGGTCCTTTGCAACGAAGCTGCAAGATGGATAAAAAGGAACCATGAGCTAGGGATTATTAATGCTCGTCTGCGACTGTACAATTAGAGGATGGCATAGTAAATATCAGATAATGGTGGTATGACATTTATACACAAAGCAGGACAGCCAATCACATAAACAACGGAATAGAGCTTATTTGATATTTTTATCGATCTGTAAAGATTAAATTCTCTGAAACTGGAGACATTTTCCGAGAACAGTTGATTTCAGTAGCATCTCTACTGAAATTCATTCATTCATTTCACTTCACGTGTTTATTTCAAACCTGCTACCGCAGTTTAACACTCAACTGGACAGCCATCGAGCTCCTTTTAACTACATCATTCCGGTGATTGTTTTGCAGTCATTTAACATGTAGGTCCCTTTATTTCCATTTATATCTTGGAAAATGAGAATAATTTACCAGAATAAGGAGTCATGATTGTTTGCTATCACTAAAGGAAATTGCTGCCTGGCTGACCAAACCCTTTTTATTTAGAGAAGCCTGCCAAAACCAGAGCAGGCTGCAAATAAATGGTATTTCTATACAAACTATCAGACACCATCAGAAGGAAAGTAAATACAAAACACATTACCCTCCAGAGTGGTCTTCACGGCTAAGTGCATGTCAGTTGACTAGAGATTGAGACCCAGGTTAAAGCTGTTATTTTCTTTACAGTAACCTTAACGTTCTTGTAAAAACACAGTATGATATGTGCATTGGCCTCATGTCACTAACTGAATGTATGCTGCTTTTGTAAGACACTGCAGGAATCTGAAATGTATTGAGCTGAAGAAGAGGTATGATACTAAATTCTGTTAGAGAACAGGAACCGTTAAGGGTTCATTCATCACTGAAATCAAATAACAGAATTAAGAACGAGAACAGATGTTAGGGAGCATAAAGACAATTACAAACAGAAACTAAGCAAAGAGAGAAAAACAGAGCCAGAGAGCGAAAAAAAAAAAAAATGAAAGAGAAGACTATATTTATTCTGCCTGTCATTGTTAAATCCATCTAGTGCTGGAGCCCTTCCTAGTTCATTTGAAAGAGCAGATGTTAATAGCGTAACAGGGCTAGGCGGTGAGTGTTTAATTAGGTCTGGGAAAAATGATTTATTCAACACATCTGGGCCCATAAAATAACACTCTCTGGACTCTGTCCTTTATGACTCCCAGGTTGGATTTTCTCCCAAAAGCTGAAAATAAAACCGCCTGTCTGGTGCAGCTTGAGTTTTCAGTCATGACAAGCGAAGTCTCTTCTAAACAGTGTCTGTGTCCTGTAGTGATGTCATATCTCCTGAAGGGAAATGAGAACAACTGCACCTAGTGGGAGGAGAGGAACAGTAGGAGGTGTGTCACTGACGATCAAGCGGCGCCGTACAGTTTTAGTGTCGAGGATTACCGGGATTTGTGCGTGTCGCCTGCCTGCTCAGACCACATCAAAGCCACACGGCGCTAGGTTCAGTTCGGCTCGGCCCTTTTGTGGATGACAGCTCTGACTTTGATATTTCCCTCACGCAGGAGAAAAGAAAATACAAATTTCCCCTGACAATATATATGTGGATGTGCGTGTGTGTGTGTGTGTGTGTGTGTGGCTGTGATCAGAACCTCCGTGCACTAAATGATCACTGAGCCATCACAGTGATGCATGAGTGTGGACGGTGGTGGCGCTTATGCAGGGGCTCAGAGGTAAACGTGGAAGTGGACAGGTGGTGAGGTGGAGAGAGAGGGAGAGGGAGAGAGAGGGAGAGGGAGAGGGAGCGGGAGAGAGAGGGAGAGGGAGAGGGGAGGTGGTCAGACACTGCGTTGGGAAAATGAAAGGGAAGACTTACACTCGCACTCTGTTCATTGTGAAAAAAAAAAAAATCATAATATCCACATGGTCATGAGGCTCAGTGGGTGGCTTAGAAAAGAAAACAAACTGGCAGCAGGACCAAAGGGAACAGAACAGGAAATTACAACTTTGTTTTCTTCTGTATGATTACAAAATCATACTGTGTTTTCACTTTAAGTCTTGTTACATTTTTTAGTCTTCTTGCTCCTTTTACTCCTCTTGCTGCCTCTTTTACATCGATTTCATCTCGATGTGACCTTTATATTATTTTAATCTCACCGCCTCTCTTACATTATTTTCATCTTGTAATGTTTGTTACGTGTGATATGAATTGATGGAGTCTGATGATGTGTCCTTGTTACATCCATTTAGGTTGTAATCAGTCTCAGTGTTGTGTGATATGCAGTGATGGGAGATAAAGATAATCAATAACTCCCTTGAATTAAAATGAATGTAAAAGGAGTATATGTCATGTTATGCTATGCCATGGTATGTTATGTTATGTTATGTTATTATGCTATAATATACTATGCTAGGCTATGTCATGCTATGCCATGTTATATTATGCTAGGGGCAAAAGTAAAATGTCTCAAATGTTTCAACATTAAACACAAATCAAATATTTCCTCACCTTTGTTCTACAAAGTCAACCTTCAGCTCCCACTTGTACCATCTAAGTTTGTCGTCCCAACATTGCATTAGGGGTTTCTACAGGTATCAGCAAATCAAATGTAAAGCTTTTTAATGCCCTTTTTAATGCCACTTTAAAACACATTTAATGCCCATGTCCAACTGCAGGTACAGTTTTATTTATACTTTTATGATGGTTTACCGTCCACAGGTTCTAAATAGTCCCTCCTCCAATCACTTCTGCTGAAAAATGCATTTTCCCATTTTTCTCACATTTGCTAATATTCCCTCCACTCTTTCGCCACAGCATGAGCACGCTCACAGCACGTTGCATTCCAAGCATCCGGTGTTGTGACTTTGTGTATCAACCATAAACAATAGCCAATTAAAGGGTTCCACCTGTCAATCATCACACTATACTTCCCATTAAAATTATTAAATGTTTATATAATCAAAATAAATCATGAATAACTGTTTTTTTTCCATCAAGTGTATTTAATTTTTTAATACCTCTGGACATCGAATTTAATGCTGTTTAATGCCATTTAAGGCCTTGATTTTCACAAAATCTATTCAATGACTTTTAATGCTTTTTAATGACCCGCAGAAACCCTGTAAATGGACAATCCCCTCATCTCTCCACTAACATGGTACAACAATTAGTGTGTGCTCTTCTCATCTTTGCGGATACCACTCAGTGTTGTGTATCAATATCACATATGGTCAGTCAGGTTGTGAATGTATAAGACTAGCTTTTCATGCATCACGTTATTTAAAAACATCATGTTTTGTACTGTTCTTGCGTTATTATGTAAAACATTTCCATCACGCTATGTGTAAGACGGCTTTTCTTTAAACATTTAGATGAATTTTACCCAGAAAATAATTAATAAGCATTCTATATTATGCTGTTTTAATAAAACTAATCAAACGTCATTCAACTCAATTCATGCCAATTACAGTAAGATTTAAGATTATAAAATATGGATTTGCTTTCAGTTTTACACCGTTTTATTTATTATTCAGAACAGTCAGTTACTCCTTGGCAGCAATATGATGTGCTAATGCAACCGCAGCAACTTTATTAATTTAAAGTTGTTTTTTTTTGCACTCCAAGTATAAAGACTGTGTGTTAGATTTTATGATGTGTGGTAAAAAGAAAATTATGTATAAAAGTAACTGAACTATGTACTAAGGCCTTGCACGCATATAAAATACAATAAATCCTGCTAATGCTCAAGAGTACACTGAAAAAGACTTAGCCTAACAGGAGGTTAACGGCTTCTTTACATGTGATAAAAGAAAATCCACCCCCTGTTAAATCTCGCTTTCACCAAGAGCCAGTTTACTTAGCATAACAATAGATGTCAATGTATCAGCGTTAAGAGCGATAGAATCACAGCTGTTTTCATGCCAGCAATGCAACGTTTGATCCATCCAGCGCCTAATTGGTTGAAATTTCCACTAGTGTTTTTCCACTTGCGCCTTACAGTCAAAGCAGCCCGTCCTGCTGAGAACAGCTGCCTACCTGCCTGACAGATATTCATTGACATTGGCTTCAGCACGCAGTGTGAAGTATGCAGCCTAAATGCTGTTTCAAAGCCCCGAGTAAAGGCTTTCAACCAAATCTGTTAGTATCGCACAAGGTATAGTACTTTACACTAGCATTGATTTCCATGTTTAGCGTCAAAGACTAAAGTTGCTTTCAACCCATTTCATTAGTATTGGTCTCAGTGGTTAGCTCGGGTGTCACGTGGTCTAAATGCTGATTCAGAAGCATTTCCATCCCACCAATTAAAGATTTTGCAAGAGAAACCCTGATACACAATTCTGCACCAAACAGGAGCTGGAGGACAGCCAGTGAAATCAGCCTCAGGGTTGATTTATGGTCCACATTTCTTCTATAACAAGACCAGACAGTCCTCGCAGAAGCACAAAGCTGTTTACAATGTAAACTCAACATTCCGTGTTTGCTTCTGCATGCCTGTTCTCACACACGTGCACGTCTCTAAATTGGGTTACTGCCAAACAGCTACCAATTTACAGAATACACATCTACATATGTACAGGTGACATTTTTCAGATTCAGTTTAATTACGCTATAACTGTACTCTCTCCGCATGCATATGCTACAACAAAACGCTGAAGAAACAGTTACAGTTTCTGCATCAGCTACAGAGGAGGTAGCAAACGACACATCCAACACATCATATATCTACAGCTGGGTCTGATCAAGCGGCAACACGTGGACACATTTCACGTTCTACAGTCTCTGTCATGTAAGCAGAGTAACTTCTATGCATGTTTTACACATATTTGAGTAGGTATTCATAAGCACTTTAACCCATAAAGACCCAAACATCCACCAGCAACCAAAATCATTCACTGATATAAAATGTTTAATACCTGTTGATCCACTAATCCTATCAATCCATGTAAATAGTTGGTGTAAAATACAGTTTGTCATCTTTTCACGGTCATCAGAAATGACCCATTTATATGTTCAGAGGCTCCGTAGTGAACATGGAAACGTTGTCATCTTCTAAAATGTTGATTCACCAGTAAAACCCATGGAGTTGGATGAATGACAGCGGTTGGAGACACTCATTTTATGTCCAGTTAATGATGGATTTTGGAGCAAAATGGATCTTTTTCTTGAGTTCTCTCTGTTTTGGATATAATGAACCTCAACTTTAATCGGAGTGTTCATGAACATCTTCATAATCAGTACATTAAATATAGGAAAATACCAGATTTTCAATTACAAATGCAAAATACAGAGCATAATATTAATGTAAATGGCGATAAATCACTTAAGGTAAAAAAAAAAAAGAGAAAAATGCATTTGAGAACTTCCACAAATGTTGCACTGAGTCTTTATGGGTTAACATTATGTATAATAAAATCTGGGGAGATACATTTCTTGCATGAAAAGTGTGAAATCACTGCTCGGTAACACGTGGACTAGAAACAGACCAATTTCGAAGTTTTACTCAAACATTCAAAACATGCAGTTCAACAGAAATTGATATCAAGTAGGACAAAACCTTTTAGATATTATGTTCAGCTATGGTGAAAATAAATTTTGGAGTAAAATATTGAAAAGTCTCTGTTTTATTGATATGAGAATGTGGTAACGTGGACAGGTTGCCATAGTAACACGTGGACGACTCTTTACCGTTGTATGCATCACCCAAAATGTCGACTTATTTTTTAAAACAAGCCAGATAAAATCACAATGTTTTATTTAATGTATTTAATACTAACAGTGTTATTTACAACTTGTGGTGGTCCAAACTGATATAGGTAAAGTACAAATAAAGAGTCATTTCTCGGTAACAGTTCACAGTAGTTTTTTTTTTTAAATGCGACAGATTAAATTCATTTTCCAATTTTTTCAGATACATTTTTAGTATCCAATTCGGGCTACATTTTTATGTCCGAGGCATGGCTATGGTGTAAAAAGTACAATCGATAAAATCAGTTGTAACTTTTTTTTTCTACAAGTGGTATTTTAAAACGGATAACAGTTCCATAAAATGGAGCTCTTTAGCAAAAAAAAAAAAAAAAAAAAAAAAAAGAGCCCAGTTGATAAATGATGTGTGCAAATTGACTTTTTCATGTTGGTTTTTCACTTTCGCTTGATCGGACCCTTCTATGTCTTCAGAGGTGGAAAAGGAACACACTTTGTTTACGTTTCTTTGTTCAAATAGATGTTAAAATTGATGTTAAAGTTAAAAATTGCTGTTGTTCACTTTGTCTCATTGTTTACTTTATTGTGTATTCGTTTTGTGTTGCCTTCAAGGATGTATGTATGTATGTATTTATTTATTTTCTTGGTATGTCAATATAGGTGTGTATGTATGTGCATGATAAGCAAGGTAAACTGACCCAAGGGACTTGACTTTTCATGTATAATGTTGATAAGAAGCTGAATGATAGACTGTTTTGTGGAGAAGGGGTGGGATTAAATAAATTCTACTTCCTCCCACTCCTTTTCGAACATGCAAATGAA
>JAPQRP010000013.1:15291761-15303803 GCA_037367295.1 Apogon hyalosoma
AATGGTACTAATGTAAGGAATGATGTTCAAAGGGATCATGTGGATGTGGACAGGGGTCTGGATCTGCACTGATGTTGGAATGTTCTAAAAGTGATGTTCTAATGTTCGAAAATACATGTTCCTTTCACCTTAAATGTGTTTTTCTTGTATTTTTTTTTGTTTGTTTGTTTTTTACATATACTTCTTGTATTTTTTTTATTTTTTTTTTTGCCACTTATCAATAAGGAACAAAATATGGTAACTTCATTAACCTTGATAATAATTATCCTACGTCATTAAAAAAAAAAAAAGTAAAAATTTCACAAAAGTAATAAAGTCTTGTAGTGTCCTCCAACAACACGTTCAGGTAGAAAATTTGAATTTCAGAGTATTTCTATGAGTGTCCTATAAAAGGTTAAAGCTTACAGAGTCATTTCAAAGCTCACACATACCAAAAGTCTAATCCATCCATTTTCTGAACCGCGTAGTCGAGCTCAGTTGAGGGTCGAGGGGGTGTCGGTGTCGATCCCGGCTACCTATGGTATAATTGTTGAAATGTCTAGGAAAGTCAAATCCCTATATAATAACTAACTACACATGAATATATACTTGGTGTGCTTGAGCTGAAGGGCCACTGACAAGAGCAAAAATACTGTCAAAATGTGTTAATGATACTGAAGTTTAAACAAAAAAATTACACCTATTATATGAGGAGGCTGTATTTGTTGGATATGTAAATTGTTGTGTCAGAAACAACGTGCCTGGTATTATTAAAAAGATGAAAAGGTGCACTGATGATTTATTCAGCAGTGCAAATGAGTGTGAAGTTGCATCAATTTATGAAAACAGAAGCAACAGGTCCAGTGGTCTCCATTATGCACTGTAAAAAAAATCCTGTTGTTTTTATGGAAAAAAAAAAACAACTGGCAGCTGTGGTTACCAGAGCAATACTGTAAGAAACACAACAAACCGTAACCATATCTATGGAGTAACATGTAGATTTAACATTTTAAACATGTATATTTAACACTGGATTTAAATGGTAGACTGCACTTATATAGCATAGTTTATACACCTTCATGGTGCTCAAAGTGCTTTCCAAAGCCACCAGGTCCTACTGGGAGCAATTTAGAGTTCAGTGTTTTGTAAGGACACTTCAATATGTGTGACATGTCAGAGCCCAGATTTGAACCACCAACCCTTCAGTCACTGGACGACCTGCTCTACCAACTGAGCCCACCCATCACACATGTCTGAAATGTTAAACTGTTTACTTTTTTATTACTTTTTTTTTTTATTTATTTTTTTTTTAAGTGAATTGGCTGTTATTTGAACACTGTGGTCTTGCAATTTAAACAACACCAAACTGTTTTTCAATTTACAGTTTTATTTTGTCAAACAATAGAAATACATAATTTCTATCTAAAAATCTGCTTTCGTTAACATACTCTTCCTGTAAAAACTACAGCTATATTTGATTTTATTATTAACACAAAAATCTTTTCAAATAAACAACTTTGCATTGTATTTTCACTAACAGTTTTTTCATGTTGCAATTTTACGACTTTTTAGTGTTAATTATACAGTCATTTTTTACAGTGTGTGCAAACTAGCCCAGAGTACACCACCTGCACAGCTCACTTACACAGTAGTATGAGTCGGCTTTTCATAAACGTAGACCGAAACTGGTGTGAAACAATTTAACAGCTTTGGTAAAAAGCTTAAAAATCAATTGCTGATATAGGGTCAAGAGTAAAGACCACGCCTCTTATGATCTAATTTCCTGTGCATTATAGATCTGTCTGAGCCCTTTTCTTCCATTCGCCTCAGTTCTCTGCTCTTGTTGTTTCCGTTCATTACAGGAACCTTGTACACAAGACGCCCAAAGCATCAGTGACAAACCCCCGATCCCAAGTCTTTGTCCCCAGGTTCCTGAATGCTCATCTCTATGTCATCCATCTTCCATTCACTCTCCCAGCTTGGCCCTTCATTTATCTCATCCCTGTCCCTTAGTACCAGTTATTCAATAAACCATTTCTCATGTAATATAATGGCCTGGTCTTTGTTACTGAATCGTGAGGTAAATACAGTAGGAGGAAAAAGACATGAAGAACAAGATGGAACGGACACACAGGAGAAGGTCACAGCTGAATTATGATTCCTGCAAACCACAATTCAAGGTCAAACTGGATTCTGTATGAATGGAAGGCTATTTTTCTTTAATCGATATCAATATCTGTAATTACTGAGAAACATCTCCCACCTTATGTAGAAGTTATACGACTCTGCGCTTTACCAAACCATGACCTCTGGATCATAGACAACAACACTGACAATATAAACTATGGAATCCATCTATGTTCAAAAGAACCAACAGCCAAACAAATGAAGGTTCCAAAAATGTTGGTGTAGACGGTACTGTGTGACTCCGGCTAATAATAGGTTATCTCTGTTCTTCTCAGTAAATTAATGAAGTCCATCGTCTACTGGAAAATATCTTCATCTGGCATTTCATAGAAATTTACATGAAAAAAAGTCTTTGTTGTTGGCAAACCCTATATATGCACGACTATAGCACGGGTTGACATATTCTGTTCTGTGCTAAATAACAGGGTTCCTACAGGTTTCTACACGTTAAATTCAAGTCTTTCTGAGACCTTTTAAAGACTACTTAGAACAGAATTTAATGCCCATTTCACAGCCTATTTCATGGCCATATTGGCAAAAATCTGTGACTCCTAGAATTTAGGAAAACTCGTATCAACCAGGTTGAGAATGATCTTTTCTCCAACCAAGCATTATTAAATTTGCACTTCCCTATGCTTACTTTTCACTTGCAAGCCGTCCCTTAAAGTTCCCAAACTCAGTTTTCTCAGGCGACGTGTGTTGGGCTGAATGTTCTGTGATCTGCAAAGTTAGCGATAACTGGTTCCTAATTTCAATACAAATTTTCAGGTTGGAACAGATGGAACTGATTAGACTAATGTTACTTTCTTTCCAGTTTAGACTGTTCCCAGAAAAAATTTAAACACAAGTTAACGGCAACATAACTTCAGACCTACCATATCAAATTTAAGACTTGTAAGACTTTTTAAGACCCCACGGGAACCTGGATTAATCATTTTGCAGGATTCACTTAAATATTCTTCTCCCCAAAGAATTCCGTGTCAAAGTGAAACTCCCACAAATAACAGGGTCCATGTCTTTCTTCTTCTAGACCATAAATCCCAATAGCAGTTTTTTTTAAAGCCAATAGTGGGTTTGAGCTGATCTAAAGCTTTAGTAAATCTAACCCCTGCATTACCTTAAAGCTCTTGACTGCTCTCTTTGTGTTTGAAAGAAAGAGGATCCATATTAAATACATCCTTCTTCCTCTATGCTCATTTTTAACACGAATTTGAAAGACTTTATTAACATGTATGCATGGATCAACAAATGTTTTCTTAATAATTGTCGAAAAACATAATTTTAACAAATTTTCCTTACACACTGTATTTCATTAGATGGCTTTCAGCTTTAATCAGGGGACACGTTCCCCCATGGCATCATTTATGCAGCTGTTAATGCAATCTCACCATAAATGTTACATTAATTTTCATTTTGATTTTGTATTGATGATGGGATTGTCCAGCCATTGCATTAAATATTCTCCAGCACATCCCAAACATTCTCAGTGGGTGTCAGGTCTGGACCCTGGTGGTTTATCAATGTCTGAAAATTACACCTCGTGCTGCCTCAACCACTCTTTCACAGTTGGAATATCTCTGTATAATCAGTGAAGAAAAAAACCCACTGATGTTCGACCGGCTTCTTCAGTATATCCAGGTTCACCTGATCTCATTTTATGGACACAGAGGGCCTGATTTACTAAAGGTTTGCATGTGTAAAAACATGCCCAAATGTGACTGCATTGCAAAAACATGTTGAAGCTGATCTAATAGGACGCACTGAGGGTTGTGTCTCTCAAATGGGTAAAATAGCTCACACAACGCATTTAGCGTGTTTGCCTTGATGAATATGCGATATGGGCATTTCTGTCAGAGCGCGCAAAATTATTGGGAGGAGTAGATGCACATATTTATTTAGCACGCGCAATGTGAGTCACCAAACCTGAAACTGATTGTGGTGGCTGATTTTGCATCTATATTTAACGCATCTGAAAGGCAGGGTTTAACTGGCACAGCTTCACGCAAAACTGGCTGCAGTTATTGTGGCGAGGATGCGGCATCATAGGCCCGACCAAAGGCAACATAGAGAACTAATCTTTCCTGCTCACGTCAACATTTTTGGAATGACGGAAGAAAAAAAACTGAGACATATGGCCCCACTACTTCATGGGCTGGGCCCCCACACCTGGTTCCACCAGTGGCACATCACCATTAGGCTTGGACCCGTCTCTCTCTCTCTCTCTCTCTCTTTCAGGGGAGACCAAACAGAACAGATTCTAGCGCTACACACACACACACACACGCACACACACACGCACACGCACACACACGCACGCACACACGCACACACACACACACACAGCACTGTCCACGGTGTTGTGACTGGACTCCTGAACTGTCTATATAAGCACTGATGTGTTTTTTGTTTTTTTTTTTTTATCAAGCTCACGGGCGTAAATGTTTTCATTCACCATACAGGGCAACATACAGAGAGAAGCTATTTATTTCACTAAAAACACCCTTCACCACTGATAAACAACAGAGAAATACCTAAACACCCCTCTGGTGGAAAAAGAGCAACTTCATGTGCACGAGTACTGGTGTATCCCAGAGCAGTTTTATAGCATACTGTCTCCATGACGACAACCAGAAGTGCACACAAAATCCACATTTAAATAGGGCAGTCTCCAAGACTTTGCGCCTGTTGTCATTTGCCCGAGCAATCTTAGTTGATCATCCAGGACACGCACATCAATAGCATGTGCATTTTTTAGTGCAAACATGCACATTTGCACCCGTTATTTGTGATCTTAGAAGATCAGGCCCATAATGTAAACCCGACCAAACAAAGCAACCCCAGATCCTAATACTGCCCCCACAGGCTTCAACTGTAGGCACTAGGCATGGTGAGTAATCACGCCTGATGCGCCCATCAGTCTGGAACAGGGTCAGTCTGGACTCATCAAACCACATGACCTTTTTCCATCGAGACACAGTGCAATCTTTATGCTCTAGTAAGAAATGAGGAGCTCACTGCATCATTTATATCATATGATGTTGGCCCTGCTGTAATTATCCCATGGAAGGATCTGAACTATTTTTTAGTGAAATAGTTTGTTTCTGGCCAGGCTGTGTATTTTCAGAGCATGATTTTAGTCTAGTAGATCGCTAATACCGTTCTCATATAAGCTAACATAACCTACAGCGCATACCTCTTTTGTCTGCGTTGCTGGGTAAGATTTGCGAGGCTCTTAACACCTGCAGCCACAGGAAATTGGTTTTCTCATTAAAGCATTATATTTCTCTTCCAGCTCCACTTTCCTCACATGTCACCTCGTATAAGCTCATAGGCTGACCTTTGAAAGGCCGGCAGCAAATGGAGTCAAAGTTCAAATTGATTGAGGTTCATATGAAGTGCCTGAGCTGTGCACACCACTGAAGGCAGCACTCCAGCCCACTGAGCTTTAGCTTCTTCTTACAAGAAAACAAGTACTTGGTCAATGTTGCGTGACTTTACTGTGTGTTGGTGTAGGCAGACCTGAAGTCACTCCTGCAAGGCAGATGTCAGGAGGTGGATGAATGAAAACTTGAAAAACACAGCTCAAAGAATCATTTATCATTTCAGCCAGACCTAAGTCAATATAATGAGCAGTGAGTCACATCTAGTGCAAGTGCAAACTTTACAAACATTGTTTTCTGTAGGCACTTTAATGTAGGAATATAAAGGCCAGTAGCATTCAAGGATAAAATATGTCTCTTAATTCAAAGCCCAAAGGATGGAATTATATTCTTCTTTTGGCTTCAGATCTCTCAGCTGAAAAAGAAACAAATCAGTTACAGATTTTCACACTTGCTCAATTCTTGCTACGCACACAATCAGATAATGTGAGCAAAAGCCCTCTTACACACACACACACACACACGCACACACAAAAACGAGACACAAACCTCTAGATGCACACTACAGTTGGTTTCACTGAGTTGTCACATTCTTGCCCAAAGTCAATTTTACACTTACTTAGCTCCATAATAAGAAGTCATGTAGACAACCCCACTATACACCTCTAGTTTAGCGGGGTGGGGGAGAAAGAAAAACGAGGAGTAATGAAAATGACTGTTTGTATGTGTGTGAGGAGGATTAAGCAACATTCAGGGAGGTAATAAAAAAAATTGCTTCTAAAAAAAAAAGGACAGAAGTCAGAGTGTGTGTTTGGAGTGTTAACTTGGCCCTTACTTAATTTTTCATTCTGCTTCTTCTGCTCAAAATTGCATAGGGGGGAATTTTGAAAAATACAGATATTTTCCCCACTGATTATCTCCTATGTATGTTAATCCAAAATAAGTTGGGTTGTCTAAAATATAACAGAATGCCACTATTTACAGATCTCATAAACCCATATTTTATTCACTATATTATTCACACACACAAAAAACAAATGATTAAACTGATAAAAATGTATAATTTTAAGAAAAAATAAGGTGATTTTAAGTGTGAAGGTAACTATGTGTCTCCAAAGGTTAATGGTCGACAGGTTAGTCACATGACTGGGTGTAAAAACAGTATCTTGGAGAGGCTGCATCTCTCAGAAGCAAAACTGGGCAAAAGTTCACCAATGTGTAAAAAAAAAACAAACAAAAAAAACAATAAATAAAACGTGAAATAATTTCACATAACATTTCTCCAACAGTCCTAAAATTGTAAAGACTTTGAATGTGTCATTATTTGCAGTGTATAATGTAATCAAAAGATCCCAAGAATCCAGAGAAATCTCTGTGTACAAGGAACAAGATGAAACTCAGCATGTGATCTTTGGCCCCTCAGGCAGCATACATTAAAACCAGGCATGATCCTGTTATGGAAATCATCGCATCGACTCCAGAAAACACTGTCCGTGAACACTATCCACAAATGCAAGTTAGACCTCGATAACGCAAAGAAGAAACTATGTGTGAACATGATCCAGAAATGTTGCTTCTGTCTATGGGTTGAAGCTCATATAAAGTGAACTGAAGCCACCGTTCTGTGGTTGAAATTTTGACAAAATAAAATTTCGAATTTATTTTGGAAACTGTGGAAGATGAAGTCTGAACTAAAGAGGACTGGCAACATCTGGCTTGTTAACAGCTGTATCTGTGATGGTATGGGGTTGCATTAGCGCTTATGGATTGGGCAGCTTGCACGTCTGGAAAGACACCATCAGCACTGAACTGATACAAGTTTCAGCAATAAATGCTTGTTCCCATTTAGACAATGTGTTTGTCAGGTACAGCCTTACATATTAAAGTACCACAATGCTAAACCACACCCTGAACCTATTAGAACAACATGGCTTCCTAGTAGAAGAGTCCTGGTCCTGAACTAGCCTGCCTGCAGTCCAGGTGTGTCATGTCTTTGGTGTGTCATGAAATGAAACACGTTAACAAGGACTGTTGAGCAGCTACAATCTGTTAGAATCTGCTGGGATTCCGTTTTTATCTACACTTTACACAATGTCAAATGCCAATAAAATAAAACACTCTCTAATAAGACACGACTAAAACAGATGAATGATGTCTACTTTTCCTCCCCCAGCTGTAGAAAACAGGCACTGTTTTGTATCGTAGTGGTATTTAATGTTGTAGTAGCACATTTGTCAAGCAAGCAGAGACACCTGCTACAGTCCTGACAGGAGTGTTAGCGCTCTTAAATAGTTGTTACAGGTATTGTGCTTCTTTTTCTTGTTGACAAGGGGGAAATACAAAGCACACACGTCTTCAGTTTGCTCGGCTCGTAGGATTTTACTCTTATTATGTGTGTTTCACAGTGTGAAAGAGAGTCTGCAGTGAACAGTGATATCAAAGAGCAGCTGAAGCATCACAGAGCTCAACTTCAATTGAAAGAAATGTGGTTTAATGCGGGTTTAAGTTGCAAGTTTTGCCCTTACAAATACCATTGAGCAAAGTGAGGTTTGACCTTGCACCGCTATAATTACAGCAACTGTTCCTTTAAACATTCTTGGCAATTTTAACTATTGAGGACGAACTTTCATTTTCTTTTTTCGGTTTTAATAAATCCATGTTTGTTTACGTTTGATCTTTGTAGTTTCAACCTCAACATCAAAGATGTGCGCAACATCAAACAAAAAAATCCATTATACCACTTGTCATTATCATATGTCAATCACTCTCTGAAATAATAGGTTGCACTTTGGCTCAACAGCATCAAACATGATAACTTTATCTCTGAATGTATTATTCATGTGTCTGTATCCCTCAGCTGCTTCAGAGAGCGCAAGAAGAAACGCAAAAAACGATGACCTTCATTCTACGGCAGTGATTTCACAACAGACGTCATTTAGACAGGTCTCAGTCTGCCTCGCACTCATAAACTCATAACGACAAAGAGCCCAGCTTGTGATAGCGATCATCTGCTCTCACAATGAGTTTGGATGCCTGTATGTTTATGTCCGTCTGTAGAATGAGCATAGGGTGTATAAAGAGATAATGCAGACATGCCGAGGCATAATCCATCTATGACTGTGCCCCTCTCTGTGAACAACCAAAACGATGGAAGACCTCCTCAAGTGCCATATTTGATCTGATCCGACTCACAGAAGCAGAAAGGGACAAAGACCATTGACAGACTACATAGCTGTCCTTCACAAGAAACCAAAAAAAGAGAGAAAAAGAGGAGAGGGAGCTGAAGGTTTGTGGAGCTGTTTCACAGCCATGAACTGTTGAATGATTTGATTATTCTCTTTTGGGTAATAGAAGATGAGGCGCAAGAGGATTTTGGTGGATAGAACTTCAAAAATCATTATATGTCAGTATTCACTAAAGCAAAATGCAAATGACAGAAATGTTGCTAGAAATCTACTATGAAAACCCCAATTTTAGATAAATTGACGACGCTTTCTAGCGTAATTCCATCTGCACTAAATAAAATCAATGACTATTAATGGCTTATATCTTACTCAAGACCGAACATCGTCAGCTGTCCACTGTTGGTGTGGTTTCTTGGGGGAAGAAAGTCCTAATTCGACCTCTAAGAAATGTCAGATATTGACATTTTATGCTTTGACCAGTCAATAATACAGCAATTACCACCAGAGTTAGAGGTTAAGGTAAGACAGGGTCCCAGAACTCAGAAGGGCAACGTGAGCGTATAAACACACAGGAAGTTGTAAATTGAATCGCAATGTTATTCAAATGCTAGAATGTCCTCACTACCTGCATATACATAATAATGAACGTATGCTCACTGTGTACGACTGAGGAGATCTAATTACATAAACATAATATAATAACCATAATCATGTTTTCATTTCATTCATTTTTGGGCAACACAGTGATGCAGTGGTTAGCACTGTCGCCTCACAACAACAAGGTTTCTGTGTGGACTTTGCATGCAAGTCCATGTATTGTGGCGTCCTCCCACCCACAACAGGTTAACTGGTCAAGCTACAATTGCCCATAGGTGTGAGAGTGATTGGTTGTTCTCTCACTCTGTGGTGTTGTGCTCTCACTTTTAATTCAGCGTTTAGGGGGAAAAATCTGCATGCAAACGGACACGCAAAAGTGTGTGAAATTTCCTGTTTATCAGTGTAGTATGCACGCAGGTCAGTGACGCCTGCAGCTGTACGTCCGTACGGTGTACCGCCATATGTGCGTACTGAGTGAGAGAGAGAGTTAGACGGTGATACATATAGACATGTAACTGGGAGCGGATGGAGAGCCTTACTCAGACCTAGATCTGAGGTCCGAGGGGCTGAGTCCAGCTGTGAGCCTGTGCCAGTCTGCATTCTTGGGGGGCGGGAGGTGCTGTTGGGGGAGCGGGGTGCCCCCCTAATACAACTGTAGTTGAAGGAGACGCGGCCTCTGAAGACGTTTTTTGTTCTTAAAGCCCTTCTTTGGCAGATGCCGTCTGACGGTTATTGGGCTGCAGTCGGCACCAGTAACGGCCTTAATTTGGGTCGAGGATCGTCCCGTGTCTTGACGGACAGCCAATCGGATCCTCCGGCTCAGCAGCAGTGAAATGTTTTCGGGTCTACCACTTGACTTTTTTGGTCCACAACCCTCCGGATCTTTTAAGAAATTCAAATGACTGTCTTACTGCGTCCAGCCTCAGCAGCTACGGCGCGTTATGAGAGGCTTTGGTTATGCAGCTCAACAATCCGACCATGTTCAAAGAGAGAAAGCTTTTTTGCTTTCGCCATCGGGAGGTCATGACAGTGTGAATACCTGACATAAAATGACATTGAATCCACATTTTTGTACAGATTTTGGCTTTTAAAGGCTGCGGTCTTGAACTTTTGATCCGCTTATGAACAGCCTATTTCAGTTTCATTGTTGTTTTCAATAAATTGCTTACTCCAGTTTTTTTGTCTCATTTCTCATCATTTCTTCTTTTTGCATTTTGAAACTCTGCTTAGAACCTTCTTAAGATTCCACAATGCAACATTCTTGCAATTTTCAACTGGTCTTACATTTTGATCAGGTGTGTATAACTGCTGTTTATTTAACATGGATGCCATACTCTACGGTTCATTGTGTTGTTGAAGGCCTGTTGCCTCGGCTTGTCTCTCCTTGGGCCCATTCTTCTGGTGGGAAGAGCAAAGAATTGAAATGAGGACTGAAGGAGCTTCAACTTGAGAACTGAGTGGAGAAGCTTGAGTCAAAGGATGGGTGGGCGGACGATGACCCTGGTATCTCAACACAGATACTATAATTTGTAACAGGATACAACAATTCCTGTTTAATCTAAAAGCTAGTACAAGAAAGATTGTCTAGAATTAATTTCTTCAGGATGACCTTATTAATGTATATATTTTTCATAAACAATATCTTTATTGGATTTTAGTGTACAAATTAAACATTCAGTATTCACTCGCACAGTGTTATTTTGAAAGAAAATACATAGTGCCATAGCATTAAACCAAGCGCCTATATAGGTGGATCTGACTTTTTCCAATGTAGAGGTATCATCTTTTTGTCCTGTAATATTGCAAAGTCTATGAATTTGTGTTATTGGAATCCAGGGTTCCTACAGGTTTCTACAAGACTTTTTAAGACCTTTTTAAGACTACTTGGAACAAAATTTAATTCCCATTTCAAAACTGATTTCATGGCAGAAATTTGTGACTCCTAGAATTTAGGGAAATGTATTTATTTACTCCAAGGCCTCGATTCCCATCATTCGAAGTTGAACTGATTTCTTGCACAAAGTACAGCATTCTTCAAACATGTTCCCCTCCACTCATGTGGTAGAGAATGCTCTTTTCTCCAACCAGGCATTATTAAATGTGCACTTCCCCATGCTTACTTTTCACTTTAAAGTGCTGGGCTTAATGCTCTGTGATCATCTCTCACCGGGGGCTGTAAAGTTAGCAATAATTGGTCCTAATTTCAATATAAGTTGTTGCGTTAGAAGGGGTGGAAGTGAGTAGACTAATGTTACTTTCTTTGCAGCTTGGACATTTAACAGACACGTTTAAACACAATACAACAAACAAGTTTATGGCAACATAACTTAAGACCTAGTATATCAAATGTAATACCTTTAAAGACTTTAAGGCATTAACCCTTTGGCCGCCCCATTTTTTTTTCTGATCATCCTTCATTTTTGGCCTCATTAATTCAAATAGTTATTGTATAAAACTGTTAGGGGATAGAGGTATACTGTGAATTAGAATGTATAGTATATGTAGAAAAAGTATATGTTGAGGGTGATTTTGTTCATCTTATTTGCATATTATGACATCATAAGCTGGCGGCCATCTTGAATTGCAAAATATACACAGTAAATACAATTTTGAGGTGGAATCACAATTAGGCACGGAGGCCCACTGCGCTCCGCCATTCCATTCCCTATCTGACTCACTGTCAGACTCACCACTACTACTATCCTCACTACTAC
>JAPQRP010000013.1:15303903-15316517 GCA_037367295.1 Apogon hyalosoma
TCATATGAAGTATAACAGCGAAATCTAAAAGACAACATACTCCGTCGCCGAAATGCGACAAGGGCGGCGAAAGGGTTAAATGCAGATTTGTGAATTCAAGACTTTTTAGACTTTTTAAGACCCCCCCCCCCCCGGGAACCCTTAAAGTTCTTTGGGTACAGATGTAATATAATTACGCGAGATTGCCTTATTAGTCAATATAATGTTTTGACCATAAAAGTGACAGTTGATGATTGTGTGCGTAACAGTTTAACTGAATATACATGTGTAACAGACTTTGAAAGAAAAAGGTTATTTTATGCTCTGCCTTTTTGTTCCATCACTTCCTTGAGGCTGAAGTAAAAACATTTGTTTCCTTTTTTTTTTTTTTTATTATTTGTAGGTTGAAAGACAAAGAAGTTCACATTCAGAGAAACAGTTGAAATTATCCATCATCATCATCATCAGACAGTTTGTATGTTCCTGTGAATGGTACACTGTATACCATAATGATTAGCCCTCCTCAAAGCTGAGTGTAAGCCTGTGTAGTGTTCAATGGAGAGCACTTGAACACCATTGATGGATGAAAACATACAGCACATCTATCTGATAAGATGAAATACAGCCCAAAGCAAAGCCGTAGACCACACAGAAACACTCATTTACAATTATAAGAAAATAAATAACCCTCGTCTTCAAAGCTACTTCTTCAGACCTTAAGTACTTGACAGCCTTCACAATCCAAGTCGTCTTTTTTCTCAAGCTGCAACCCCCTCCTGCCAACCTCAAAAAGGATTTTAAATTTTTTTTTTTTTTTTTTTATGTGAAAGATAAACCTTGGAAGGCAAGATAAGGGGAATGTGACAAATGGTCTTCCAGGATGCTTCACAGAGGCAGAACAAAACGTTTTTTATGATTTCACAAGAATGTTTAATCTTCGTTAATGCTATTGGATTTCTCAACCAAATAAAAGTGTTTGTTCCCGAGGAAGGAGAATCACATTTGACTGCCAATCTGGACCACTCGGATGATCACCTGACTTCAAAACACAAGGAAAGAAAAACAGAGAAGTAGAGAAACTTGCAGATCGTCGGAGACTTCCTCATTGTAACATGAGTCTGTTTTGGGTTACAAATGGCTTTACCATTCACCAAAGCAACCCTTCAACATACTCTGCATGATTTTTTACCACAAAGTTCCACTAGTATTCAATGTAAAAATGGAGATGCAGCTAAACAAGACTGAGGGGCACAAGATTATATGATGAGTAGTTATACATTTGTGTGAAAAGGAAAATTTTTGATGTTAATGTGAGTGTTGACATTAGCGCTGCATGATATTGGAAAAAACTGACATTGTGTTTTTTTTAACCTTGTGATATATATTACGATATGAAAACATGCTTGGGAGGGTATAATAGGTGTGTGGGGCCGACATAAATAGTCAAACTAATTAGTTGCGTTTCCTCTCATTGTGTCGACAGGTGAAAAGAACTATCGACACAGAACACGTGTTTCAGTTTAATCCTTCTTGGAGCTGAAATAATAACAGATAACTAACGTTGCTTTACTTTTTGGCACCAAGTCTTCGTTTTTGGTGATTTTCTCTTGCTCGTTGCTCATTTTTCAATGTGCTACCAGCGACTCACTCCATGTGCAGGGGTGTGGCCTGCTTCGGCAAACTGGTTAAGAAGCATTGTGATTGGTGGATCGCTGCGCGCAGTGTGTGTCAGGTACTCAGGATGAAATTAAATGACAACATGTTGAGTTCATTTGCCTCCTACGTTGCAGAACCTGCGATGTGACTATTGCGCGCACATACATCACGATGTCAATGTTCAAACAAGTTGACTTGTCATATGCATTTGATCGTAGTGTTTGCCTGAACTCTGTGTATTTTGCAAGAATGGCCAAACTTTAAACCGCTGACAACTCTACAACCTACCCTCTCAATCACCAGACCTTTTGCTGCAATGGCACCTTAAACACGTGGCTGAATTACCAAGTGGCATTTAACCTCACATTCCATGACACTACAGTCTCTGTATAAATGAGGTTAGAGTTGGAGGAGATTAAACGGAGGTGGAGTAGGCTGAACAGCTTTTATCAACAGGCAACCAGGACACTTAACTCCAATTTCAACCACTAACTTTGCTGCACAAAATGTACAATGTCAGCTGCATGTGCAACATCATTATGCGCAATACATTCAGTTATTTCTGTAAAGTCAGATTATTACTTCCTGCTCGACACAACTCGACTTCAGTATGATAGCAGTGTTTTAGTCTTTCATGTATTTCTCTGTTTATTCTGTTTGGTCCTTGTTTTTAATTCTCAGTTTCATTCTTATGTGTCTTTCAGTAGTTGCTATCCCAATTCTGTTGTACAAGTGACCATGCGGTAGTAATAAAAGCTGCCTTGTGTTATCTGAACAGAGCAAATCTGTGTTATTTGCGACATTACACATTTGAAATAGCCCAGTCATCTGCTTCATGTTCATTCTGGAGTCCTGAATGTCTTTGTATCTCAGCCGGTTCAGTCATTTAGTGACTTGACAACTCAGCACAAATGATCTAAACACTTATGGACAAGCGAATGAAAACAATTCTGATTGGCCATTTGCCAGAGCTTACACTTTAATCCTCAAATGAGAGCACAGCCTTACATCACCTGCTTGGCAAAAGTTTCATTTCATTCGATTCAAGAAGTGAAGGTTTTCACACTGAAATTAGGTAACTATGGTTAAAAGCAACTTCAATAAATATTGAATTTTAGCCAACATGAACTACAGGACACAGGATGAGTATTCTATCATAATAATTAATATATTTCTTTTAAATTTCAGAGATTTTTATTTATTTATTTTCTAAACTGCTTCTTCTTTGTAAGGGCTGCTGTCAGCTACATATGAGTGAAGGGGTGCACATATACAGACAAGCAACCAATCACATTTTAATTGACCAGTTAATCCATTAATCCATTAAATGCATGGCTTTGGACAGTGGGAGGAAGCTAAAGTACCCAGAGAACATGCAAACTCCACACAGAAAGACCCCAGCTGGTCAGCCCTGAGATCAAACCCAGGACCTTTTTGCTATGAGATGATAGTGCTAATCACCATGCCGACGCCACCCTGCTTGTGGGTCCTATCAAGCGAAAGTGAACTTCAACATGAAAAGTAAATGTGCACACATCATTTATCTAATGGGCTGATTTTTTAGCTAAAGATCTCTATTTTATGGAATTGCTATTTTTCAAATACCACTTACACAGTACAGGAAAAGTTCTGAACTTTCTGCTAGGCTGCATTAAATTAACAAAAAGACATGCAAAAGACTGTCTATTACTTTGAGAAATTAAAATTCAGAATGATGGAGTTTATGAATTCATACACAGGTCACATTTAAAAAGACTGTGAACTGTTACCGAAAAATTACTCTTTATTTGTAATTTACCTATATCAGTACGGACCACCACAAGTTGTAAATAACACTGTGTTAGTATTAAATACATTAAATAAAACATTGTAATTATATCTGGATTGTTGTTTTAAAAATTAAGTCAACATTTTGGCTGATGCATACAATGGTAAAGAGTCATCCACATGTTACTATGGCAACCTGTCCACGTGTTACCACATTCTCATGCCAATAAAACAGAGACTTTTCAATATTTTACTCCAAAATTTATTTTCAGCATAGTTGAACATAAAGGTTTTGTCCTACTCGATATCAATTTCTGTCGAGAACCAGGTTTTGAATGTTTGAGTTTTAGGTTAAAAAAACTGATGTCTGTTTCTAGTCCACGTGTTACCAAGCAGTAATTTGACATTTTTCACCTAAAAATTTCATCTCCCCAAATTTTGTTGTACATAATGTTAAAGAAAGTGCTTATAAATACCTACTCAAATATGTATAATACATGCATATAAGTTACTCTGCTTACATGACGGAGACTGTTGAACATGAAATGTGTCCACATGTTACCGCTTGATCGGACCCATGTGCTTTAATAGCTAACATAATTGCTAATAGCTCTTTTTCTCCAGATATTGTTAAATGGGAGTGGTCTTTCAGTGTTTTCTGTGGGCCACACATTTTTAATTATCAGAAAAACAAAGCGAGTGCATTCAACGGCACTGAAGCCATGTTTAGAAATACTGGTCCAACTGTAATGACAAAACTACTGGGAGGTAAAGGTCGAAGTCAGCCCGACTTGGATGGATGCGTTAAAGAAAGAAAGAAAAAAAAGTCAGATTTGCGATTTTTTGTGGTCAGCTTCTTGTCATACCCAGACTAAAATGGCAGAGTAGGAAGCGCACTGTATATTCAGCATCTTTTTTCAAGGACATTTTGACAGGACGTACGACTCTTGATGTGCACACCGTCTGGCTCGGAGATTGAATCTGTAACCTTACAGTAATGGGATGGTCTCACTAACCACTAATCTGCTCTGCCACCTGAGAAAAAGAGACAGAGAGATGCATGGACAGAGATATACGAGAGTGTGGATAAAGAGAAAGGGAGAGATGAGTAGAGGAAAATAGACAAACAGACCGAGATGGGGGGGTAAAAAGGATGATAATAGAGCAGGAGCAGAGGCAGAGATGGCTGAGAGACAAACAAAGTGTGAGTGATGGCGAGGTGGCAGTAAATGATACTGAGGGAGGAGGGAAAGATGGGAAGTGAGACATCAGCTGAGTGATGGAGATGACAGAGAGCATGTTTTTGAAAATGGGCAGGAAAAGAGAAGAGGATCTACATTAAGAAAGAGAGAAATGGCCGTGAAAGCACGCTGAATAAATAAAAAAAGACAGAGGTCACATTCACAAGAGTCTCTCCAATCTGGTCTCGTTTGTCTGTAAGTCTATCCGGAATACTCATCAGCCATCGGTCAGACACAGAGGGGGGAGTAGTACGCCATGAACCCTGTAACCCTTAATTTCCTCAATGACAAATTCAGGTGTCCTTCGATTCCACTTCCTCTCCGTCTCACTTACCGCCAGCGCTGTCACATATTCTCATTAGTCACTGTGGCAGCTGAGATTTGTGTGTGGGTGTGTGTGTTTTGGGGAGATTCACAGAAACAGAAACAGAGGAGAACACTGGGAATGTATGTGTGAGAAAGGGATTACAAGGGAGTGAAATGACAAGTTTATGAATGAGCTAGTCTGGTGAAAGTCTATGACAAAGCACAAGAAGTTCAGAGTGTGTGTGTGGGTCCAGATGATAGATGCTGTGAAGATGTCTTGCATGTCTATACTTGTGTTTGTGTGTACATTAGAGCTGCAGCCATTGATTAATACTGTAATCTATTAATCTATCGATTATTTTCTTCGATTCGATGAAGCAAATATTTGAATAGGTGAAAAAAATAGTAAAAATGTGAAAAAGGCGTGTCTGAAAATGACAACTTGTCCTTTCTTCCAGAACCAGCTGAAATAACCATATATTTGGGTTCAGGGCCTTCGATACAATACGGAGGTGTATCGAAGGAATTCATGTGGCCTATGTGAAGAACGCAAACACTGGGGAAGCAGGGTGGACACAAGCAGAACCCATGTGCAGGGTTTCCTCTGTATACATTCAGAAGCAGTGAATTCTCAGTGCCGCTGCAAAAACAAAACAAAACATGACAACAGAGAGTATAACAGAGGCACAGAAGCTGGGTCAGATGTTCGAAGCGTGTTAAGTTTCAGTTTCGGTATGTTGCAGCTTTGTGGCACAGAAGAGTCCATGGGTTCCTTTATAGCAAAAAGGGTTTTATTTTTAAACTCAAGTTGCCAAATCAAGTGAACCTGCTCCTCTTCTCCTTCACTGTGCCTCTGCTGAGGTGTTACTGTGAGGTCACAGTCCCAGTACCTCAGGGAATACTGTGAGGTGTTCAGAAACACTCAGTAAATCGCAGTGTTTACCATAAACAAACACTGAACATTCAAAAATACAAAAATACATAACATGCGGAGTGCCTGTTAATGCACAAATGACTGAACAATATTTTCTAGAAATGTCCTGTGTCCCACTGGAAGTTATGGAGCACCCCCCCCCATACCCCCCCTTCACTGGTCTCCTTCACTGTACCAAAAACATAGGGAAATCATATTGAACTGAAGACCCCTGTACCCAAAACATACTGAACCGAAATTTAGAGCCCTGATCCATACATTTAAACAACAACAAACAAGTCTAATGACATTTAACATGTGCACTGCAGTCCTCAACAACTTTATGACTTTTTAACAAAGTAAGATGTAACTAACATACAATTTTGTGGTGATTGTGGCATATGCATCACAGTAAGCATCAGTGTAAAACACAACAGCAAAACCAGTTTTTACCAGCAGCAAAATTAAGAAAACAAATCTTTGATTCAGGAAACTGTAACCAAATATATTTTTTTAATTGCCTGGAGTTGATTCATCGTTTCAGCTCTAGTGTATCTAAAATAAGTCCTTGTCTTTTCAATGAAAATGTTTTTTATGGTCACATAATGTATATCTTGATCAACAAAAAAAAAAACAAAAAAAAAAAAAAAACCTTTCCCTCTATCACAGAATACTGTAATAGACAAACTGGAGTTTTACACTGCAATCACTGAAACTGGCAGGTTATAGCACTGCAGCATCGACAGCTTACACAGAGACTCAACTAAGTTCAAACAGTCTGGACTGTGCATCTGTGCAGATTATGGTACTCCGAAAACCGAAAATCGTGACTGTAAGCAGCTGCCAATCCAGTTGGAGAAGCAACTTATCTACCTCCACATAGCCACAATACTGTCCATCAGGAGAAAGGAATCTGGGAACAGATTGGACTGTATGGGCAGAAGCATGCCAGGCAAGATCCGTTTCCCAGTTTTTCTCCATGTGGGATTCATTCCAGGTTGAGTCTGTTCGCCACCAAGCAGCACCGCTGAAGAGCAAAGTCAAAATCAAAGCAGTAAAAATATTCATCATATTAAATTCGGAAGTAGTTTGCAAAATTAAGGAGTAGGACTAGGCGATATGACAAAACACATGATCACAGCATTTTTATCCACATTGACCAAAATGAATATCACCATAAATATTTAACACTGCCAATTTGAAGAATATTCTGGTGAAGCCTGAAGAAAAACGTACCTAAAATTTTGAATATTAACATGGGAAAGCATCTTCAGGCTGTTTGTATTTGTTGACACTGTTCATGGTCATAAAAGTCTGAATTTACAAGGTTAACGTAAAAATAAATGCAAGTCTGTCAGTGCCACCTTACACTTCCATACCATAGGAGGCTAAAAATCTCCACTGAATTACTGTCTAAAATGGGTTAAAAATGAGCCTCCTTAAACATATAATGACAAAGCACTCTGTCTACCCACTGACACACATGCATGCAATTTCTCCTCCCTCTACACGATGAGGTGACAGCTGAGGTCAGTGATAAAGTGAAAGAGGACAAGTGAGATTGTGCATGGGAGTAAGGAAGCAGCTACTGAACTTGTGTGTGGGAGTGCAGTGCTGTGATGCATGAGGGGGGTTATTATAAGACTGCAGATGTGCAGCCCTCTAAAACTGCCTTTAACAGACGCAGGGACGGGACTTAAAATGGGCGATGGACTTTTCATCGGGTCGCCAATTGTCAGAGCAAAAGAAATAAAAATATACGCAACAATTATTATGTGAATTCTTGTTTTTAACCCATAAAGACCCAAACAACCACTGGTGACCAAAAGCATCTACTGATCTAAACTGTTTAATGCCTGCCGATCCATTAATCCTATCAATACATGGAAATAATTGGTGTAAAATACAGTTTGTCGTCTTTTCATGGTCATCAGATATGACCCATTTGGACGTTCAGAGACTCCGTAGTTGCCGTGGAAACACCATCATCTTCTACAGCATTGATTCACCAGGAAAAGTCTGAGTTGGCTCAATGACAGTGGATGGAGATGCTTGTTTTATGTTCAAGTAATGATAGGTCACCTTTTCTTCAGTTTTCTTGGTTTCTGATATAATGAAACAACTTTAATGTGAGCTTTTAAGAACATCTACATGATCGGAAAATGACATATAGGAAAATACACGATTCACACTGAAAAAACACAAAATAGAGGGGATAATATTATAATAAATGGAGCTAAATCAATTACGAATGATTAAATAGATAGAAAAAGTAATTTGGGATCTGCCACAGAAAAAGCACTGGGTCTTTATGGTTTAATTAAAATATTAGTCACAAAAGTAGTATAAAAAAAAATGGATGAGAAGATGGAACAAGATCACAACGACATAAGGAAGTTCAAAAACAGAAATGATGTATAAGACACAGCCAAAAAAACAACATAAAATACAATAAATAAAAGTGAGGCAAAAAGTCAAAACATGAAGACAATGAAATAAAAGATGCAAAGAACAAAAACTATGTAACAAGATAAAAACAATGAAGCAGTGTATTAGGCAGAAATGGAGAAATAGGGTGCGTAAACAAAAAAAACAAAAAAAAAACAACGGGGTGTGTAATATTCCAGAAGGCCTGAAAGTGATGCTCAGAGTGCAATGGCATCACGGCCCTCCTGGCGCCCCTCCATGTCGCCGAAAAATTTCGGACCAGGGGAGGGGGCTGTGGGGGGTTGGGTTGGGGCGAGTCAAAAAAATGTCACTGGGGCGGTTCATGGATTGAGCAGACACAAAAATATGTACAGTATCATGTATAAATCCCTTATAACAGGTTAAAATATTTATTGATAATTGCCTCTTATATTTTAGATTATTTAATGGTTAGTACTAGTGATGCGCAGAGGTTGGAGTGGAGTCACTTTATTTGCAGGGCAGGTCAAATAATTAATAATAAATAAATAAATAAATGAATAATAATAAAGTGGGACCTGCAGGTTGAAAAAACCCTGACAGGCGCATCACTAGTGCACGGTATCCCCAGCCAAAAACAAACTTACAGGGTCTTCACGCAGGGTACCACTGTCATTGAGAAACAATCTTAGTCCAACCACTTGCACTTCAACATGGTAATACCCGTGACAAAGTAAGAAAACAAGATATTGATAACTAGCAGGGCTTTGAGCGAGCCCGCTGCCTAATACACTGAGCAGAAGATGAAAGAAGATGGAAATGACGGCTAGAGGCTCCTTGAAGCTTATTTGATGAAACCTTCAGAAGATCTTCAGGGAACATTTAGGGAACATTCCCTGAAGGTTCGCTCGGTGCAATTTTGTTAAAACCTTCAGACGGCCTTCGGGGAATACTCCAGCACTTGTTTAAAATCTACAGGCAGTTGTAACTATTCAGATGGAGCACATTCTCGCGCGTTACTTAGTGCGCGAATCGATCTCACGCAACACACGTTAAAAATGAATGTGACTTGACTAACGTGACCATTCTGTATGATTGAATATGCATCGGTTTCAGCAGAAGTATGCAAGCAGGAAATATTTACTTCAGTCAAAATAAATAAATAAATAAATAAAAATAATAATAATAATAAAATAAAACTGACTGAGCATCATCCCAGTTGCAGCAGTATACCTACGGCCATAACATGTGGCGATAACCTCAGGTTTCACCACAGCAGTTGGTGAAAGATGCTTACTCAAAGAGAAGAGAGACGCAATATGAGCAAAGCTGAACCAGCTTGAACTTGAGATAGCAAGGAGAGAGATACGCTGCTGTGTCTGCTCTGTTTACCTACATCACCAGAAAATACTTAAGTAAGCTCATTTAAGTGGAGCTTCAAGAGAATATCTGCTAAATTATATTGCAATGTAGTATTTTATTGCTGCTCACCCATTTAATTTCACAGGAATGGGGATCAGGCTTCCTGGGTGAGTCACCAAAGCGCTGGATTAGAAGATTGATTGGTTGAATTGATTTTTTTTTTTTTTTTTTTTTCAGTCATGGAGGGTCACCACAGACAACTATCACCATCGGGGACATTGGAGTATTGACGTTTGTTTAAAACAGGGGTGTCAAACATGCAGCCCAGGGACCAAAACCAAACCAAAGGGTCCAGTCTGGCCTGTGGGATGAATCTGTGAAATGGAAAATGTACACTGAAGACGACCTCAAGTGGACCAGACAGATAAAATAATAGCGTAATAAGATACAAATGACAACAACTCCACATTTTTTCTCTTTGTTTTAGTGTGAAAAAAGTAAAATTACGTGATAAAAACAGTTTACAATTCCAAACTGTCTTTTCACAAAAATGCAAAAAATCTTAACAATCACAAACAACCTAATAATAAGTGGAATTTCAACAATATTCTGCATATTACTAAATGTTTTGTGCCTTTTTACCTGTAAGTTGTTGTGCACGTGTGTAAATGTAAAGCGGAGGCTTAATACTGGTAAAACTGCACTTTTACTTTTTCACTAAAACAAAGAGAAGAATTTGGACTTTTTATTTATCAGTTTTTATGCTTTTATTTTACTGGTCCAGCCCATGTGAGATCCAGTTTGGCCGTATGTGAACAAAAAAGAGTTTGACGCCTTTGGTTTAAAAGAATCATGTGTACGCATCGGATTATTGTTGACAAAAGAAAATGTAACACCACTTGTGGCACAAAGTAATGATTTGCTCGGTCGAGTAATTAGCTTTCCTTCTTCTTAAACTGGATGTTAGGCTGTGAGCATTCATGCCTGGCAGCGGTTCACACAACCCCTTCTTCTTCCTCAGGCGGTGCGGTGGTGTAGTGGTTAACGCGTCACCTCACACCTACGAGGTCCTGTGTTTGATTGGAGTTTGTCTGTTCTCGCCACAGTTTGGTTAATTCGGCTGTCAGCGCCCTTGACCGCGATACTTATGTGGATCTGGAGTTGGTCCCTGAGCGCCTTCAGTGGCAGCGCTCTGCTTCTAATGTGCTAATGCTAATGCTAGGTGCTGTATCAAGATGGGGAAAACGCAGAGACTGAATTTCCCTGTGGAGATAATGAAGTGGCCTCAGTTAACCTTAAAGGTGCAGCATGTAGGATTTTTATAGTGTCCTTTCCAATAATCAATCTAACGTTACGTCCCGGCCTAGGGCTGTACCAGGAAGTACATACAATTTGCTCTTAAACTCTCCCAAATCCCAAGTTACAAAATGCCGGTCCAAAAAAATCTCAATTCACAACATTTATTTTACAATTCAAAGAAGATAGGGGAGTGCTCATATAAAATAACAAACAAAAAATCTTCTTCCAAACAAAAGGTCTTATCTCCAAAACTAACAGTTCAAAATAAAATACAATAACTAACTTAAACTCCTTAACCAAAACAGCAGAAAACAAAAAGAGCCACCCTCCCCTACCAGAAAACTAAAGACTGTTACCAAAATACTCTTTACAACTAGTTACAAATGTCAAAACTGCTATTAACAGAAAACATCTATCAAAGTTACTAGTTACAAATTTCCAGAGTGACTACTAATACAAAGATCTATCAGAGCTGGCCGTCAAACACACAGGATCCGGTTGGGAGTTGGCAGAGCAGAGAGAGCGCTTTCGGATCCACGGCCAGTTTTTAAGAGCAGCTCATCTGGGGAACCACCGATCACAGCTTCCTGCAAAGTACACAAAAAACAGTACAGCGCCCCTACAGGGCTGGGGGAAAAATACACAGAAACATAGTCAAACAGAAATTATGAGCCAGGGTCATAACACTAATTATTAATTATAATTGAAAAATAGTGCTCAATCGGGTACTGCTTGCTGGGCGCCGACATTATCGACACCATTTTATTCCCTACGGGACAAACACTGAAGTAGCCGCCCTCAGAATGGGGTGGGCTTCACCATATCTTAATCGCCGAAAATTCCGTGATGGGCCCACAGAAGCGACACCAATGTAAGTCAGCGACAGGCATCAGCCGCACGGATCCCCTGATTCAAAGATCAGGATCCCTCATCTGACGTGGTCCACACACAGTTATATTTGAAAAAGGGGATGGGCGCGTGCTGATGCCTGTCACTGACTTACACTGGTGTCACTTCTATGGGCCCATCACGGAATCTTCGGTGATTCTGTGATACAACCACAGATTTGGAAGCAGGGGTCTGTGGTAGTTACACGTCATCACATGGAATTCTGTGAGACCAGGCTGATGGAAGTGATGACGGAAGTTGAGATGCTTGCCATTTTAGCAAAGTGTACAGTCACGATACAGTCAAGGCTTTTTGTCCTAAAGTGCCAGCCATTAGGTAAGTGCAACACCGAAACAGAGAAACGGTGCTGTCTGCAGTGACTCAGGTGTCTGCTGCCACCGAGGGTAGGGGAGTTACACACTGTACCTTTAAGCGTTCTACAGCCTAACCAAAGTGGGTTCAATTAATTAGATTGATGACTTCTGTTGTGATCAGTCATTTTATCGCAGGTAAATGCAAAAAAGCAGCCACTCAACAATGAAATGAAATGAAAACCTACAGCTGTGCTCATAAGTTTACATACCCTAACAGAATTTAAGATTTTTTTTCCATTTTTCACAGAATATGAATGATAATACAAAAACTTTTCTTTCACTCGTGGCTAGTGGTTTGATGAATCCATTTATTATTAAACAAATGTGTCTGCTCTTTTTAAATCCTACTGACAACAGAAACTATCCAAATGACCCTGAGCATAAGTTTACATACCCTAGTTCTTCATCCTCTGTATTGGCCCC
>JAPQRP010000013.1:15423059-15433247 GCA_037367295.1 Apogon hyalosoma
CACACACACACACACACACGCACACGCACGCACACGCACACACACACACACACACACACACACACACACACACACACAGAAGCCACTTGGCTTTTATGATATAGATGCTTAGATATTATACATATTACAATACTACATCAGAATTATTATTATTTATTATTACCTCTCCCAAGGAATTGTTTCCATCGGGGTTTGTTTGTTTGTTTGTTTGTTTGTTTGTTAGCAAGATAACTCAAAAAGTTCTGGACATATTTTGATGAAATTTTCAGGAAATGTTGATGCTGGTACTTCTAATGTGCAAATGCCTATTTTCACTATTGTTTCTAAAATTATTGTTATTACTTTTTTATTTTCCTTTTCATCTTATGATTCTTCTTATATGTATAAATTGTGTATTCTTGTGTGTGTGTTGCGCTGCTACTGGAGCCTTAATTTTCCGATGGCTCTACCCAAAGTATCAATAACGTTCTACCTAATTTGATTTAATATTCAGACAAGTTTTTCAGTGATGTGATTCATATAAATAAAAATGAAGACATAAAGTTGTGATATAGCAGGTGGGGTTATGTGCCATATTAATTCACGTAATTGAAATTCATCATGAATTCATTTATTACTGCTGAAGAATGTTTTAAAGTCGAAAAGAATGTGGTAAAATATAAATAGGTTTTCTCTCCATTTCCTTTGTTTCTAATGATTAATGAGCGGATAGATAATGCACCTGTAGGTTGGATGTCATACGTTCCAATTTGGGCGAGAAGCAGACAACATTTCCTAATTAAGAATCTCTCTTTCACACATTCTCACTCACGCATTGCACTAACTACCATGTTTTACTAATTTGATGAGAGAGGTATATAAATAGCTTTGATTACAAACCTGTGTTGCATACAGTGGATTGGGATTATGTGGCTCCCTGCTTTGCTCTGCAGGTGGGCAATCACACTCCCACAGAGACCCCATCTGCACCAAGAGACACACACTTTCTCATCCAACCTCATCATCCCTCAGGCGAATTGCATCAGTGCAGCCTTCTAGCGTTCAAGTCCCCTTCGAGGAAAACATCAAATCCATTATGATCAAAAAATAAACTGATACGCAGTTTTTCCAAATGACAAATTTAACAAGAAGGCTATTTATAGTCTTAAAATGTTACACTAAAATTATGTTGAAAAGAGAGAGAAAAATATTCTTATCAAGTGCATGTGAATATTCAAGGTTCTGCTTTTGGCACAAGTACACAGTTAATTTCACTGTCTCTGTCACTCAAAACAGCAAACAGATAATGTTCTGCTCGCAGCATTGCTGTAAGATTTTCTTTTATCGTGTCTGCAATTTATCCAATTATTTCTGCACACCTTCAGTGACTGCCATATGTTGGATTGATTTCCATTCCATTTTTGTTAAGTGGGGCAATAAGCGTCCAATTTTTTTTTTTTTTTCTCATTTTCAGCTCATTTCTTTTTTTCCTCTTTGGTGAACAGCACCTGCATTTCCTCAACCACCTGCAATTTTCCAAAGCCGCTTTTCTCCACCATGTACACGTCAGCACAGCACACGCCTCAGTGATTTACTGTGTTTCTGTGCAGTATCTTCTCATTTAAGGTGAGAGCTTTGTGTAACCGAGGCCGAGTTGTCCACTTGTTTCTGGCCTTTGCAGTGCATTAAGTTGTCTTTGAAAATGAGTCATGGGAACGTGCTCTGCCACTGTGAGTTAAAAATTGTATTTCCTACAGGTGGTGGAGGATAAGCATGTATCTGCAGGTGAGGATTCAGTCAACAACAGCTTTTTTCCACGTCGATGGCATCAGATTTCTTTCAAAGGTCCAAAGATGTGCAGATATTAACTGCCCACTTGCAAAACAAAACAAAAAAAAAATACACTGTTGTCTATAAAGTTGGAATAATTTTGCTTTCAGGCACATTCATCTTTTCTCTTTTTATACACATCAGTAATCACCTCTGATCAGGTACAATGATTACATACTGAGTCCCAGTTACACTTTATCTATCAAGAATAAAGCACATTGTCACAATCTTTTCATGAGAAGAAGGAAACATATTTTATTCCAACTTTATGGGCAACAGCCTATCTGTCCTATGTACAAATTTACAACTGCTTTTTCTTCACTCAACACAGTTTACCACTGTCAAACAACCTATGTTAACCCATAAAGACCCAAACATACACTAGTGTCCAAAAGCATCTACTGATCTAAAATGTTTAATACCTGTTAATCCACTAATTCTGTCAATACATGTGAATAATTGGTGTGAAACACAGTTTGTCATCTTTTCATGGTCATCAGATATGACCCATTTGGATGTTCAGATAGTTACCATGGAAACACTGTCACCTTCTACAACACTGATTCACCAGTAAAACTCATGGAATTTGATAAATAAAAGCGGTGGTAGACACTTGTTTTATGTTCAGTTAATGATATATTTGACTGAAAAAGTCACTTTTTCTTCACGTTTCTCTGTTTTTTGATATAATAACCCTCAAATTTAATCTGAGCTTTAATGAACATCTAAATGATCGGTGATTTAAATATTGGAAAATACCTCATTTTCACTGAAAAAAAAAGCAAAATACAGAGGATTATTTCACAATAAAGGGTGACAAATAATGTAAGAAATGTTAAATATAGAAAAAAAAATATTTGGGGAGTACCACAAAAGCAGCACTGGGTCTTTATGGGTTAAAAAGAAGCAAAACCTGGTAAAGTTACATCTGTTACTATTGTCTGTGGCCAAAAGTACCACTTTCCCTTATTTGCCTCTGTACTCTTTGATAGAACCATCTTCTTCAGTGGTGCTTGATGACAGCTGCCAGTCAATCAAAGGTCAAGAGGCTGTGAAGTGCATTGAAAGTGACCAGTCATATGAGGGCTGGTGTTTCCTTTAGTTTCAGTCCACAAACTGTCAAAAGTCAGACCAGCTCATGCCAGTAGAGTTCAGCTTTGCCACCTGAACAAACCTGTTCACAAAGTACAGACTCACTGATGAGCTGTGGATGTGCACATCCAGGTGTTGTTCTTTGCCCCCTCCGTGTGTTTTATTTATCGCTTGCAACAGCCCATACAAGCCCATACATTCTTGGTTGTTTGGTCGTGAAAATCCCAGGTATCCACATACTCTTTAAAAATATCCCCATCTGTTGCTTGGTTTCCAAAAACACATTAACGTTTAACTATTTTGCATCTTACACTTGTACTAAGTTACATTATTGAAATGGGGTTGAAGTGATATTGAGCATGATTTTTGAGCAACATCATTCTACTTAATTGTGATGAATGGTAAATGGACTGCACTCACATAGTACATTTTCTACACCTTCATGGTGCCCAAAGCGCTTTACAAAGCCTCATGTTCACCCATCCACGCACGCACTCATAAATGTAGACGAAATTAAAAATCCAAGTTTGTTTCTGAAATAACACCACAGTGGCACCAACACAGACTGCAGAATTCTGGCAGAAGTTGGGAATTGACTGTATGACAGCGAGAAATGCAGCTGAAATATTCCCAATATAACACACAGATACTGATTTTCAGACAATCTGTTAACCAGTACAAAAACTCAAATGAACCTTTTCAGAGCCTCATGTCGATGGCTGATGAAAAAAACATCCTACCTGAAAAATGCACTTCCTTGAGAAAAATTTAAATGATCTGGTTTTATGCTTGTAGAATGCTATTTGTAAAAAGTAATATAGTCCAAAACAATGTATTACTTTTTGGGTTTCACTATCAGATAGCCTTCTGCAAGAAACAACAAATCTCAACAAATTTCATTTTTCATAAAAGAGGTTTTGTTTTTCGGAGAATGATACGGTTCTGCATAAGTGTCTTGATGTCCCTGAACTGTTCCTGTCGTACATCCACACCTGTGCATTCAGACACTCTTCACCTCACTGTCCAATCCTATAGCAGTGGCTAGGATGTGACCTTATTGATATAAAATAGTGTGGATGGTTGAAGGTTTTTAACTGTAGACAAGGTGCCCAAGTGGTTAAGGAAATGGACAGCTAATCCATTGTGCTCTGCAGGCATGGGTTCAAATCCCATCCTTGTTGTTGATTATAAATCTGTGATTTTTGGGGTCATGAGGTTTTCTTATTAGTCCCATTTAGAGTCAACAATTGGGGACAGCAGTTGCACCAACATTTGGAGAAGCGTGGACCTCCCACACCCAAGGAGTAACAGCTCAATTCCCAAGAGAGCAGAGAAACTGCTGGATCATGTGCCCTTGAGCAAGGTACTTGATAGGTTCAACCCAAGCTGACACAATAGCCTTGAGAAAATGTTGAATTATTGTAGTTTGTGATGTTTCGGTCCAGTGATAGTATGGGGATCATGAGGCCTCCCTATTAGAACAGAAGTAAGGTTATTTTTTGAGTCAGAAATAATAAAATGTATGTATGTAATGTAACGTGATAATTTTTATATCCCAGAAATGTGCAAATGAATGATTACAAGGATTAACCAGTGCTACTTTTGTGGCAGTTCCCATGTGATTTTTTTCCCCATATTTAACCTTTCTTAAGTGATCGCCATTTATTGTAATATTACCTTACGTATTTTGCGTTTTATTCAGTGAAAATAATATATTTTGCCACATTTAATTCACTGATGTTCATAAAGGCTCAGATTAAAGTTGAGGGTCATTATATCAGAAACAGAGAACACTTATCATTAAGATATATAGAAGATATCAACAACTGAATGTAAAAACATGTGCCCCCATCCACTATCATTTGTCAAACTCCATGGGTTTTACTGGTGAATCAATGTTGTAGAAGATGATGGTGTTTCCACGGTAACTACGGAGCTTCTGAACGTCCAAATGGGTCATATCTGATGAGCACGAAAAGACGACAAACTGTATTTTACCTGAATTATTTCAACATATTGATAGGTTTAGTGGATCAGAGGCTATTAAACGTTTTAGATCAGTAGATGATTTTGGTTGCCAGTGGTTGTTTGGGTCTTGGAGGGTTTAGGTTCAGGTTCCATACTCATACCTTGGCAATGATTTCACAATATATGATCCTCTGACATTGTACATGTTAAACCCTTTGCGGACTAAGTATCTAATTTGGGATTTTCCTCTGATCTCTGCTAAACCCTGCTGTCTTCTTCAGTGCCCTGCTGGCTGAGTTCACTGTGTCACTGAACCTCAGCATGACAATGAACACCCTAATTTCCCCAGAGTGCAGCCTTGTGTGCCCATATAATTGTACAGTCTTCATTTCAAAGTTTAAGTGAAAGCATGAATAATTCTGGCATTGCATCACATTTGATGTCCATCATTTTGGAAAAGGATTGGGAGGTGAAACGTGCAAGGGAAGTAGATGTATTAGTTTCGGCATCACAGCCCAAATCCTACACTGCTACTTCTACAGTATTAATAATGGATGTATTTTTTGTGCTGCCCTGAAACTCAAAAGACTCATTAACTGTGTGTGTACTTTCACCTCTATACACTTTTTGCTGGTTGTCCTGAACAGTACCCGATGCCTGTCCATCAGTATTTAAGAATGACTGATGGTTCCCATCTCTTTGAAGCTTCAGTCACTCAGACCAAAGCCAGATTGTCACACTGGGGGAAAAGAGCATAGCCAATACTGTTTTTTTCCCCCCACAAATAAAGCTACCAATTTTAACTTTGTGTACTTCAGTGCCAAAGAGTAGTGAAAAATCCTGCAACAGTCAGTCTCCATAGACTTCAATATTTCCATCAAGCAATTAAAACCCACAAATTAACATCCTGTCTTACTCCTTATTGAAATTCATGACTCCTAGTGGTTTAATTTCATTCAATTTATTAGTTTATTTGACAGAGCACATTACTAAACAGTGTACCACAAGGCTATTTTTCATCTTCTTTCCCTGGACAGATTTTAAAGCGTCCCCATAAAAGGAAAAATATGAGATTAAAATTACAATTATGTTCATTAAGTGGCCTAAAATGTAGGACTTCTGTGTCAGTCAGAAAAATATATATATTCTGGATTATCACTATTACTCATAAGGCTTTTGCAGAAAAGTCACAGGTTTTTCTAATGACATTACTGTGACCCCAAATAATCTGCTCCGAGGTGTAATGATAAGGGTGTATATTCTACCATCACATGTCAAAATGTCTGCATGGTGGTATTAAGAGTACCAACTTAAAGAAACTGAGCAAAAAATAAATGTGGCCTACACCTGGTGGACGGCACGATGACATCGCTGGCATTTTCCATTAGAGGCAGACACACACTCACTAACAGCAGCAAAAACACACAGGGACCAAATGACAACCAGCCCACTAAGAACAACCGTTTATCAGCCTGTCACAGCAACCAAATCACCAAAACATCAATCACACACATTCCCAGAACCCATATACTTTTCAGTCCATTTGTGTCAGCTATTCCCTTAAACTGGGAGTCACAGAACCAGCAGCATTCTCCAAGTTCCATCTAAAGTAAGCCCCAGAAAGTAGCTTACATTTCTCACCTTCGATGATTCAATGCTGAAAGTCTGTCATCGCAGATGCTCTGGTTTTAATCCTGTTGAAAACAGCTTTAGTAGTTCAGGATTTCAGGTGACGGTCTCAGGGACAGAAACCATTGTATGGGGTAAGGTTGCTGTCAAAATATTTGTGAGTAAGACAGATATGTGTGCATATTAGCCTATAGTTGTGCAAAAATAAAAAATATAAGTGTGCAAAAAATTTATATTTGTAAAGTCTTGAATTAGTCTTGAATGAGTAAAGACAAATATACATAAGAGTAAACACTATATACTGTACACTAAAAATTAGAGGTATAAAAAGATCTGGGTAATAACTGTAATGTGCTGAAATATAACTGTAAGGTGCAAAACAAGTTGAAATCTTCCAACCAGGAATGTGCAAAATGACATTTAAGTGCAAATGGATTTATGAGCAGAGACCTCAGAAAGAGGTGAGTTTATTGTACAGTGTTATGGAATGCAGCAGAAAAGATTTCCTGTATTGTGTGTGTTTTATCTGTCAAAACAGGAATGAAAAAGTTTTGACATCAAAGAATTACAAACACGAACTGCAACTTTACGACTGTGCTTTTCCATTAACGAATACGAATTCACCAACAGGACTCTACTGTCAACAATACGTCAACACTTCACAGGCATTATTTATCTCGCAGAGGATATATCAATTCCACAGACTGCACATGAGTTCAGGTTCCCTTTCAGCACCAAGCTCAGGGCAGGATCACTGTGCAAGATGAATGCATGCGCTATCTGTGGAATCAATGTATCCTCTGCTTGATATATAATGACTGTGAAGTGTTGACGTATTTTTGACAGTAGAGTCACGTTGGTGAATTCGTAGTATTTGTAATGGAGCGAGGATAATCATAAAGTTGCATTTCATGTTTGTAATTGTTGTTGTCAAAACTTAATTTGTATTCTGACACATAAAATACACACAATACGCTTTATGTACAACTCAACTCATTCAAGAGTTTACAAATATTTAATTTTTGTACAACTACAGACTAATATGCACACATTTCTATCTTATGCACATGACTATTTTGACATCAACCTTACCCCATACATTTGTCTTGTAAATTTACCACAAACAATTGAACAATTTAATGTGTCAGTGGTGGGTAAAGATGTGGCCATATTAGCATAAAATAGTGTGGATGGTTGAAATCTGCACTCTTCAAGGGACAAGGTGGCCTTACCGAGTGGTTAAGGCGATGTACTGCTAATCCATCCTGCATGCATGGGTTCAAATCTCATCCTTGTTGTCAATAATATTGAGGTCATCAGGCCTTCCTATTTAGAGTAATCAGTGGAGGACAGCGGTGTTGCTTGGGGACCCAAGGAGTAATAGTTCAATTCCCTGGAAAAGTGGAGAAATTGCTGGTTGATGTGCCTTTGAGCCAGGCACTTGATAGGTTCAAACCCAAGCTGACACAATAATATATCTGTTTATTTCTGATGACTGCTATTCATATGTTTGTCTTGCGCCTTTATTCGCTGCATCATCCTGATTTAAGATTCCTGATTTCTAACTGTTAAATGTTTTAGTTTGGTATAAAATTGTAAGGATGTGCCCTAACTGACATAAACATACACCTTTAACAGACAAAGTGGTCAGGTGGTTAAGACCATAAACTGCTGCATTGTGCTGTGCATGCATGGGTTCAAATCCCGTCCTTGTCCACAACTCACTGTAATGATCTTGCGGTGTCATGGTCCTGTTTGTCCCATTTATAGTCAGCACTGGCTAACTATTCCCATGACACGCTGAGGCACTTAACCCCCCTGGGTGACATTTTTATAAACATTATCCAGTTTGAAATGTCAAATATATTAAATGTATTTATGCAGACACACCTATTGTCTTGTATTGCATGTGTTCCCATAATAGCCCTCTGCGAGTCCAGAGTCGATCTGAATGATAAAGAGATGTGAGCTGTGTACTGAGAATCTCAGGCATTAACATTTGATACGAGCAGGGGTGGATGACCTGCAGTCACAGAGGGCTGGAGTTGGTGACGTCCAGGCTGACACAATAGTCACTCAGTTAGTTTGTTTCTGATGACTGCTATTCATACCTCTGTGTTGTACTGTTATTCTTTGCATCATCCTGATTTCTGACTGTTAAATGCTTTATTTTTACATATAAAACTGACGCTAGTCCAACTTAGACATTCACAATCATCCTCAGTGGATGTGTTTTAAGAAAAATAAGAACCATGCATATTTATTATTTTTTAGTTACTGTGTATGCATGACCATTTGATATATTTTTTTTCTATTCCATTTCAGTTAATATTTTGCCTGGTAAGGATAAAGGACGAAAACCCCATTTTTCCTTGACCATTTGTTAGTGTTTGCAGATATATAGATATATATATAGATAATTAGCAGGCATGTGCCCTTACAGACATAATTTAGTGTGATAAAAAAATACCGTATCAGACGAGGTGGCCGAGTGGTTAAGGCGATGGACTGCTAATCCATTGTGCTCTGCACGCATGGGTTCAAATCCCATCCTCGTCGACATTGATCTTCTGGTGTAATGGTTACTGTTTGCCCCATTTAGAGTCATCACTGATTGACAGACAGAAAAGTTGTTTGTTCTTTATTCACCTGGGTGCAATGGGGTCATGAGACTTTGTTATTACAGTCAACATGGATGCAGAAGTGACTTGTGACCCAAGGAGTAATGCCTCTATTCCCAGGCTGAGAAATGTGCCCTTGAGCAAGGCCCTTAATCCCCCCCTCATTTTCTCCCTGGGCCCCTAACATGGCAGCCCACTGCTCCCAGTCTGCAGTGTGGTGTATATATAACTCTAGTAGTATCAGACAAAGTGGCAGAGTGGTTCAGGGGACAGCCTGCTAATCCACTGTGCTCTGCGTGCGCAGGTTCAAAGCCCATCCTCACTGACAGCTTTCTGCAATGATCTTGTGGTGAAGTGGTACTCTTTGTTCAGTTTACATTCAACACTGTCTGATTTTTCCCACAACAAACAGAAAAAGTGTTAGTTGTTGAGCAATGCACTTAAGCCCCCCCCCCCAGGGGCCTAACATGGCATTTTGTCTGGTAAAGATGAACATGCAGTTTTTCCTTGACCATTTCTTAGTGTCTGCAGATATCAGTTAGTAAGGATGTGCCCTTACTGACATAAAAGAGTGTAATAAAATTCTCCTGATGTATCAGACGAGGTGGCCGAGTGGACTGCTAATCCATTGTGCTCTGCACGCATGGGTTCAAATCCCATCCTCGTCAGCTGTTCATTTACATAACCTTGTGGTGCAATGGGGTCATGGGGCTTCCTTATTAGAGTCAGCATGGGGGGAGGGGGCGTAAGAATTTGGTGAAGTGACTTGTGACCTAAGGGGTGCCAACTCAGTTCCTTTGACAGGCTGAGAACTTGTTATTTCATGTGCCTTTGAGCAAGGCACTTCACCCCCTTTCCGATTTTCTCCCTGGGCACCTGACATGACGGCTCACTGCTCCCAGTCTGCAGTGTGTGGTGTGTTCCTGCATGTTCAGCTAGTGATGGGTTAACATGGTCTACTGAAAAGTGAGCAGACATAAGACAGGTCGTAGGTAAGGGGGTACATAAGACAGATCATAGTTAAGGGGGTACATAAGACAGATCATAGTTAAGGGGGTACATAAGACAG
>JAPQRP010000013.1:15447425-15460021 GCA_037367295.1 Apogon hyalosoma
TAACATTTCTTGAAAATTTCATCAAAATCCATCCTTAACTATTTGAGTTATCTTGCTAAAAGACAGACAAACAAACCCCGATGAAAACATAACCTCCTTGGTGAAGGTAAAAAAGAGAACACTGAAGAAAAAGTGACTTTTTTAGTAAAGTATATCATTAACTGAACATAAAACAAGTGTCCCCATCGCTGTCATTCATCATACGCCACGGGTTTAATTGGTGAATCAATGTTGTAGAAGATGACAGTGTTTCCATGGTAACTACGGAGCCTCTGAATGTCCAAAGGGGTCATTTACGATGACCACGAAAAGACGACAAACTGTATTTTACACCAGTTACACTGGTCTATAAGTAAAATGCTTCCATAATAAAAGTAGCGAAATTTTACCATGTGTGAGTCACTGATAAGGAAAAATCAAGTCAAAAATGCTGATTGGTTGAAGTTTCCAAGACACAGTCTTGGGTCAAAATGTGAAATTGGAGAATTAACGAGAGAACGGGTTTTACTCAGAAGGAATATTTGTACCAGGTCTACTTCAAAACATTGTCTGCACATTACAATATATTCACTTTACAGGTTCTATACAGTGGAAGATTTATAAATCTATTGTATAAATGTACATAAACCAATATATACTGTATGTGTAATAGCACTTTATCATACACCTTGAAAACGTCAGCAAACCAGCCCTTTTGTCATTTTTAAAATTATTTTAATTAATTTGATTTTAATTAATCTTATTAAAATGTAACATTTAATGTCTGAAGCAGATGATTAAAATAAATTTAAAAAAATGTTGGCCAGTGTTATGTACATGTATTGATAGGATTAGTGGATTAACCGGTATCATACATTTTAGATCAGTAGGTGGTTTTGGTCACTGGTGGATGTTTGGGTCTTTCTGGGTTAAACAGATTCCCCAGATCCTGCAGTGGTGACCTCTCCTTCACCTACCTTAGGAAACACTGTCAGCTTTTTCACATAATATCTAGTATTCCAAAGAACCACATTTAATTTATCACATACACCTGTGTATAATAATGGGAAAGAGACACAAAATCAATGCAACAATATATTGCTCCACATTGTGTACTATAGACGACTGATGATTTAATAAGAGGGAAGGTAAATCTCCTCTGGATAATACAAGATTGTCTCCACTGTGAGGTTGAATAAATGCTTCAGGACCAACTGTGCTTGAATGTGCTTGAGAACAAAACAATTCCTGCATAATAATTCCCCTGCGTGATAAATAGATGGTGAAATCTTGGTGTTTCTTTAACATTCTTTATGTCAGTGTAATAGTATATGCTACGGGGACAGTCCTTTATCTCAGAAATACAAGTACATCTAATTGTGCCCTTTAACTTTCATGGTGTATGAGTTTTAATTTTTCGCCACAGCAAACATTTTTTTTTCTATATTTTTTTCCCTGTTTTTCGTTATTGTTCACGTGTGACCACTCTGTCTCTTCCTCTTTTTGTCTCTGTCAGCAGGGGTTACCACTTGAAAGGCCTGTCTTTGTCTTTGTGTCAAAAAAAAAAGGCTCGATGCCGTAGCGCTTTTTATCCCCTTCTCTTTCCACTTTCCTCTCTCTCTTTCTCTCTGCCGTTTGTATCACCCAATGAGGGAAACAGAATCACTGTTTTCTGCTTCATCACCCTTTATCCGTCCATCTGCCTGTCTTTGACTTATCCCACATCTTTTGCAAGTGTCAAAAATAGACCTGTTATCTCCTGTTTTAGTAATTTTTTTTACACACGCACACCTCTCTTTCACACTTTCCATCTCTTTCCTACCTCTGTCTCTCTCTTTCTTGCTCTGTTTCAGTCTTTCATAGATGTCAGAAAGGCATTTGTGTGCACTGAATGTGGAGTAGAGGTGATGTTTGGATGTTTTGAAGCAGAACTGTCTGTCTACCCGTCTGAATACAGACTGAGACCTATTGATTTCTGGTTTACGAAGGGATCAAAAGCTAATCTGTATGGCACACACAGACACACACACACATACCTTAGTGCAAAAAACACACACACTCGTGCTTCTACTTTGCAGCAAATGTTTCCTCCCATTACAGTAAACACATGGTCATACACCAGTGAACACTGACAGTTTAATTCAGGGGTGCTTTCAATGTGAATCATGACTTTTATAATAGATAACAATTGAGTATTTGAGTTTACACACACTAGCACCGGATTTACTTAAAAGTAATTAAACTGATAGAAATCATTAAATAGAACTTTTATCATTATTATTATTATTATTATTATTATTATTATTATTATTATTATTATTTTATATCTCTCCAGTACACATAAATTAACTAGAACTGCAGCTATTAATTATTTTTGTAATCAATTAATCTGCAACTTAATTGTAGAATTGATTTGACTTGATTAAATTATTATTTGAACAGGCAATAAATAAACAAATAAATTAAAATAAAAAGGTGAAAAAGACATGTCTGGAAATGACAAGTTGTCCTATATTCCAGAACCAGCTGAAACACCACCCACAAAATGTACAAAAGTACAAGCATATATAACAAATATTATTAGAATAGAACAGAACAGAACAGAATTGAACATAATAGAATAGAATAGAATAGAATAGAATAGAATAGAATAGAACAGAATAGAATAGAAAAGAACAAAAATATTGAATACAATAGAATACAATACAATAGGTTTATTGTCATTACACAGGTTGTGCAATGAAATTACAGGTTACTGAAATTCTATCTATATAGAAATAACAATAATAACAACACTTATTAACAATTTAAGACATAACCAACGTACAACTCTGTGGCGATCCAACCAGATCCAATGTTAAGCAGCAGCAAAATGAAGGAAATGAAGCTTCGATTCAGAAAAACTGTAGTCGAATTTTTTTTTTTTTCAATTGTTTTGAGTCGATTAATTGATTCATCATTTCAGCTCTTAAATGAACCCAATTGTGTATTTAGGCATACTCAGTATTCACACACAATATATTAGGGTTTATATCTAATTATTCATGCATGTTACACACACATAAACAAAAGCCAGATGACGATAACCTAATTTGTCTTATCATTTTTCCGAGTAAAGCGATTTGGGACACAGTCGCTCACTGTCTGACACTCCCAATAACACAGCTCCTCTTTTATCAATTTTCCTCTCTTTTCAACCCACTCCCTCTTTTATTTATTAAGTTCATCTGTCTGTTCTGCCTTCTGTCATGTTGATTTGTGGTGGAACTCAGACGGAAGACTGTCACCATCCGAAATAAATCAATCTGGGATCAGTCAACATCGACCCGAAAGTTTAAGCGGAGGAGACTTTTTACAAGATTGGTTCTTAAAACAGATGCATGAAATTGACGTGACTGTGTTTTGTCAAGTAATAGATTGATATTATTTTATTAAAAGGTTGTAAGTATATGTGNNNTGAGCTGCTTGGTTCTAAAAATAAACGGAGTGTATCTTATTAATAAGCCATAAAGGTTATGTCAAAATGTTACATCTATATTCTGTTAGGACTATTTGTGATGAAATTTTGATGAAATAGTGTCCCAAATGGAGACAACTGTTTCCTGAAGCTGAGTTATCAGTCTGACCCTAAGGCAGCTGCAGAAGATGTCTGTCAGAATAAGAACTATTTTCCTCCAAGTCTTAACTTTTTTTTTTTTTTTTTTTTCAGTCTTAAAAAAAATGGTGCAGTATCCAAAGTTAGGTCAGCAGCAGATTTCTATGGGATACTAAATTATTCTGGAGATATTGGTGTCACATAAATTTATTTATAAAGTCCTTTTTATAAACGGATTCGTCTTTTTTGTGGAGAACAAAGGATTATAAATACAGGTAAGAGGTAAAAAAAACAAACAGCAAGAACAAGCTGCTCAAAAAAGAGGTTGCAGGATGTTGTTGGCAGGTTTTTAGTGTGCATAATAATGCTTATATATCTGTTTATGTTAGAAGTATTTCCATTTCCATCTCACGCAAGGTGCAGCGTGCATCACCATAGCAGGGATGTAATATGAGCCATGTATCAGCTAGAAAATACCGCACATGTTGATTGTGGTTGTTAGGGTTTGCCAGTTTGGCAGGTGCCCAAACCAGCATATGGAGGTTCACTTAAAGCACAAAATTAGTTTGGCTGGTGAAGTAATGGAAGTGAGTGATGAATTTTGGAATGCGGAAACCAGTATGGACAACTTCCAAAAGAAGATTTGTTTTTCTGCTGAGAATATTATCGAGTAGGATGGGGAGTTTATGTAGTTGCATGAATAAACACAAAACAAAATGATAGATTGGTCTCCATAGTAACGTGGCAAATTTGGTAACTATAGAAATATGTTGGAGAAAGCTGGTTCTGGAGGAGAAAAGTTTGAATGCAGTTTGCTGTTGTTAAAGTAAATATACCAATTCTCATATTTTGTCTCTTATATAAATACATTAACCATAAAGACCCAGTGTTACTTTTGTGGCAGTTCCCAAATGAATTTTTCTCCATATTTAACCTTCCTTAAGTGATTTATCACCATTTATTTTAATATTATCTTCTATATTTTGTGTTTTCTTCAGTGAAAATCATGTATTTTCCTATATTTAATTCACTAATCATGTAGATGTTCATAAAAGCTGAGGGTTATTATATATGAAAAACACAGAAAATTGAAGAATGAGTGTCTTTTTCTTTAAAATTTATCATTAACTGAACATAATCCTTGTGTCTCCATCCACTATCACTGATCCAACTCCATGGGTTTCACTGGTGAATCAATGTTGTAGAAGATGACGGTGTTTCCATGGTAACTACTGAGCCTCTGAACGTCCAAGTGGGTCATATCTGATGATCATGAACAGATGACAAACTGCATTTTACACCAATTGTTTACATGTATTGATAGGATTAGTGGATCAACAGGGATTAAACATTTTACGTCAGTAGATAGTTTTGATCGATTGTGTACTGCCAAGTTGTCACCTTGATTTAACTAATCACATAGTTCAGATAATTACTGCAGAAATCAATATTATTCAGCTGGCAACAAGTTCTTTAACTGATGCAGTGAGTAGTTTTTCATGTCATGGTTAGGTGAGAGATGGACCCAAGGTGGAGATGAAAGGGCTGGAGATATACTTGCAAAAAGACAAAAAAATCTTTAATGATTGTGTCAAGAATGAGCTGGAGCAGGACAAAGGTGGCTGTTGAGTCCAGGGGGGTAGCAGGCAAAAGTAGGAACGGGGAAAAGAGCACAATCAGGATTAGCAAAAAAAAAAAAACAGCAAATAGCAAAACAAAAACTACAGAGCCAAAGTTCATATACTACCACTGAGGTAAGCAGACAATCTGGTGATGAGGGGTGCAGTCAACCAGGCTTATATTGCAGGGGAGAGTGGAAGTGGCTGATTGTTGGCAGGTAGCTTGATTGAGGATGGCTGATGGTGTGCAGGTATGCAGGTAAGAGGTTAATGCCCCAGCTCCGCCCAGCTCCAGACAATACACACACAAGACAGAGATGGAAAAAAAACAAGACACACGCTCACAAAAGGGAGGGGGAACACGAGAAAACACTAGGATCCTGACATTTCATTTCTCAAACCACCACTGTTTGATAGAGAGCATAAAGACTGGACTGTGTTTCAATGAAAAAAGGTCATGTGGTCTAATGATTCCAGGTTGACCCAGTTCCAGAGTAATGGATGAAGTGATTACCCATCATGCCTAGTGCCTACAGTACAAGCCAGTGGGGGCAGTGTTATGATCCGAAGTTGATTCAGTTGATCAGGTCTAGGTTCAGTAACGTTATAAGTCCATAAAATGAGATTAGCTGAACCTGAATAAACTGAGTGACCAGGTCTGAAAATCAATATGACATGATGATGATGAAACAGACGTATTCCAAGGTAAAAAAAAAAAAATACCAGGATTTATCAAATTGTGAAACAGTGGTTCAGGGAGCATGAGACATCACTTTCATCCTCAGACCAGAACCACACTGGTCTAGTGTCAATACAAGAAAAAGCAAGCAAAAAAAAAAACAAAATAAAAAAAACTATACAAAACCTTAAAATGAACATATTTCTAGAAGAGGAAGAAAGGAATAGAATGAAGTTTTTGACACATTGCATAGCATAAATGATCCTGTGGTTTGTACCTTGTATCAACTGAACTGATGAAAAAAGTGAATTTCCCCTTGAAGATCAATAAAGTTAATCTGTATCTATATTTATTTCTGTGTATCATCTTTTTAAGCTGCAAAATGGGGTTTTATTGATTGATTTCTTATTTATTTATTTATTCATTTATTCATTTATTTCAGAAAAAAAAAAAAAAAATTGCTGTCCCTGTATCTGTGGTTATGGATGTTGTGAATTGTGCAAACATAATGAAGGCCCAGTGCCTAGATGTTGCATAACATGAACAAAATATCTTCACTTTTGCGAGGCTTACATTGTGAGAATGTCCTGAATGTTGATTGATAATTTGTTGCTTTCCTTCCCTAGTCACCTGTTGCCAGAGATAGATGAGCGGAGTAACTTTATTGATTGGGGCATAAATTCCATGGAGAATGTGTCTTGTAATCAAAAATGAAGACAGTCCATCTAAATATTGTGTGAGTAACTTTTTTTTTTTTTGCTAGGCAGAGTATAATATAAACAGAAATGCTTTTTTATGATCTAAAAAACATTCACAAGATGTCAGTACAGCTAAATTTGGAGTGAATTTGGAGTGTTGTGCATCTAAAGGTACAAATTTATTTACTCTACAAACACAGTGCCTCTTTTTTAAGGTGCATAATACTGTCTGGGACTCAATTCACAATGTGTGCTTTGTGTTTATCCTCTCTGAGACTGAGTTTCTTGCCAACTCTCTTAATAGAAGTCAGATTAATGAAGTAACTGGTTCTTTAAACATGAGGCTTTATCATACAGGGTTATGGTAAAGTCCAATTAAATTTGCGGGAGTTAGAATCAAACAAGTGTAACCTTATTTGCTTTTTTGTCTTTTAACCCATAAAGACCCAGTGTTATTTTTGTGGCAGTTCCCAACCTTTCTTTATCAACATTTATCATAATATTATACTCTGTATTTTGTGATTTTTCAGTGAAAATCATGTATTTTCCTATATTTTATTCACTGATCATGTAGATGTTCATTAAAGCTCAGATTAAAGTTGAGGGTTAGTATATAAAAAAAAAATAACAGAGAAAACTGAAGAAAGAGTGTATTTTTCTTTAAAATATATCATTAACTGAAAATAAAATAAGCATGTCCATCCACTCCACTGGTTTTACTGGTGAATCAATGTTGTAGAAGATGGCGGCGTTTCCATGGTAACTACTGAGCCTCTGAACGTTCAAAAGGGTCATATCTGATGATCATGAAAAGATGACAAACTGCATTTTACACCAATTATTTACATGTATTGATAGGATTAGTGGATCAGAAGTTATTAAACATTTTAGATCAGTTGATGCTTTTAGTCACTGGTGGCTGTTTGAGTGTTTATGGGTTAATGTGGGGAAAAAAGGGACAGAAAAAAAGGTGAGACAGGTTGTTCGTGGTTATCAGTTTCAGTGTTATTGCCATAAAAAGACGAGATGTCGTTGGACCAGCCGACAGTTGGCATCACACCCCAGTGAAGCCAGTGCAAAAGCTTATCCCTAAAGTGCACAATGTGAATCCCCACCATATTTACAGTACGTTCAACCATCATACAACAATGCAAGTCCAGTCCATGTTTGTTGCAGTCTAATGACATACAGGAAGTGTTGTTGAGACAGGATGAGAGGAGTGTGTGTATGTATATGTGTGTGGAGTGGTCCTTGTTCTGCAGCCTGTATAGATGTAATGGTCATTATTGTAATGTCAGTGTTTTCAATCGACTACAACAGGCATTTTCTCCAGGAGTTATCCTTCGTGTCCTTGAACAAAACACTGAATTTCGCTCGCTCACTTTGAACAATAATGCCAGCTACATGCCTTAAATGTAAGATGGACAAAAGTGGACAGAAATGATAAGTTGCCAATAACACAGTGAGCCAGCTTTAATCTTGAAAGCTAAACCTCTCTCACTGCAAAAATCTGGCAAGGACAGAAAGCCAACAGTGTTTCGGCTCAGAACTCAAGGTGAATGCAAATATTGCTGTGCGGTCTACTCATCAAGGGTGGCAACATGGCCAAATAAAATCAACAAACAAGGCCCGGCGATTGCATTATTATAAGAGGGAGGATTCTCTAATCAGAACAAAACCAAGCATTTCATTTTCAGAGGCGTTGGCAACATCAAAGAAGCATCTTGGACCCGATGAAAAGATGTTGATTAGGGCTCAGAAAGCTAGGTCTGATCCAATCCCACAGGCAGGGCAGAGACAAGCGCTGCCCTTTCCAATTCAACCAGAGAATTAGACTCAGAGCTCAGTTTTACGCCTAATTCTACAAAGATTTTAACCGTGTGGGGGCGTTGATCCCACAGGACAGCTTTCCTGTAATGTTACAACATGAAAGCTGTCAATGTCAGAACAACAAGAAGCAGAAAGGATATATTATTTATCACTTTAGATCTGTGTGTAATGATGTGTGTACATGTGAAAATCCCCTGTTTGTTTGCTTCACTCTGTTGGGACTAGAGTAAGCCCACCTTCAGGCTAAATACCGCACCTATTCAGCTTTTTCCATCTAGAATACCAAGGGTGTGAGTACAAATGTATGATAGGAGTTTAGTCCCTGCCATATGTTTTTGCATTCCCTCCTTCTCAAAGAAGAATATTCATTCGGATCCTTCTGTGGGAAAAAAACCCCCAAAACACTTAGTTCTGTGATGACATTTGGAAAACTAAAAATATGTAGTAGGGTGTTTTGTTTTTTTTTAATTTGTAAACCAGGGGTTCTCAAACTTTTTCACACCAAGGACCACTTTAACATATAAAAAAAAAATTCACAGACCACCTAACCTGCTGGCCAGTTTCCCACTCCCATCCAAAAAAAGTCAAACCTTTTTAAACAGCCTATATTACAATATCATTAGTTTTTGTATGTTACATATTAAGTCTGCAGTATGTTACAAATGGTGCTAACAGCCCGATGCTAACAGAATGTCTTTGCACCTTGTTGCTAACATTGGTCGTCATTTTTCTAGCTTTTCTCTTCAGTCACCGATCCATTGTCATATTTTAGAACTGTTCAAGTCACTCATTTTGTTTCGTTCTGTTTCATTTCACTCTTTGTTTCTCATTAGTTAGCTATTCTACTTCATTTCCACCACAATTCACAAGTCACAAGAGGTCTCTGATACGACAATGGGCAGCCTAGGTAACCTAACTGTATAGAGATGGTGACGCAAAACATGGGTTTGCATAGACAAATTCAATAAAAGTCTACTCTTAGGCTTATTTAGGCTACATTTAACTCGCTTTTAATTTAGAAAACAATTATCTGTACTTGTAATTTTGCTTTGGAAATCAGACGAGGGTGATTTGAGAAGCACTGATATAAATTGGACTTTTTTATGACATCCTCTTGCCGACCACTTGGGGCGCTCACTTCGAGTATCACTGCGCTAAACTGAACAACATGACTATTGTAATGAAACACGCCAATAGCTTTGTTAAAGGTCTAAAAACTGGCAGATATATCAGAATTTTCAGAGGTGAAAATTGCTGAAAGGGGTCATATTTTGCTAAACCCACTTATATTAGTCTTTGATTCATTTATTTGTGTATTTCTACCCTAATAGTTCAAAAAGTTTGAATTTGAACCCTCCAGGTGCTGCAAAGCTATCTTTATATTAATTCCGGCAAAAATCAAGTGGATTTCCATAATCCGTTTTAATTCCTTCTTGATTTGTTACGTCTGTAACTAGCTACATCACAACATTTGCACATATAAGGTCAAGACTTCTGATGAACATTTCTCAGAGTACAACATAATTGTTTGTCAGCAGCAGCGGTTGTAGTAAAAACTGAAAATATGTCCAAACTTTGAGCCGATTACCTAAAATGTTCAGCTGTTGGTTGTATTAACAAACACAAGTGGTTGAACGGGACAGAAAGCACGGTCAACAACCTGGAGGGGGTGGGGCGTGAAGTGGCTCATTTGCATTTAAAGCGCTGGCGCTCAAAACGACCTTTCTGGTGTCATTACTCAGAAATAGGGTTGAAGATGGACCTGTGGATTTGAATTAATGAAGAATTCAGAACCAAGCAGAGCATTTACAGTTCATGTAGACCACAGGGAAATGTTTGAAAATGCAAAATTCCATTTAAAAAAGCTAAATATCACTCCTTTAAGAGTCTGGTTGAGACCAGCTCTAAATGTCAAGAGCTGGTCTAAATGTCTGAATGACGTAGTTATTGTTATGATGTGACACTACATAAATAAAATTCAACTGATTGTTTTTCATGACACTTAAAAAAAAATGAATCATTCCATTAGTCCGACTAAAACTGGACTTTAATAGTACATGTTAGTTATAGCTTTACTAGTAAGACTAACACACAGGTTAGATAATGTGAGTGAAAGTTGATCTATTCATGCACATACACACACTGTCTGCACATGCTCTAGAAATCTGCACCAAATCCTGGCCTGAAAGTCGAGCAGTATGCATTCCACTTGCACAAAAAGTAGAGTGGACAAAAAGTGTGCTATACGTGCAAATTTGCAGCATTGTCCATTGTACCACATCTATTCATATGCACCTCTGGGTTGATGACTTGGTAATTAACTCACCGTTGACTATTGTGATCATATCATATATCATATCATATCATATCATATCATAGATCCAAGTATGTTTTTAAGCTATTTGTTATATCGTGTCCTGTATCAAGACACCCAGGGGTTCTTAGTGTACAACAAGAACAGGACCAAAACAAAACTGGGCAGCTCTTAAAAAGTAAAAGTACTTGTATTCCACTGCAAGTTTAAAACCTCTGCTCTGTATATATAAAAAAAAAAAATCTATTATTTGTCTCAGATGTGGTGGAGTAAAACCTCTTAAATGACTTTTGATTAATTTACTGTTCACTTCAATGCTTTGAGACACTTGTAGATATAGTGATGGATGTCTTTATTTTAAGTACAGTTTTAGGAATACAAAAGTTAGCGGACAGCTGCCTTCCACCTCCTGTAGATCCACTCCTGATGCTGTCTAACATGTTTTAGCAACAAACTCATGGCATGACATAAATGAACTGGCTGAGGCAGAAGTAAAATCGATATTTTTTTTTAAAGACCACTTCATGGCTTCAGTACACGTCAGAAAATGTGGTCTGACAAGAAGGTTAACAGCTGGAAATGTTCTTAATATATGCACTCAAATTCAGTTTTTTCCTTCTAGATTTTGAAGGCCACCTATTGTTTTTGTAACACCTTTCAGAACCATTATGAGCTGAAACACAACATTTATTTTTATCAGATTTATTGAAAAGATGATGCCATATTTTTTCTACATACTTTAAAACAGGAAAAGATCATCACTCCAGACCAAAAATAACAAAGGTATTAGTTTGTTAATGGTTTGAGAAAGTCAGATAACCTGCAGGTATTCATTTCCTAAGACATGTTTATGAAGAGTCATATTAACCCACAAAGACCCAGTGCTACTTTTGTGGCAGTTCCCAAATGATTTTTCTCTATTTAACCTTTGTTAAGTGATTTATCAACATCTTTTTTTATATTATCCTCTGTATTTTGTATTGTTAAGTGAAAATCATGTATTTACCTATATTTAATTCACTGATCATGTAGATGTTCATAAAAACTCAGATTAAAGTTGGGGGAAATGGAAGAAAAAGTGATTTTTTTCTGTAAAATCTATCCTTAAGTTGAACATAAACCCAGTGTCTCCATCCATTGTCACTGATCAAACTCCATGGGTTTTACTGGTGAATCAATGTTGTAGAAGATGACATGTTTCCACGGTACTAGGGAGCCTCTGAACATCCAAATGGGTCATATCTGATAACCATGAAAAGATGATGAACTGTATTTTACACCAGTTATTTACATGGATTGATAGGATTAGTGGGTTAATAAGTATTTACCCTTTAAACCCTGACCCTAAAATGATCCGTCTGGACTTTTTTCTTATTTTGAGTATAAAAAGGTTAGAAAATATGTTGTAAGTCTGTTTACCCATTTTTCCAGAGGACTTAGAACTTTCAAAATCTAGCAGCCATTTACAATTTAGTACGTTATAATACTGCTAAGATGCCTTCTTCTTTAGCTTCTGGTATAGGTGTGAATGAAATTACCGTAATGAACCAATAAAGCCTATTAAGAGCAATGGTTCAGGTTTCAGAAACTGTTGGAATTTTTCCAATTGCGCAAACAATGAAAGAGTTACAGCCATCCAAATTGCATATGTGCAGGATGTGTCAGAGATAACGCGTCAGGTTTTAAAGAGATATTAACATAGTTTACATCAGTAAATGATTTTGGTTGCCAGTGGATGTTTGGGTCTTTATGGGTTATAGCCACTATTACTCAGGCTGTTTGCAAAAAAATAAAAAAATATACAGTGAGATTAGATAGATAGATAGATAGATAGATAGATAGATAGATAGATAGATAGATAGATAGATAGATAGATAGATAG
>JAPQRP010000013.1:15469379-15496567 GCA_037367295.1 Apogon hyalosoma
AGTTTGGCAAAAAAAAAAAAAAAGACTGCCTGAACTAAAATTCAAAGAACTTAAACGCCTTCCCTTCTCTTATTTCAGTTGGGAGAGCTATGCGCACTACTGAATGAAAACTACATGGAAGAAGATGACAACACTATTAGATTTGACTTCTCTCTGGGGTATCTGCAATGGTACGCTTTGGGCAGTTGCAGTTTTTTGTTTTTGTTTTTTTTATAATTTATAGATTTTTTTTCTTGCTAAGTGCACATTAGTAAAGTTTGCAGTCTAAGTAGCACCGAAGGATTCAAAGCTGTGACTTCCTTCAAAGTAAAAAAAACATTTTCCTTCTGAACCCATCGATTCTGACCCCACAGTACATCACACCGATCTGCATGCTACTTTATCCTCTTTTGTCTCTGATATATTTACCTCTACTTTAATAAGACACTTTCATCAAAACATAATAAAACTCACTCTGTAATGAATAATTAACACTAGATGTCTGATACCTGAGCAGGTCCTCAAAACAGACGTTAGGGGAATTCTAATTTTCATTTTTCTTGAATCAGTCACAATTTACTGTGGTGTACCAAGATTTTTTCACACACATATTTCTTAGAGTTTTGTTTGTTTTTATTTTAAGGGCTTTGCGACCTCCAAATTGGCTGGCCCAGTGGCACTGTGGTGTAAGAGTGGACAGCAATAAGAAACTAGTTGGATTTATTGCAGCTGTTCCTGCAAACATTCGCATATATGATGAGTGAGTAGCTTGAAAATGTACACAAATAAATGTATATGTTCTGTTTTTTGTTTTTTTTTGTTTTAAAGCCCACAAAACAAATAACATGTGTTTGGCAGGGAGAGGCGGATGGTACAGGTCAAATTCTTGTGCGTTCATAAAAAGCTTCGCCTGAAGAGGATGACTCCAGTTCTGATCCGAGAGCTCACCAGACGGGTCAACCAGCAGGAGGTCTTCCAAGCTGTCTACACAGCTGGCATAGTGTTGCCCACCCCGCTAAGCTCCTGCAGGTAGTGGCAGCAACACACACCAGAAATGGGGTTCATTCATATTTTATGCTGTGGTTATGAGTGAAAGTATAATTATGAGTTTTAGCACAGTAAAGATGTAAATCACAACATATAAACATGTTCATCTGGTCCTTTTTTCTTTCCCCTTAACTCCAAACAGGCAGTCTTTATATAAACAGAGACACAAATATGACTCTACATACTGCAGGGTTTGCTTCTTTTATTTTGCTTTAGAATTTTTGTCATGTAGTAATAGTTTTTTGTATTACTCCATATCCCCCCAGATACTGGCATCGTCCTCTGAATCTGCGTAAGCTGATGGAGGTCAACTATCCAGGTGTGAGACAGAACATGACCCTGCAGAGAGCGACCAAATTCTACCGCCTGTCCGAGGTGAGCTTGTACTGACACCTAGGGGCAAAAATCCACTAATGATGCTGCAGTCTGATTCACAGGAGTTCATTTCCAAAGCGGTCTACTAAGTAAAATCACATTTAACCCATAAAAACTCAAACATCCACCGGCAACCAAAAGCATGTACTGATGTAAATGTTTAATACTTATTGATCCACTATTCAATTATGTAAATAATTGGTGTAAAATGCAACTTGTCATATATTCATGGTCATCAGATATGACCCATTTGGATGTTCAGGGACTCCGTAGTGAACGTGGAAACACCGTCATCTTCTTCAACATCGATCAGTGACACTGGACGGAGACACTTGGTTTACATTCAGTTATTTATACTTTGCTGAAAAAGTCACTTTTTCTTCACTTCTCTCTGTTTCTGATATAATAACCCTCAACTTTAGTCTGTACTTTCATGGACATCTACATGATCAGTGAATTACATATAGGAAAATACATGATTTTTGCTGAGACAAATTCAAAATACAGTGGATAATATTATAACAAATGGTGATAAATTGCTTGAGAAAGGGTCATTACAGAGAAACATTCATTTAAGAGCTGTCACCAAAGTAGTGCTGGGTTTTTGTGGGTTAAATGCATTCACTTGCGTGTTACACGTCTATATAACGTTGATATTTCTACTCAGGTTACAAAGACACCAGGGCTGCGTCCTGTGACAAAAGAAGATATTCCAGGGATACACTCCCTTCTCCAAGAAAATGCCTCCAAGTTTCATCTCAGCCACATCTTGTCTCTGCAGGAAGTAGAACACTGGCTATTGCCAAGAGAGACTGTGATTGACTCCTATGTGGTGGAGGTCTGGCCAAATATAACATCTTTATATGGAAAGAGAAAGAAAAGACACAGACACTTATTGTGCTGCTGCAGTTATTTGATTCACCTCCTCTCTTTACACACAGAGTAACGATGGTACGCTGACAGATGTGCTGAGCTTCTATGGCATCACATCCAAGGTGCTTAATCACCCGGTTCACACTAGTGTGAGAGCAGCTCATCTCTTTTACCTCGCCTGTGCTGCCACAGAGCTGGTGGATCTCATGGAGGACGCACTGGTTCTGGCTAAAGCTGTAAGTGTGTCAAAACCCTACTGTGCACACTGATTATCAATCTCATATCGCTGATTAACTTCATCAGCTTTAATATTTAATGCAGAAGAACTAATATTTATATCAGACACTGGTTTATTATGCAGTTTTTTGTTTTTTTTTTGTTTTGTTGTTTTTAATTTGGCTCCAGAATAAGAACAACAAATTATCTGGTTCACTTTCTGATACATATGTTTATGTTGTTTCCGTCTTCATTTATTTTCTCACTTGTTCTGATAATAACTGTCAAACACAGTAAAATACAAAGGGTTAGATTCAGTTACAGGTGTAAAATGTCTTTCGAATTTTTTATTTTTATTTTTTATGTAATCAACAGAAAGGGTTTGATATCTTCACTGCCCTGGATGTGATGGATAACAGGAGTTTTATGGAGAAGCTTAAGTTTAACATCAGTACCAAGAGCCTTCATTACTACCTGTACAACTGGATGTGTCCTAACATGAGCCCAGAGAAGGTAATCAGTACTGTAATATCATAAGCCTATCATGTTCAATGTCATTTTGTGTATTCAAAGCCTGAATATTTTCCAGGCATCTAACTGTCAGGCTCACAGAATGACAGATATTGCAGAGATGTGAGTCTACCAGTCAGCCATCAGTTATTCATTTGACATGCATGTTTTACAGGTGGGCTTGCTGTTAGCCAACTAATCTGCCTCGGGGAAGAGCTGAGCAGTGAGGATAAAAGGACCAGAGTGACTGTCACAACAGTGGACATAAAACTGTATTAACAGCACATCTTTAAGTGTCAAATATAAAGTGAAAAACACAACTCGATAAAAGAAATAAAGATAAACCTGCATTTGTAAATACATTAATCATCTGGATGTCAGTTATTCATTGGGCACGGCATTTCCACGACAAGGATGGATTGTTCCTGACATGACAGAGAACTGGATAAATAAAGTCAAGCTGTTTGAAAATGTCCCCAGTATGTCCTAATGCCAATTGGATTTGTGTGTGTGTGTGTGTGTGTGTGTGTGTGTGTGTGTGTGTCAGCACAAATACTGATTGGGTATGTTAGTCCCTGGGTATTTCAGTGGACATTTCACATAACCTCTAGTGACGTGACACTTAATATTAGTGTAAATATTGTGCAATGCACAAATCTGAGAGCGAAGTCATTAATCATTTTCACATGCACATGCACAGGGACACACACACACGTATATACAAGCTCATACACTTTACAGACTACTGTGCAAAATTAATTTAGATGTACATGCTGTATGATGTCAGGCAAAAATTCAGTCACATCAAATGTAATTTAAGCAGGGTATGGATAAACTACATTCACTGATTCTGTCAGTAAACATTTCTCATTTGTTATTTTTTAACATGCAAGCACACCCTTTAATGGCATCCAGTGGGGATGCTTGCATTTTGATCATTTTATTGACAAGAGGGATATACCCCCACCACCACCACCCCACACACACACACACACACACACACACACACACACACACACACACACACACAAGCATAAAAAAATATTGTTAAATCTCTATTTTTGCCAAATTACCAAATGAAAACTGAAAAGCTGGCTTGCAACCAGCTCAGAAAATCTTCCCATGTTTTAGACAAATCACCAGTGAAGTTGTTTAATATAATCAGCTACAGTTATTTGCCATATTTTTCCCCTGATCTGAACATTGATTGGTACATGGAACACACCAGCTATTTACTGTACAAATACTACCTCAGAATGAGCTGTAGGGGGGGCTGCAAGACAGGATTTTAACTATGAAAATTGCATAGAAAGGCAAAGCAGATACTGACGCCACTGTTTATTATTGAAATGTTTAGGGGGCCAAGTGTTCAGGACAGACAAGGATAAGAAGATTTATCTGTTTTATTTCATCTATTTAAAATATAGCAATTATAAGATGAAAGCACTAAACGCATCATAGTTTATATGATCATTCTGTTTTTCTAAAATAATTCTCATCGCTGGATTTTTTTGCTTACGTAAAAGAGGGTGATCAAGCCTGTATTAGTTATTTAGCTTTTTTAAAATATATTTATTCTAACTTTTAACTTTAAATACCATAAATATCGTATAATGGTGGTTTATTTTTCCCAATTCGTAACTTTAGACGTCCAAATAAGTTGACAGGATATCGCTACATTCTGTCTTTCCATGACGGCCCTGAACGCAGCACGGTGCGTGTCGTTTCGCTGAGAGCCAATCAGATGCAGGAAGGCATTTTAAGTTTGAAGTGCCTGGGCTCGGACCGCAGCTAAGGCAGCAGCCCACCGCCGTGTACACCCGACACGGCCACGACACGGCAACCCTAAGGCTCCGTGGACACTTAAGGTAAAAATAAAACAACAACAACACAGTTTTCTCAGTAGACAAGTAGTGATTTACTGTCATATTTACATTTATTTCCATTGAAGTCTCGTTCTCACCGGCTAAGGGTTAACTGCCTACTTCAATGACGTGTTAGCTTTACTACGAAGTTTTAAAAGCACAGTGAGTGTAATGTTAGCTAAAAGTTTAAAGAGTTTTCGTCTGTTTTGTTTGCTCTTCCACATGCGTTGAATATCTGACCGTGTTCTATTGGAGAGGTACTTGTAGACGCCTAATGTAGATACAAAATGCCATGTTTATATCTGTAATGAGTGTGTTGTTACAGTTAAGCTAACTCACAAACTTTGAACCATCAACTGCAGCCCTGTTGTTTACAAAAGGTTAATATATCTTAAAGGAGTGTGTTACATACATACACACGGGTAGTATTATGATGAAACGTTATGAACACACCACTTGTCATTGCATTAGTCAGTGTAATTTCCTTCCTTTTCATTAGCCTACTTCTGAACGTGACGATGCCCCTTTAACTCTATGCACATGTACAGAGGCTCTTTTACTTGTTTGCTCATGTTTTTATCTTAGCAGAACTGCATATTGTGGCGAGAGGAACTCAATACTCCTTTTTATATTTTAAGTTACTCCCCCAGTGACATATCAAGTGTCGGCACGTCTAATGCATAAAGCCTCATCCTTAATGCCATTGTTTTTTGGACTTGACGGATCAGGTCAGTTGAGATGAGATGAGGTGAGTGAGGTCTGCTTCTTTGCAGGCAGAAGTCCCTCTGCAAACAGTGTCAGAGCAGTAAGCAGCTGGGGCTGTGTTCTGCAAAACCACCTGTGAAAACAAAGCGATAAGAAAGTGTGAGAAGACTGATGTCCAAAACAGTACATGGCAAAGTGGTTTTATATTCTCTTTAGTGGAGAAGTAGGTAAGAATAATGTCACAGCAGGCTATGGTCTGTAAGCTGGCAAATGATTGTTTGGAATCAGTCATGTTTATCAGTGTCTGACTGTCCTGGCTGTGCAAATACTCACAAAGTGCTTGTGTAATGTGTACACTAAGATAGATGAGACATGTTTGTCTGTAAATATGGTGACTGTACTCTGACTCTGTAAGGGACAGCCTCTGATTAAGACCTCTGATTACCTGTTGTCTGGCTTCAAATTTACACTCATGTTCAGAACTGATTGTATCATGGGGAAACATGCTTATAACATCTAAATTTCCTCGATATAAAAGGTTAACAAGGATTGTCCTATACATTCAGGCACGTGTTTCATCAAAGTTAAGCCAAAACTTTTGTAATTTGGTGAATAGAATGAAACCCAGTGAAGCTTCATATCCAAAGGCTATAGTATTTGAGGTTTGCCAGACTGTAATTTTCCCAGTGCAATGCATCTCACTGGCCTATGTCACAACAGGCTTCTTTAGTCAGCTGGTGTTGAGCAACACAGAAAAAAGAGTTCTGATGTATTTCTTGATAAGCCATACTCAGTGTCTGTGTGTCAGTCATGTAGCAGAAGGGCACACATTTGTGTAACTGCACCTTATACAAGGGCACGTCATCCTCCATTACTGCTACAATAATCAGACTGGGAAATAACATAAAGGTGACAGACAAAGTACAGACACCACTGACCCAAAGCCAGTCTGTGCAGTGTAGCGTGTGCAGAGCGTGTTCTAACAGGGAGTGGCTCTTTTCACGCTTTTTTCCCCCCTCTTGACCACACACATTACTGTGCTGCTTTTGACCTGCCTTTTCTTTGGCCCATGTATAGATCCCAAACAAAGACAGACACTCCATTGTTATTGAGCAGAAGTGAGTGTTATGTGGTTGTGGTAAGTGTTATCATTCACCTGAACACTTTTCGTCTGTGTAGGAGTGGTGTTGTGTTGCCCCTGCAGGCATCTTGTTACCTAACACTGGTGATAGAGTTCTTTCTGCACAGGCTTGTCTGGGTCTTCCTTGGAACATCAACTCATTCTTTTTCCTGAAAGTAAACTGTCATGGGTGCAACTGTGAATTTTCTTTTAATTCATCGTCACAGGAAAACAATAGTGTTTGTAGAGTAAGGGTTGGAATCGGAGCATTAAAAAAAAATCCGAGCGGCTTGTTTTCACATGCATGGCTTGTTCATCTAGGGATATAAGTTAGATTAATGCAGGTAATTTAGGTTTTGAAAAGCTTTACAGTACACAAATCAAAGACACTAGGTTTTAGTGATGTAACTTTGTTGATTATTTAAAGGATATTTTATGATACTTGAAGACTTTCCAGCATCATCTTTTGAAGAAAACCTGATTTCCATTTGCAGAGTTATACTGAGGGAGAGAAAAGGTTTCTTATCACTCCTTTTTTTGTTTCACGTTCATACTTGAAATGATTCTCAAATATTATTCACCATGCCAGTATTTGGAGTCACTTCCCCTATTCTTTTTTTTTTCTTCAGTTTTGAACCTCACCTGCCTCTGTTACACTTAAATAACATACTGCAGCTGCAAAAACCCAGGCCAATCCACTGGGTCATTCCCTTCTCTCTCTCTTTCCTCAGGTCTTAGAATGGTTTGATGTCGACTACACCGCCAAGAAGTTCCTCAGTACAAATATTTATATAAAGCAGAAGGGATGTGACAATGTGAGCAATAGGAACTCCACGGGGAGGAGTACTAGGGGTTACCCTCAGGCTAATCTCCACTAAGACATATTTATAAACGCAGATAACAGTTAGAGTGGACCGCTTCCAGCCTCGACACCATCCCACTAACTGTATTTGGTCAGCAACTGTACGGCCACGGCCCACTTCAATGACGTCTTTAACCAGTGAAATATTTGCGTTGCGCATAAACATATGGTTATACTTGAGACTTTCATTTGATTTGCACAAGCATAATAGTTTCCATGTGTAGGGGAGGTGCAAAACCTCTCTTTTCATACTACATTTCACTTTGTTTTAGCTTTGTGCCAGAGCAGAATTTCAGCTGACACTACTGTCACCTCAAGATAAATCGTGAGAATAAAAAGAAGGGGGAAAAACATCTACAGCAAACCAAATGAGTCTATGATGGACATTTTTGGACAAGGTTTTGTTGCCTTTGTGTCCACATGAGTCACAGATGTTAACAGTAAGCATCCGTTGAATGAAACAAGACCGAACGAATATGTCTTTGGTAAACCATAAGTAGGGAGACAGTGAAAGCATTGTGTCAGAACACAGCAACGCTTACATGAAAAAGAGGATGTGTGGGCTGCCTTTAACTGGTCATAATGTGACAACTTTGCAAAATTAAACTTGATAATGCTGTCGTATTTCACTTTATTTGTAAGTTTTATTCATACTTCACAGAATGGACACAAACTAGCCTTTCATTTTGAAACATACACCGTGAATCCATGTGCTGTGCAACAATAAACAACAGACTACAGTATTGAGGTATAATAAGGAATATTTATTGTGGCATTTATATGACATCAAAATGCTTATTTGCGCCATTAGCCTCAGTATTGCTAACCAGTGTTCTGCCTTTCTCTCATTTCCTGCTCAGTGAGTTCAATAAATTGTCTGCTCCGTCTGGCATTAAACAGTTAATGGTACTACTGTTAATACTCCATCTCTCAGCCGTAACCCATCCCCCTGCAAGATACGAGCCCCTCCATAACCCCTACACCCCCTGCTCTGTAGCATTCCAGTTGGCCAGATGGTGTCTGCTCTGCACAGTGGACACCACAGAGCTGAGAGGGAGAAACCCCACAAGCAGGGTTCTCTGGATGAGACATTCCACCCCCCTGAACCCCCCCCTTCTGACCACCCTCCCCTTATGTTGCCCTCTCTCTGTTCAGTCTTGTCTGTATCTTACAGTCTGCTATTCTGGTGAAGTCCTTGATGAGTTGTTGACAAGCGGAAAAACTGCATTAGATGGTTTGTGCTGGGGATGCTGCTTTGTAAATAATAATAATAATAATAACAATAATAATAATATATTTTATTTGTATAGTGCTTTTCGTGGTACTCAAAGACACTTTACATACAGCAGATAATAACATAAACCAGACACATGGAAAACAAAACACGTAAACATTGCAAACATTGTAGTTGTTTTGTTGTGAACTGTGTTTATTTCAGTGTTTAGTGCACAATATATGGAGTCTGAGTTGTTTGTTTTTTACACATTAAAGTCCATGGATACTTGTAGGTAGATGATGATATAATCACTGTAGGGCCACCACTGGTGAAATGTATGGGTTTTGAAATGTATCGTAACTGGCAGTTACAATATTGTAAATTTGTTTACAGGCAAAGTATTGATAAAATAGAAAAATGTACCTCTGGATGATAAATTTAAAATAAAATCTCAACTTGTTGCTCAAAATAAGATTTGTGTATTTCAACTTCAAGAAGGCTGTTAAGCTGACTGATGAATGCTTTAGACAGTTTTCTTCTTTCTTTTTTCACACTTCATCAAAAGTTGCCAAATTAAACTGACTTGAAGTGTTGCTGGAACGAAGCAGTGCTTTGTCAGCGTGTAACAAAAGGTAGTAATTGGTGTGAGGGGAGGCGCTTTAACTGTAGCTACTACATCTGTCCAATAAAAGGAACCGTGTGGGTGTTAGTTTCTGGCCTACATTAACTCTCTGAAAGGCATCTAAAGTGTATGTTTGCGTGCATGTGTGCATATGATCCCTGAGCTAGATAAAACCCCATAAACCCCACCCTTCTCATTCCACACTCAGACTTCCATAGTTGCAGCGTTGTTGGGTACCCAGTGTGTGCATTGTTTTTTTTTTCCCCCCCTGATTTGTAGGTTTTGTCAGTGTGCACTCATTTGCAGTTGGTGTTTGCTTGTTTGCTTTCCCATACGTCACATTTAATGGCTTCTTTGAATTTGGCAAACAGAAAAACCGGAAGGCATGGACAAAGAGCTGGCCTGTAAAAAAATAAAAATAGAGGAAAAGCGCACACATGCTGCTCTGTGTTAAACCTCATGGGTCAGTAGGGTTTTTGCATATGCTGCTGTCCCCCTTAACAGATTTCAGAGAAAGGAAACAGCACGCTTTCTCTGCCCAGAGACAATGGCAGCTCCGCCTCGAGCAGGTCAGTACAGTTTTTACAGTGTCAGTTACTAAGGCAAAGCAGACTGTAGGCATGAGTACCCAGGGGGTTGTTATGTCAACTGCCTTACGGGTGACTGGCTACAGTCAGCAGGACTTCTGGTAAAAGGGATTTGTGGGAGTTGTCTGTCTGTATGAGAGAGGGGAGAGAGAGGGAGAGATGGATTAGTCTTAGGCCCTGTTCTCACCCCATCCTCCTCCTCCTCATTTGCAGCAGCAGATCTTGTCCTCCCTCCACCCCCGTACCACCACACTGAGGCCCCCTTGGCACCCTGGAGACACATGCCCCACAAAGCCTCCACATCCAACATTACAAAGGCCATCTTCTTCTCTCATTCCCTCTGCTTTGACCTGTGGACCTTTTACTATTCTCCTTTGTGTGTACCTCTCTTGTCCTCTGGACTCTCTCCATCCTCTTTCTCTTTTTTGCATCTTCCTCTTCCGTGTTTCTCTGCTTTCCCTTCCAGCGCTGCCCCCCCCAACCCCCCTTTCTGCCTTAGCTTGCTGCTCAAAGCCTGGGAAGAGTTGAGTCATGTGAATGAAGGTCTTTTTGCCATGTTAGACAAACACTTCCCTCCTGTCAGGATCTTTCTTTGAAGCTCTCTATTAGTGGAGGCATTTCAACAGGATGAAGCGTTTGTACAATTGCAATTAAAACTTCATTCTGCCAGTTCTTGCAGGCAGGGCACTTAAACCGCCTTAACAGCAGAAAGATTGCTTTTTAATGAGAAACACATTGAGAACCCAGTATGTGGTTGATTGTTGTTTGAGGCTGGCTTAAATAAAGTGCGACACACCCTATGATCCTCCCCCTCCCCAGCTGTTTTGTGATGCATTCGTGGGGTTAAATAGATTGGTTCGAGGCTTGCGCTGAGTGAACAGTATGTGGAAGATGGAGTTATTGGATTAGGGGCTGTTGACCTGCACTCAGGCCTATCTGCTCTCACTGGTTGATCACATGACCTGGTTGCAGTCATATACACTGATACAAATAAAAATACAACATGCAGTATGTTATGTAAGATTGCAGTGATTGAAGGCTTAGCTTTCTGATTTAATAAATCCCCTCACTTGAATCCTCTTGACTCCACTTCAACACAACCAATTTCTTACAAAGCTGTTGTGCATTTCAGTGTTATCAGCCTAGTGAACAAAAATATTGAAAGAAAATCAATGATGAAAACAGTGTGGCTCCACTCTCATTTCTGTGTCCTGATTGACACAAAGCACCTACTTCCTTTTTACATCACAAGAGAAAATAAAGGATGCACAGTTGCCAAGAAACAATTATCTATTCTTAAATGTATAAATGTAATGCAATTTCCTGAATTGTAATTATTTACCCACCTGCTGTAAGTGAAATTATCTTATCGCATTATTGTACAGAACAACTACAGATAAACCAACCTTTGCATGCTATATAAATTCCTTCAAGTTATTAAACTGTCATAACTGAATCAAATTACTTATGCATAATATATTGTTTTTTCAATCAATAACATGCATTTTGGGTTCTCTATCTTGAAACAAATAATAGGTGATCAAACAGGATGCATGTCTTTTCCTCCATCTGCCAGTATTCTGACCTGAAGTAAAAATCTATGTGGCATTTGCACACTGAGCTGATTAAACATAGGACTGTGTTTAAATGTTAACCATAGATAATGTTGCTACTGTTGTCCTCTTCTTCTTTCTTTAAGTAGTGGGACAACAATTTGGCTTGTGGGTAGGGTTGAACAATCTGGCCAAAACATTGTGACAATCTTTTAATATAAAATCATGATACACAAGCTGAATGACATTTTCTCTTCACTCCTTATAAAATGTAGGCTACGGGTAGAGTCAAATTAAGTTTTATCAAAGTTCTTCCAAGGTTTCTGGAGGGCTTAGGTTCTGTGTGATGTCTTTTTGTTGTTGTCTGATAAAAAAAATAATTTTGGAGAGATATTGCAGTGTTGTTAATAGTGATAAGATAAGGGAAACACAAGTCCACTTTTCCCTAATTGTATATAAATGTCTTTCAACTGCTGTGTCTCTATACTTACATTTTAGTTTTATAATGCTGACGCTTCAAAAACAAACAAAAAAATCTTAGTTACTTGTAATGCTTCTTGACTTTAGCAGAAAAACATATTCTACAAATTATGCAAGTTCAACTAACTGATTTTGTGCAGATACACACTAAACTATCACTAAAAAAAGATTTAAACAAATTCGCTAGCCTAGCAACATTAATGCTACAAACTCATAATGCAGCACTTTCTGTAAAGTACTTTAGATACTTGGGAATGAAGGTGATTTAAGACGAATGGTAGCTGAGTAAGAAAGTTTGGATAGTTTATCAAATTAATGATACAATCTGTGCGATCCCTCTGAAAAGCAGATCTAAGATCACATGACAGTTTAAGTTCAGTCACAATCCAGGATCATGAATTACCCAGCCCTCCATATCTGAATGAGTTCATGCATTCTTTGAAACAATACTCTGCATTCACGACTGCACTTGATACTCCTATCATTTGTTTTGTTCCTCTATCGTCCCTGGACTCCACTGAAAATTTCCCATAACCACTGTAGAACTTCAATTAAAAAAAGTCTGCTTTTGCCTGCTCTTTTCACAGTCTGAACACTGGCACCTGGTTTTCTCAGTGGAGCAGAGTTTCCACTCTCCACCCTCTTCTTTGAGGAAGAATGTGTGTCAAGAACAGGGCTGTATCTTTAACTGCCTCCTGTCCTATTTGTATATATAGTAAAGGGAAAGTTAATGTCCTTAAGTCACTTTGATGCTTATTGCAGCTGAAAATATAGGCTGTCTTCTGTCACTTTCAAGTGCAGCCCTTACCTCCTGAAGGAATAAATTTTAAAGCTAATAACTGCTGAATTCCCTGCAGTTTCAGGTGTGAACCATGGCAGTTTTTATACACTCAGGACTCCCTACCATCCCATATAAATCCACTGTGTTTATGAGTAGGGTGTAGGCTGCATTCCTTCTCTGTCCTCTTGTGTGGACATGTAAATCCCAAAAACATACACAGACCGATAGGCTACAGGTCAGGCAGATTACTGTCTGGCCCTTGTCACGAGTTAACATGCCCTTTATTGATGGCGTGACAGGTATTCTTTTCCCATTAGGTCTTACATCTGTGTTGTTTTAAAACTCCATCTAGCGCTTCTATACGACTGAGGTGCATCACAGATCGTTTAACTGCAGGATTCTTGGACATAGGAAGTCTTTGCATGTTTCTAATTTACTTTGAGCTCTTGCGGTTGTTGCAACTTCTGCTTTTTCTGGTGTATTGTGTTGGTAGTATGCAGGTATTATGTAATATAAAGTAATTGCTTCACTAGAGTTGTCAAACATTATAAATGTAACAATCATGGAGATAAAAAATCATGCAGTTTTGAGTCTGGAGGGGATGTATGGCTATTGAACCCATGTCAAATGTTCTCTCAAGAGAATTCTGGATATTTTCCAAGTTCATGAGTAACACTTCCTGATTAATTGAGCTTCTATGAAGGGTATTATGGAGCAGAGTCAGGAAGTGACACACTTGGCTTTTGTTGAGACAGATCTTCCTCTCATAGGCAGTGACATCTCCCCATGGACTGCAGAAGGTCAGAGCAGACTCTACTGATTGGGAATGGAGGACACAGTTTGTTTACATGCCCTAGAGGAGCAGAAATAATATTGCTTGAGTGAAAAATCAGGTATGACTGGTGTAGCTGCATACTGTATGAGCAGACCAGTCACTGAGTGTCAGACCAAACATGTTCACTTATCTACTTCCATCTGATACCAGTGGAAGTGGATCCTCTCTGAAACCACCCTTACCCTATCCTGAATCAATACTAGCACTTAGATCTCTTTTTTGGTCATCTCTGTTCACTACTTGTTTCATTTGTCACCTTTTTTGAAGAAATAACCATAAATAGGTAAAGACACATTGGGTACCAAAACAAATAGGCTTGTGTGAGTTCACATTTGCTGATAGGAGTAATGATTTCTAATGTATGACTCACATCTGTGTTTTTAAGCCCCCCTTGTTGCTTAAAATAACAGAGGCAGCTTCCAAACAAAGCAGCCCGAATGTTCTGGTTCTCCATGGACAAGCTTTAGTATACTGCGGAGCACTCCTTTTATAGGTAGTGCCCTAGGTGAATTATGTAAGTGCGCACACACTCCTGAAGTCAACGTTTAATAACCTCAGGGGTCTTTTGCCTTCATAAGGAAATCCATGTTTTTTTTTTTTTTTCAAGTGACACTATTGAAACTCAAAGGCAAATGCAAGTTTGTACTTGTTTTTCCTCAGAGAGTTATGACTTTCCTAATTCAGACTCAACTCGTTTCAACTGTTTTGGCATTTTTAGCATAATATTCCACGGACACCTGCGTCAAAACAAACCTCATGAAATGCTAAACATTTAACCTTAGAGCAGAGCTGTAATATAACTCCCATAACTCCCCTTTTTCTTATTGAGCTGTGGAGCTCTAGATGGCTGGAGGCTGTCTAGTAGTGGATTTACCGCTACAAATTGATTAAGCCTGCATATTTAATAGATCATTTGGTTTTCATAGAATGCATTATGAGTTCCATTTAAAAAGGTTTAACCTCATGTGATTCCTCGAGTCTGTTTCTGTTATGACTAAGTTCCATTGGCTATGGATGCTCGCAGTTGGACTAACAGGAATAGATGCAATCTGGGCTGGTTTGTTCATTTAAAAAACAGATGGTGAACTTCTTTCTTCGACATGGAGCTATAACATAGAACAGACAAGATGTAATTGTCCAGCATAGTTACAGTTTATGGTTAGACTGAGTTTAAATTTCCACAAGGGAGGCACCGTGGTCCCTCTTTGTTTGGCCAAGTGCTATTATGTTAGGTGAAGGAGGCCTGGGAGAGGTCAAGGTGAAGATACACACACACACACACACACACACACACACACCCTCTGTCACACACGCTGATTTCCTGTGCAATGTTTGAAAGCCATATTTTTTTTACACAGGGCAAGAGTTGTGATTCTGCTCTGTGTCTTGCAGCTCAGCAGGTGGTGAGAGGTCAGAGGGTTGTACTAGAAATTTGTTCAAGCTTGTCATCATTACAGCAAAGGTTCTGGGAGTCAGCTCATTTATCCACCTTTTGACCAGACTCACCTTTCTTTTCCCTCTCGCCTTGACCCACTCTTACCTTTTTCTCTTTGTTCATGGCTTTCTCATTTCTAATATCCTCCAGACACAGCACCCTCATTTATATTTCTTTCCATACTCCTGTTCCTGGCCATAAATGTGAGAACCTTTGCACTGAATCAATCATGCCCTATGACTGGGCCGACTCCTGGGGGCTACATTAAACCTGTGCCCCCGTTTCTAACATAAATATACCTCCATTTATTCATCTCCAGATATTTATTCTCCTTGGCTGCCTATAGACACAAGCCCCAAAGCATCGTAAGCATACTTGCACTGTGAGAAATGTCTGCGGAAAAGCCCATGCTTGGTGTGGAGCAATCAAAAACAGTTTTTATTACTGTTGTCAGCTGGCATTGCATTTAAGCAAGTACAATTTTCTAACCCCTCCATTTGAGCCATGCACGGTTTTCTGCTTTATGATTGCCTATTGGAACAAAATGAGCTCAACTCAGTCTTCTAAATCTTCACCTCCTGTATTTAACTTTCTGCTCAAGAGTTGTTAATACAGTGCACTTCTTCCATGTGTTAGAAGTGAGATTATTATTATTAACAGTCACAGGTGGCTGAAACCCAGCATGCATTGTTGAAAAGGAAGTGGAGAGGTCTTATCACAAGGATAACACATGTAGACAGAAAAACACATTTACACCAATGCAATTTAGAGTTTTTCATGCATTATAGTAGCAGTAAAATAGAGTCATGTACACACAGAACGTTCATCAGGTCACAAGCTCACACACAGAACCCTCAATTAACTAAGAAATAAAGTGGGATTAAGTCATGTTTGAGCTGAATTTCTCACTTTCTCTGCTTTCCTCCTCCCCCTTTTCCAGCTGGCTCCAAGTGATGGAATAGAGGTTATTTGAGAGTCTCAGCGCGGTGGTCGGCTGTCTTTGAGCAGAGCTGGCTGACATCATTCTCACAGGGCGGTGGAGGGTGTTAGCTGGGTTGGGGCAGGGCTTGACTTGGAGTTCGAGCCAGCTATAGCTAGAAACCTATATGATCTGTTGGAGTACAGGACTTGGTTCATTCACGTTTAGAGTTTTTGGCAGCCTGTCATCTGAAATTCTGCTCTACAATCATGATGTACTAACGGTGTCTTCCTTTCTTATTTGCAGTACTGGGATGATTTTGATGGAGTGAGACACTGCTGTCAGAAGAGATCTAACACAGTCCTGGGTTAGTGCTTTTGAAGAAGCTACTTCAAATCTTATCTCTTGCATTAAGTAGAAAAAGCAGCTCTTTGAAGCCTGAGCTGTGTATAACTGCAAATGGATGGAATAGACACCTTGCAGAGCTCAACCCTGGAGACGAAGGCTGAGCGAATTGCCCGCTACAAGGCAGAAAGGAGGAGAGAGCTTGCTGAGCGTTATGGTAACACAGAAGAATTCACCTCCAGATATGTCCGCAGGGACAGGAAAATTGGTGAGTCATCAGAAGCAGTGCCTTCAACAACCAGGAAGAACGAAAGACTAGAGGATAATGAATCGGAGCAAACATATACCAAGAGGGAACACAGGAGTAAGGTAGCGGAACCTGATGATGTGCCCAACCTTCCCACAGAGGACATCAGTCAAACTAAAGCAGACACAGTTGTCTCCTCTACAAAGTCCTCTTATTTCAGGTAAGTTTATTCACACTGTCACACAGACGGAGTACAATTTTCCCCATTGTTTATCCAAGACAGTGCATCACTCTGTGACCTTATAATTAGCTTTGGCTAGCTAGCTTTCTGTGGGTCCTTTAAAAAGTCATCAAAAGTGGGTTTTCTAAAATCCAATATCCTGAATTTCAGGACTTAACTTCTTTGAGTGGTCTTATAAACTGATTGGATTTACTGCTTGATTGAAGCCTGCTGAAAATAATCAAGTTGCTACTTTGCTGTTCCTTTGCAAGAAATTACACAAATAGGACTTTTGGCTACAATGGTATTGGAGACACATGGGAAGTCAGAGGACTGCCATCATCCAATATTGTTTCCTCATCACATCAAGAGCATCACCAAAGTCTGACCCATCCCAGTGTGTATTGTCTGGTGCTGGAATCAGGTGCTTTTCAGCTGGAGGATGACACACTTCCCCAGAGCAACGAGGAGTAGAGTGCAGCAACTGAGTCACAGTTTTTAGTTTGCACAATTAACAACTGAGTCAGTCAGTTCAGTATAGTCTCTTTTTAGGCCTCTGGTAGGATGTGAAATACTGTAGGTCTTAAATTACATTTTTAATAGCCTCAGAAAGTCTAATATTTAAACCTGTGTAAACCTGAAGAAACCTTGTATGATAAACATGTCCAGACATGAGGCACTTTAAGCTGCTCAGACTGCTCAGGTGAACATCTCAAGAATAGGTCTATTATGACATCTTTAATAATTTATGCAGAGTATGAAACATAATATTTGAGGCTGAATATGATGCAGTCTTAACACATAAGGTGATGTACAAGAGGGTGTGAAAACCTCAAATTCCATGATTGCAATGAAATAAAGTGTAACAGCTTCCTTATAAACTTCAGAAAGTAAAGAAATAGCAGGGAGGCATTTGGAGAACACTTAGTGATTTCTGCTGTTTGAAATAAACAAAACTACTAGCATTACCTAAATTGGCCATGTATACAAAGCAGAGAGGACAGTCACATTTATTTTGCCATGGTATGTTGTGTTGCGATAACATGCTAGCTGATTGTTTTGGTTCGTTCTCCAGTCAGGCAGGGGAACTATTTCACACTCCTGTAAATAACAAGCAGGACTTGACAGGGTGACTCTGAACACTTTTGGAGTTTCTCATTAGATGCCAGGAATGTTTTGAAAAGTGTACGAAGATGGAGCGCAACATGTCCAGTCGTGGGTCTGGGGCTGTTTTTTAGCTGTAATCTTGTTGGGGATTCTGCTTTGTGTACATATCTAGGCTTGTCTGATCTTGACAAAAAGCCTGGGGGAACGAAAGGGGGGAGAAATGAGGTGGACAGAGTTATGAACATGTCAAAGTTTGTGGCTTGTGGTTGTGTAAGGTATTTGAGTCCTGCCAAGTTTTCATTCCCTGTGCTTAATGAACAAAGATGTTAAGATACATGTGATTGATAGCCTGGTAGATATTATGGGCCAGTTAATTTTTCTGATTTTGTAAGGCATGCTTGTGTTGTAATAGTCTAACAAACAGGTTTAAACAGATTTTTGTTATAAAGTGCTCTGTTTGGTAATCCCTCAAGGCTATGGTTTAGTTTTAAAGAATGTTTTTTTGGGTTTAGGATTACTTTGCCCTTGGTTTAACCCATAAAGACCCAAACATCCACCGGTGACCAAGTCCAATTACCTGATATAAAGTGTTTAATACCTGTTGGTCCACGAATTTAATCCATCCATGTAAATAATTGGTGTAAAATGCAGTTTGTCATCTTTTCATGGTCATCAGATATGACCCATTTGGACATTCAGATGCTCCATAGCTACCATGGAAACACCATCATCTTCTACAACATTGATTCACCATTAAAATACATGGAGTTAGATCAATGACAGTGGATGGAGACACTTGGTTTTAACACTTGGACACTTGAACACATGAACTGAACATGAACCAGTGGTTAAAAGTCACATTTTATTCAGTTTTTTCTGTTTTTGATATAATAACCCTCAACTTTAATCTGACCTTTTATGAACATCTACATGATTAGTGAATTAAATATAGGAAAATATATGATTTACAGTTAAAAATGCAAAACACAGCGCATAATAATAGCATAAATGTTGATAAATCACTTAAGACAGGTTAAAAATAGAGAAAAATATGGGAACTGCCACAAAAGTAGCACTGGGTCTTTATGGGTTAAATGTGAGATTTGTTATGAAGAATATCCTGTAATTAAAGTGCAGTGCTTGGTATTTTTTTTTTAACTATCATTGTGCTAAAATACTATAACTACCTCTCATCATACTGTAATCCAAGTGGTCTAACAAGACATGAGAATTATATATTTATTCCATCTCGCTTTCAGCTGGCATGGGGTTAAATGCATGATTGATAGATGTTATTATTGAACTTTGGTCAATTCTCTCAGTGATTCTACAGCTCCACTCCATGTCTCAAAATGGAAGTTTACTGAAGTGGCTTCATAATGATAATTTTCCATAATGGCATGGCATGAAACAACAGCAGGTCATCTGTATATTTATCTTTAGGTCTTTGATTTGGACTGAGAAGACAGGGCTTTAGAAGGAAGGTATTCACAGTATTTTCAGATTCTGGTGTTTTTTTCCCTCTGATTTCATCTCTTGCATATTAAAGCATCAGTGACGTCAATTATGTGGATATGGATCAAACTGTGGTTTTTACACATTATGCAGCATGCAAGGAAACTGTGTCTTCTTACCATAGGACCACAGTCACCCAAAGGTTCCAAGCTACATTTTTAATTAGAGAGAGCACAAAGGCAGGCTGACTTGTTGATGTGTTTGTCCTCCATGCTTGTCACTTTAATTTGAAATCTTGTCAGTTCTGTTATGACGTTGGCTTTGTGTCACACAAAGCTGTGCAGTTATGTTTGCAGGCATTGTTATGCAACTGTGAGGAGGAGACAGAGAAGGCTATCTGCAAAAATGTAGTATTAGTTATTTTTTACTGGTCGTTCACAATTATGACTGTACAGAATATCTGAGCTTCCCTCTTAGTGTTAATGTGAGTTTTGTACATAGTTGGTTTGCGTTCTTAGGCATGATGTCTGCTTGTGCTAGTGACATAAATAGCATAAGGAAACTGCAACGTAGCTGTCCCAATGATAATGAAAACTGTCAATCAACAGGTTTATCTGCCATAGACTGGAATGCTTCCCTTGTCAAGTTAGTAAATGTTGAAGGGTTGCATTCCAGAGCACCACATTTTAACATTTAAAAAGAACTGTTATCTGAAATCCACACAGCCATCTGAAAACCTCACATTCTTCACTGTCCCACTGTGGTTTACATTTACAGTGTGCAGTCTCAGCTGTCTGACTGTCTCGCTGTGACATTATCTGACACTCCTTCCAAAGAGAAATTGTGGCTTTGCAGTGCATCATTGTTTTGTTTGCACAAAAATTGGAACTTTTTAATCTTGTGCATTGTGTTATGACCATAAAAGGTCACAATTACGAAAATGTTTAGAATTACTGAAGAATCCATGAGTCAGTACATCATAATAACAATCTACAAAAATAAGATTACCTGAATTTTGAGGAGTTAATGTATTCAAGTACTTTTATTTTTGCCACAGTTGTTTCTCATTTTAAATGCAGAGTGGGCACGCTGTATTTCATTATATTGAAACGGATGTCCTGTTTGTCTCCTTAAGCCTATGTGGTAAATGTCAGTAAATGTGGCACATTGGGATTAACCAAACGCCTTGGATTTAATGGGATTTGGGTAATTATTGTTTACATGGCTGAACGGCTACAGTACCTTCTGAAGGGCTGTACTTTCCAACAGTTAAGTGTGCAAATTAGAGACAGCAAGACTTTAATCTTTTAACCATGCTGAAGTCATGATTACATCCTCTCTTTTTCTTTTCATCCTCTTCCTCCCTGATTCGCTGTCTCACTTATAGCTTTTTTTTTTTTTTTTGCATGGCACAATGTAATGACGTGAGGAAGTTTACTGTAAGTGTTTGATTAATGACCTGTCTACTTTCATTTCAAATGTGTTTAGCTTTTCTCTCCTCAGCTTCCCCTATTACTCTGTCTATGATGCTGTTTTTTTTCTTGTCCTCTTTCTGAACTGCACTTCTCTCCTCGGGCCTGCTTAGTTTTTATGGTGGTGTAGGGCCCCTGGGCCTGCAGTCAGAGTGTGGGTGGGGTCGATGAAGTGTCATTTAGCCCTTCAGTTGCAGAGCAGGGTGTTGTGGTGCTAGAGAGCTAGGTGGCATTGTGCACTAAGGCAGCCATCAGTGACACCTGCAAAAAAACACAATATTTTCCATAGCTGAAGCTTGAAGAATGTATTTGCCTACATGTGTGGTTGAAGAAAATTGCATGACACTGTGAATTTTAATTTTACACAGCTATATCGATGCTGTGTCTCTGTAACTGTCATCACTATTACACCTTCAGTAAATTGTGATTTTTCCCCTCAAGCTCACTGTACAGAATTCACACACCATCAATATTTTGTCTTAGTGTTTTAAATTTTTGCTACACTCACAGCACAACTAAGGCAAAAAGTGACTAAACTTTTCCCAGGAGCCAAACCCAAGACCACAATTACTCATAATAATATACCAGTGTAAAAATGACTTTTAAAACTTTTTTTTTTAGCACTTTTCTGCCTGCTTTTCTGGGGGCTGTGGACTGTGTCTTATAAAACAGGACAGCATAAAAATGAGCTGTTTTACATAAAATAACCATGTAGCAAAATAAAACTCAGATTGGAAGTAGAGCTTTATATACAGTGCATCTCCTCCTCTCCAGGACCATAATGCAACACTGAAAAGTAGCAAAATAAATGCCTGCAGACATTATAGAATAAATTAAGTAAACATCAAGGTTTAAGATTAAAGATAAACAGCAGCAATGTGAAGTCAGCACAGTTTTATAGGAGAATGACAGTTTGACATCATTATAGTCTCCAACTTGTACAACTCCTCTTTCACCTGTGTGTTAACTCCAAATAGGTAAGTATATGATTTAAATGAAAATGAAAAGATGGCACCGGGTAGGGTAGACCCTGAGAAAAAACAGATATGATAAATGGCCATCCGTGCTGAGAAATGTAATTGTAATAAAAGAGTGAGTATTCACACTTATTAACAGTAATGTTGTGTTCCTGTCAGAGCCAAGAAATGAATACTGATGATGAACCTGTTGCAGGGTGCAATTTGAGTCCAGAGTGCTAAAAAGGAAGTTAATGATCCCTAGTGTTGCTCTTTATGTCAAAAAGACCCCCCAGGAATAGGTACAAAGTGTTTGATGCAAAATGAGGCTCGTTACCTTAAAAGATTTTTAGTGTAGCCACTAAGATTGCACTAAGGTGGACGTTTAATGGGAAAAAATAATATACTCAAAAGGTTCCTAGTGCTGTTTAACCCTTTAACAACGTCAGTGTCTCTGGTGTGGCATTTTGCACTTTACAGCAAAAAATTACTGTAACTCCTGAGCCGTTTGCGCTAACCACAACATTCAAACAGCGTCAGAAAGCTGAGATCCTAAAGGTTCCAACACTACATAACATTTTATGGTAGGGCTGCATGATTTTGGCCAAAAATAAAATCCCGATTTTTGTCCTCTGAAAACTCGATTTTGATTAAAATTTTTGGGGTAAAACGACAAAAGACAACAGAAGTCAACATGTCGTTGTCGTGAGTAGCCCGCAATGTAAGGCACTGCTCCCTACCTTAAAACCGTGATGGTGTCACGTGATGGGCCCACCACATACTATGAGTGATCCCCATGCGGTTATATTTAAATTGGGGGATTCGTGCATGGAAGAGACCAACCCAGGACACACTGGAGGGATTATATCTCTGGGCTGGCCTGGGAATGCTGTGGGAGTCCCCTGGAGCTGGTGGATGGGTCTGGGGAGAGGGCTGTCTGGGCTACTCTGCTGAGGCTGCTGCCCCCGCGACCCGGACCCAGATTGGAAGAAGATGGGATGGTACAGATCCGTGTGGGACAACGTAAAATGAGTGATCCCCATGCAGTTATATGTGAATTGGGGGATCCATGCAAGAAACCACAGCTTACATTGGTATCATTACGGCAGGCCCATCACAAATTTAAAGTCCATGGTCATCACATGGACTTCTGTGAAAGACAGCTTTCACAGATAGGAGGAGGAGCCTACAGTAGTAGTAGTAGTAGTAGTAGTAGTAGTGCATGGCCCGGAGGCACGAGCGATGAATCCCTTTTTTAAAAATCATCCCAATTAAAAAATCTGATTTCAATGTAAAATTGATTAATCATGTAGCCCTGCTTTATGGCAGCACTGTTTGACTGTTTCAGAGACCTCCACACAGGCTAAAAAAACACCTGGAAATAACAAAAAATATGAAGCCATAATATGGATACTGAATGTTCAAGAACAAAAAGAATGTTTGAATAGATGTAAAATAGCTGAAAGTTTATTTTTACAATCTCAAAAAGTGTTTGTTATGGACATTTACAGTTGTTTCTGATAATAAATATGCTAAAAACTTCAAGTCTGTTTTTTTTTCTTTTTTTACTAAAACACACTGTTTTAAGCATTTATTAAGTATAATAATAATAATTAATGGTCAGATATTAGAAGATTTATTATCCCACAAATGTGCAGAAGAATTGACAAAACATATATTTTCTGACACTTTTATTGCAAAGAAAACATGAAGAGACCTAGGTGGCCTCTTATAATGGCAGTCTTAAAAGGTTTAAAAGACTCTGGAATGAGCATGAGAAGATAGCACAAGAGGCAGTTTTAGAGGGGATACATAGGAAGATCTCTTTTGACCACTTGAGGAGTCATTTAAACCACTTTTGAAGTGTGTGTTTTCATGTCAGTGGAGCAAACAAGGGACGAACCAGACCAGAAACATAATTAGAACTAGATCAGGGTTTCCGCGGTCAGCACGAACATTTATAAAATGGCTATCTCAAACCTTTTTTGACAGATTAGCTTGGGGCTATGTCCCCTTCGTCAGTGACCTTTGACCCCTCCCCAGCTGTCCACCGTGATGCTCCATTGTATTAAAAGCAGACCTCTCTCCTCCTCCTATTACATCACTGCTGCTACCCCACAGGCAGCTGCTGTCCCCATCCATATTTAACGCCCATTACTTAGACATGAACAGGCATCTTCACAAGCATAGCTGTCGTTATATCATAGCCTGCATGGAGCTGAAAGAGCAACATGGGTAAATGTTGTAGGATGACAATCAGATCAGGCACAGTAAGTGGTTTCCTTCCGTTCCTGTTTGTTTATGTTCATTTCTCTTTCACTTGGATTATAGTAGCGCATCTATGACTGGATGTACTGTTATATGGCAGTTACTAGGGCCATATAATTTGTCATCACTCCTCAGTATTTTATAGTGGCTTCATTTGTCTCTGTCTCTTTCCTAGGCTTCGGGAAACAGAAGACACAGAAGAGCCAAAGGGTAAGAAACTCTCTCCTTTCACTCCTCTCAAACCCTCTACTGTTCCACCAACTGCTTTATCTCTGCACCCAGTCGAGCTCTCACTATTACTCAGTGTCAAAGGAATACTGAGCTCATTGATGAAGTCAGATCACCTACGTGCTTTATGGATGTAGCGGTTTTTTTATACTCTGCCACTGAGGAGGAGAGAAATAAAACAGATCTATTGGTTTCTTTGGCTTGTTTTGTTCGCTATATAATTTAGAAAGTGTGTTTGGCCTCAGGCATCAACTTTTTCATAATAATGTAGATGAGTTTTGGCACGTGGCTGCAAAGCTTTTGTTCCATGACTTGATGTTTGTGTTTATACGCCTGTGAGTCTCTGAGTAAAGGTTTGATCATATACTGCAGATGAACTAATTTTGGATCACGTTGCCATAGAGAGATGAAAACCAGAGTCTAAAGACTGAGAGTCCACTGTGTCAGTGGCTTCCTGTCTCTTTACAGACTGACTGACGTGTGCCTTATTGCTCATGTAGTTAATTTGTTTGCAGTTCTGTGTGATTACTTGCTTCCCAGTCAGTGGTGTTTGTGTCCAATCGACAAAGATAAGATAAAGAGACAGATAATAATCAATAGAGGTGGGCTGGACAATCTGGCAAATGATCATATGATAATCTTTTTGATTTTTTTCATCTATTTTTTTGTTTTCTCGTAGTTTTCTTTTGTGTCTGGGGGCTTATGTTGTGTGTGTGAGATGGCTTTTTTTTTTTTTTTTTGCCTATAAACTCAATTTTTGCATCATTTTGGATCAACATTACTACAATATTTTGACAATATCTAGACTAATTAAACACAAGTCCACATTTTTCTTTCCGTACATCTGTGATACTGCAGTGTTTCCATTAAGCCAGGGGTATCCAAGTCATTTTAGTTGGCTGGAAAATGGCTCCCAGCTAAATCCAGCATATTTACATAAAGTGATGTTTTTATTTGTGCTGAGTGTTCATCAATATGCACTGCCCTCATCAAATAAACAAATATAGAAATATATAAAGAAAGTTCAACAGCCACATACAGCCCAATATCCTCTCAAGTGTGCCGGACCATGTAAAATAATAAGAGTGAAAATGAGATGAAAGCGTTTACATCTAAAAAGTTCCCTTTAAAAATTGGAGTAGCATGAACAACCTGAAATACCTTAAGAAAAATAAGTGCAATTTTATTATTAGGTCTCAGTTTATCATTTACATTACAACTTATAGATCACAATGGATCTACTTGGATTCAACTGCACAAAACATTATTAACAGGCATACTATTGACAAAATTGCACTTATCGTGACGTGGCTCATTTAAAGGGCCAGTGCTCAGAACAACCTTTCTGATGTCATTACTCAAAAATAGGGTTGAAGATGGACCTGTGGAGTTGAATTAATGAAGAATTCAGACCCAAGCATAGCATTTATAGTTTATGTAGACCACAGGGAAATGTTTTAAAATGCATAATTCCATTTAAAAAAGCAAAATATCACTCCTGTAAAACATTACAGGTTTTTCATATTTTTTCAGATTATTCACATTTTTTGTTAAAGGATTGTTTATAAATGTAAAAATGTTCATGTAATTTTACATTTTTACACTAAAACAAAGAGAAACATTTGAGGTTGTTATCATTTATAGGTTATTATGATAGTAATTTAATGGTCTGATGCACTTGAGATTGAATTGGTCTGTATGTGGCCCCTGAACTAGAATGATTTTGATATCCTTGATTGTTAATATCTTCAGTGTAATTTTTGGATTTCACATATTTCATCCCACGGGCTGGATTGGACCCTTTGGTAGTCTGGTTTTGGTCCGAGGGCCATATGTTTGACACCTGTGCATTAAGCCATGATGCCCCAGTAACTCACCTGGTAGCTTACCTGTTAGAGCACATCCAACATTGTCCAAGACCTTACTGCAGGGACCTGGGTTTGATACTCAGACCAAATCCTCTGCTGTCATTCCCCCATTTCTCTCCATTTTATTGTCTGTCTCTCTGCTATCTACCAGCTATAAATAAAACAAAAATATCTCCAAAAAGAATTTGTCCCATTGGACTTTTATAATCAATCAAAAATGTTTTTACACACTATAACATAATTCTAAAGCATCCAAGTAAATCAGACTTACTTGTTGCTAAGGCTGGGCGATTTTATTGATTCTGCGATATATATATCGATATTTTGTTTTCCCAGAAAGTGTCGATTTTTCATCCGCGAGTATCAATACATTAAGCCCATTCAAATCCCCCGTGTTCCATCTGGTACTCTGCTCGCCGCCCATTTGTCCCGTTCGCTTTGCAGGGAGAGCGATTAGGTTATCCAGCCGCTAGTGTCGCTGTAGAGCAGTTCTGCAAGTTACCGCCTAGATACTGTCTGTACACAGACACCGACGTCTTCCTCTTCCTGTTTACACAGTCAGAGCTAAGAGATTTAGGAGAATGGTGGCGAATATAAATCCAGCACCTTCATACTTAAAGGCAGATGTGTGGGAGCACTTTGGGTTTAGAAAGAAGGAAAGCGACACAGCGCCAGGGTGAAATCGTTACTTCCAAACCATACATTTCATACAGACAAGTCATCACCGTCCCATTAGCGCATAAATGAGCGTTAGACTTCACTTGCACTTCGCAGGTGGCATACTCCGCATCACCCCGTACCCCACAGTATTATAAGGAGGAAACCGGCCGACCCCTGCCCAACCGACCGAACCATGCCCGCGTGCACCTGCTGAACAGCGCATGTGTGTAAACACCTTTCCCCCCCCCCCCCCCCACACACACACACAACAGCCCACACCAATAGATCAGTTCCACAGGACACAGTGTCTGTTTTGTTCACTTGTGATGCTGCTCTTTTCAAAGGCTGTGAGCCACAGTTTGTTTCAATAAATCAAACTAAT
>JAPQRP010000013.1:15506135-15524531 GCA_037367295.1 Apogon hyalosoma
TGGAGGAGAGCCAAGACATGTGAAAGCTGTCATTGAAAATCAGGATTATTCCACCAAATACTGATGTCTGAACTTTTACCAAGTTATAACATTAGTTTTGTGTTGTTTAGAAATGAATATGAACTGGTTTTCTTTGCATTATTTGAGGTCTGAAAACACCTGCATGTCTTTGTTATTTTGACCATGTGTCATGTTCTGCAAATACATGCTCTAAATAACAATATTTTTATTTGAGATTTGGGAGAAATGTTGTTGGTAGTTTAGAGAATAAAACAAAAATGTTTATTTTACTCAAACACATACCTATAAATGGTAAAATCAGAGAATGTGATAATTTTGCAGTGGTCTCTCATTTTTTTCCAGAGCTGTAGGTGTTTGCCATATTTTTTAGTGTGGACAGTATAATTCAATTAGCAGCATTTAAACATTTGAGAAGCACTGACTTTCACACAGTTTGAATAATTACATACTGTACAACGCAAACGCATAACAAATTGTTTCACCTGGAAACTACTTCACTGATGCAACCACATACAGACCAGGAGGCTAAATGGAGCACAGAGGTAATTACAGGCCGAATGAATGGCTGTCTAATGATGTAAACAACTTCAGAGATAAACCAGATGAACCTGCAGAGCTTGCCTTTGGTACCACACATACCGCACTTTCATGCACATACACATGCATGATCACACCAGCATTCATGGCTATGTGGTAGCTTAGTGATGTAAAGCAGACTGAAGTTAAAAGCTGCAGCAGTGAGACTGGACTTAGCACAGTTAACCACTGGATCAAATCTGGACTGAGTTACAGTGTGTCTGCTTTGGAGTCACTGTCTGTGATTCCATATGAACAGTAGGTTAAGGACGTAATGAGTTCACTGACCCATAAGTAATTCTGTTTTTCTTCTATTAGCAAGTACATTTTAAAGGAATAAATACTCTAAACAAAAGAAAATATATTACAGGATAACGTACATGTCAAAGTTCTTGAGCCAGAGGTCGAGTGATTATTATTGCCTTCCAAAGGTCAAAACCAGTCAGTGATTACAGTAGTTGATTATGAGATCGTAGTTGTTGCCTTCTTCCAGAGTTGGCAGTGATTTATTAATGAGCCCTAAACATTCACAGCCTTTATCATTAGTATGGACCCGGTGTTTGCATTGATTTCAGCACATCTAATCAGTATGTGATAACACCCTAAATGTTTGAGAGACGAGGAAACAAAAAAAAAAACCCTCTGGAGAAGCCATTACACAGATTCTAATGAGTCCACTGTGGTGATTCACTGCTACACATTTACTAGTTTTAATAGAAATACTAAATTAATGTTTCCTTCAGCACTAGGAATTAAATCTGTCTGAGGGCTTTAAATTTATGATGCAACAGTGTCATATGTAACTATACTAAAGTGGGTAGATGTTTTAACATTAAGTTGTTCACAAATAAATGTTTATCTTCCTTTGTGTACATGTTTCAGTAATCTTTGTTTACCGTTGGCATTTTAGCATCTCTAAAACCAGTACAAGCAAAGGAATGGAAGAGAAAAATGAGACCACAAGCAAACCTACAGCAAAGGATCAAGATGAATGTGTCACCACAGAGGAGGAAAAACAGGTCGGTTTGTTTTTACTTCAAATATATAGATACTGCAGATACTTTGAGTTTAACCCGTAAGGACCCGGTGTTACTTGTATGGCAGTTGAATTTTCTCTATATTTAACCATCCTTAAGTGCTTTATCACCATTTATTGTAATATCATCTTCTGTATTTTGTGGTGGTGTTGGTGGTGGTGGTGGGGGGGGTTGTGAAAATCAGGTATTTTCCTACATTTAATTTATTAGTCATGTAGATGTTCATAAAATCTCAGAGTAAAATTGAGGGTTATTGTATCAAAAACAGAGAACATTGAAGAAAAAGTGACTTTTTCAGCAAAACATAAACCAAGTATGTCCATCCACTGTCATTTATGAAACTCTATGGGATTTATTAGTGAATCAGTGTTATAGAAGATGACTGTATTTCCATGGTAACTATGTAGCCTCGGAACATCCAAATGTGTCATATCTGATGACCATGAAAAGATGACAAACTCTATTTTACACCAATTATTTACATGGATTGATATGATTAATGGATCAACAGGTATTAAACAGTTTAGATCAGTAGATGGTTTTGGTCACTGGTGGATATTTAGGTCTTTATTTTATTTTAGTTGACAAACATGATTATTTATATCACTGATGTACAGTGGCACACACATTCAATCAGTCTCTCCACATTTGTCAATTTGCTCATAACCTGACCTAACGTTTCACTTTTAGAGGGTTATATTTTACTAAACTCACTTTTATTAGTCTTTGGTTCATTTATTTGTGTATTTGGACCCTAATAGTTCAAAAAGTTTGAGTTTGAACCCTCCTCCAGGTGCTGCAAAGCTATCTTTATATTAATTCCAGCAAAAATTGAGTGGATTTCTGCAACCTGTTTTGATTCCTTCTTAATTTATTACGTTTTATAACTAGTTACATCACAGTATTTGCACATCAAGACTTCTGACGAACATTTTTCCGAGTGCGACATAATTGTTTGTCAGCAGCAGCGGTTGTAGTCCATGCTGAAAATATGTCCAAACTTCGAGCCAATTACCTAAAATGTTCAGTTATTGGTTGTATTAACAAACACAAGTGGCTGAATGGGACAGAGCAGCACAGCCAACAACCTGGAGGGGTTGGCATCATTTGCATTTAAAGGGCCAGCGCTCAAAACTACCTTTCCCGTGTCATTAGTCAGAAATAGTGTTGAAAATGGACCTGGGGAGTTGAATTAATGAAGAATTCAGATGCAAGCATAGCATTTACAGTTTATGTAGACCACAGGGGAATGTTTTAAAATGGATAATTCCATTTAAAAAAGCAAAATATCACTCCTTTAACTGGACAAAGAGTTATTAAATCAACTGTCATGAAACATAAAATCTATCTTTAAAAAATGTCTGTATTCACATTAGTCCTAACACTACCCCTATACCCCTAAAGTCTCCACACACATTTTGCACACTGGTGTTTTTCATTTAGAGAGACCACCTGGTTTGTGTTGCACTTTTACCCTCCATTGGACCCACTGTCTGCCTCTTCCTTCATCTCCTCCTATATCAGCACTTCCCTATAACCTTTGACCAGTCAATAGGTTGTCTGCTGTTGTTCCAGCTGCTGTTGTGTCATCTAAGCTGAAGCATATTGAACATGTAAAATTAGTTGTTTTGTTTATACTGGTCATTGCCTGGTCATATTTGCTGTATATTTACTGTATTTTTGCTTTTAAATTGTAGATTTGTTGATGAAGGACAAACGTCTCACAGTCCGTGTCTACTGTTAAACATTTTGTTCACTTCTACCCCTTTTTAGAGTCACCCTCATTTTGCAAATATTTGACAAATGCTTTGCCCTTTAAAAAAACAAGTGTTTTATCTGGAGGTGATGATGGAAAAAGAGAAACTTATTATGCTTCTTTCTCATCTCTGTTCAGTGTTGTGTTGTACTTATCAGGCACAAGCAAGAAAATGAGTGAAGACACTTAATGAACTGAAGCACAAGCGATTACTTCAATTCTCTTGGAGAAAGAAGTTTAGTTGGATGGCATTAGAAGAATTGGGTTACATTTAAACTGTGTACTGCACAGGCTGGGGCAGGTTTGAGATCAAGCTACATAAAATGGGGCACGTTTTCAACAGCAAGAGAAGTTTCTACCTGAGGGCCATGAGAAAAGCATCAACAGCTCACATGGATGGCAACTACAGTTGCTGCCACAAGCTAATAAACATCACACTTAACTTCAGACTTTGCTACTTTAGAAGGAAAAAATGAAAATGAAACAAATATTTAATCCTTCTCCACCTCTTCTCATTTGATGTATTACTGTGTATCTTAGCATTATCAACAGTAATCTTGTGTTTTTATGGGTAGTTGTTGTTCTACAGCTGTTTTGCTTTGAGATAAGCAGTAAGAAATTATTTTCACGTCTCATATTGAAACTGTGAGTAACTTGCAACTGGAAAAGTGCAATCTGGGTGAGAGTTGCATTTTATAATCAAAGTGCATGGATTGTAATTTAACCCATAAAGACCCAGTGCAAATTCTGTGTCAGTTCAGTAATGAATTTTTTTTCTGTATCTAACCTTTCTTAAGTGATTTACCACCATTTATTGAAATATTATCCCCTGCATTTTACATTTTTCACTGTAAATTATGTCTTTTCCTGTATTTAATTTCCTATATTTAATTTAGATGTACGTGAAAACAGAGAAAACTAGAAAAAAATGACTTTTTCAGGAAACTGTATCATTAACCTGACATTAAACAAGTGTGTCCATCCACTGTCATTGATCCAATTCCATGGGTTTTACTGGTGAATCAATGTTGTAGAAGATGATAGGGTTTCCACATTCACTATAGAGCCCCTGAATGTCCAAATGGGTCATATCTGATGACCATGAAAAGATGACAAACTGCATTATACACCAATCATTTACTTGGATTGATAGGATCATTGGATCAACAGATATTAAACAGTTTAGATCACTAGATGATTTTGGATGTCCATGGATGTTTGGGTCTTTATGGGTTAAGTACAGTTGCAAGTGTTTTTAAGTGGCTCATAGTCAAAATAATTTTTCTTTCTCAGTCTCAGACATCCAGCCTCCATGCTGACAAGGCTCTCAGCAAAAACACAGACGCTTCTCCCCCTCCCTCGCCTCCCTGCCAGCCCACCATGCTGCAGCGCCAAGACTCGGAACCTCGAGGTATCAAGGGAATCCTAAAGAAAAGCCGCTCCACCAGTGTTGAGTCAGACCACAGTGAGTCCTCGACATCTGAGTGCATGCCAGCCCGACAAAGCAGCGTCACACTCAGCCACTCTGTGAGCGAGGAGGAAATGGACGAAGACGAAGAGTTAGATGAAGAGGTCAACGGAGAAGATGACAGAGAGGATGAGTCCTTAACTGATGATTTCACAGATGGAGGGTGCTTCAGCATCAACAGAAAAGAGAGGGAAGACAGCAGCGGTAGCAGCAGAGGCAGTTTTGAAGACATGCGAAGTCCCTCTCCTGATGAGAGCCTGGAGAAAACCTCTACTATCTCCGAGGATGTTGAGGAGCTGGAGAGCAGTTTGGAAGGAAGCCTTGGCTCCTCACTGAAACAAAGGTCAGTGGACACACATGTAGCACTGCACTCAGTATTAACATTTCATTAAAGCTGTGATCAACCAGAAAAACTGGGTTGTCCTCTGTAGACTGGCAGATTTGACCAGTGGAGAGTGTGAGAAGAAGGATAGACTGAAGAAGCCTAAGCCCTCTGAGCTGATCCAGACATCACTGGCTGATCGTTTCAGCCAGCTGCAAGATGCTGAAAATGCCTGGAAGAAAAAGGTGAGGGTGTTGTTTTGTTCAGATAGTGTCCTGCATACACTTGTCTCCAGTGGTTGTTTGAGTTACTGTTACTGTTGTAGCTGGCCAGTCTCCTCTGACCTCCTCTGGCATTTTCACTGGATATTTTCTCTTTTTTCTGACCATTCTCTGTAAACTAGGGATGTAAATCCCCAACACTGAGGTGGATTCGACACACATCTCGATACACTGCCAGCGACGTGATACATTAACAACACAGTGAAGCCCCCTGCTGATACGATGCGATACGATCCACCCCTGTTCGCAATGCGATTCATTAATGATTTGACACCGGTTTGACTTTATACAATGCAGTTCGGTTCGATACGATTCATGATGCAATTCAAAACAATTTAATTCAATACAAAGAATTTACAATCACACATCTGGTTTCTAAGCAACATCACAGTTCTTTTTATCTTCTCTGTCTCTGTGAAAGGTGTATTTGATACTTGATTGTTTTCTATAAAGCAAACCAATGAAACTAACTTAAAAAAAGATGGAATTCAATATGGTATAGACAGAGGATTATTTTATTCTTAATAAATACTAAATCACAAACAAATTTTTTTTTTTCATTACATTTGTTTTAAATCTCATTCTCTATACAATACATTTATTTAGGCAATTTCTTTTTGGCCTCTTAATAAAAAAAACAAAACAAAACACATGGGCCATTCACAAACAGTCCTTTTCTCAGGTCCTTTTATTAATAGTGTTTTCTGTCTGTAATTTTACAGTGTTTAATAAAACTGAACTATTAACCATTTCCCACCGTCAACAAGCAACAGCAGTGGAAGAGCCACCTGTTTTTTCTATCACGGCAACACATTACCATTCAGAGCTTAACAATCCCTGTACTTTGCAAATCGCCAAACTTGTAACTTGTGTCTTCAGAGGTACGCTGAATATCTCCTCTTCACCTGTTGTCTCCTTCCCTCCATGTTCGCTGTTTACTAACTGCGGCTGCGTCACCCGGCTCCTGTATGTTTTAATAACAAAATGACAAAAGATAGCGAAAGTGTATTCAAGGCTCCTCGAAAATACGGGTGCAGAGGAGCTAAACGATGTAATAATTGATGTTACCATGTGGTTTATGGATGCAGACACACTAAGAAAGTTACACTGTGCATTTAGCCGGCAGTTATGTCCGACGCACACTGAAGCTACCGTTGCAGTTGCATCGCAAACGTCTGTCTCAGACCACCAGTTCAAATTGGTGACTCTCTCCCTCCCTAGTGTAAACCCTCAGCATGCTTGTGTGTGAAAATCCCAGTAGATCAGCAGTTCCTGAAATACTCTGACCAAGCTCTTCAGCACCAACAGCTATGTTACATTCGAAGTGACTTTTTTTCACTCTGGTGCTTGGTTTGATCTTTAGCAGATCATTTTGACCATGTCCACGTGCCAAAATGGACTGAGTTTCTGCCAGGTGATTAGTCTGTCAACTATTTGTGTTAACGTGCAGTTGCACACATGTACCAAAAAAAAAAACAAGTGGGTGGATAGTGCTGCTCTCGTGTGGTCTGTCGACCGACATGGTGTCAAAAATGCCCTAAAGCTCATTGGAATTGCTTCAGTTAACCCTCTATTATGCATAAGTGTAAGGTCAATGAGTTGTAGCTCAGTAGTGAAAAACTTTGAAGCCAGCTCTAACGTGTTTAAAACAAAAACCTCAAAATAAGGATTTTGAATGTAAAGACATGAGAGTTGTTTTTGGAAATCAGGAATAAAAATAAAGCTGCTGTAAAAAGCCGCCAGCAAACCATCACCATATGCTATCGCTCCATATTGTTTTCTACTTGAATCAAGAGCATCTGACTCCAATTTTCCCTCATATCTTGTAAATTTCTTTCCCAGTATCGATGTGAATCAAGTCTTGAATTACAATCATAATGGTCTTAAAAAGGTCTTAAAAGTCTTAAATCTAACTTGTTGAAACCTGTAGAGACCCAATTTATTCTGAAACTGTTAATCTTAAACAGAAGGTTATAACACAGCACTAGTTGATGAAGGCCCACAGATCTACATAATGACCCTTCCAACACACCTGCATCAGAGAGGACTGTATCTATGAATACCTTCCATCAAAAAATATAAAACTGCCAAAAAAAAATGTTTTTGAATGAACTGGCCAACACGAGAAAATCCCTCCATATATCCAGGCCTCCTGTGAACTTAATGTGTAGAGAGAGAACAGTTTGGCTGCAGATACATTCTTCCTCTGTTGAGTCAGCTTTTTTCACTGAGTTTTGCCAAGAGGGTGTGAGGTTAGCAGGGCTTTGGGGCGCTGCAGATTTGGGAGCAGTGATGCCAAAGCCAGAGATCTGGGGCTTAGTTAGCCTCCCAAAGAGAAAAACAGACACACCCCTTTCCTCTTGTAAAAACAAAATCCTACACCGTGACCAAACACCTGTGAACTTTCCAGGTTAATGCCTCCTTCCTTTGTTGGATTTTGCCCTCTTCTTCCACTTAAAAGCAGAAAAATGACAATGTCTACAAGCAAGGTTTTGTATTCTTTAGGTAAATATCCAGGTCAGTGCACAGGTCAGGACTGTGGGTTAAACTGACTCATGTTAAGCTGAAGTGTTGTGAAATGGCCCACTTTGTCCATACAAGTCTCAGCATGCTCTTGTCTTTAATAAACAAGACCACCCTCACTGAGCACCGAAGTGGAAAAATAACCACACTTTAAGACATGGAAGTTAACGGTTAACAGTTAAATGGACACTTTGTCTGCAACTATACACCAGACTGTAGTTTTTAAAGCCCCTATACTCAGCCTCTCAACAGCAAACTAGATGCAGAGACTAAGGTGATGTCATGTTTATTTATATGGACCATCCTTTGGCAGATTCCTGGTTTTGGACTCATCTGTCATCCAAATATGAGCTAATCTTACACTCCGTTCTTTGGTCTGGGGAAAAGCAACATTTCATCGAAGCATTCAGCCAAAGATTTGACCAAATACTGGAGACTGATGTCATTTTAAGTTTGTGTGGCCTCCCTGCATTATGATAAATCAACACCAACTCTATAAAAGATTTACTGTAGATCCGTTAATGGCACAAAAACTGCATCCTCGACACGGACATGCATGAACGAGGTCCCAGCTTGTGTCCAAAATGTCTGCAAATTTCTTCCATTAATTCCCCCTGAGGTTAGTGACGGTGAATTGGTCTGGAACCTGCTGTGGGCTGTGGCTGCTACTGTAGAGCATCACTCACATGAACTAATAGGGCAATAATGGACCATTTGGCTAAATTATTGGCCTCAGTGCCCTGTCTGCATTAGATTTGGGCCATTTACTTGTATGTGACTATTCCGGTTACATTTCCATTTCTCATTGGTGCAGAGGCCATTGTTTTTTTCATATTTGGACTTGTCGTTTTATCTCATACACAGCCAGGCCAGAGCAGTGGGAGGCCAGGGGAGTGTAACACACATGATACACATCATGGTCAACTCCAACCAACTCCAGATGTTTCCTGTTAAGCTTTGCTAAGCTGTTCTGCACACCACTGTTGTGTTGTAAAGTGAAGCCTTGCTGCAAATTTAATTGAAGGAGGGTTTGTGATGTCTAAAATAATTACAGTTAATCACACATTACACTGGCTGTTAGCGACATGTCACCAGCCGATGATTAATTCTATTTAAATCATAGAAGTAACGAAATACACAGCACTGTAATAACACAGGCATTAAAATATAGTTTGCTCTTAAATCCTGTAGGATTTGCTAAATGTCTGGGTTTTCTGTTCCAGTTATGACTCAATAGAGATCACTCTCCAAAACTCAGAAACCCTTACCCTGCATCTCCCCACAGAAAATTCAGTTCATTAAGACTAATTACTGGGTTGAAATACAGTCTCGTGTGTTTTGATTCCCAGCAAATGCATTAGAGATAATTGTCTAAAAATGAGTGGTAAAAGCTGCACACTGTGCTGGAGTAGGCTTTGAGAGTATTAAACAGACTACTAATGGAATCAATTATAGAAAACTTTATGCGTTGTAAGGAGTTAAATGTAGTAATGGTTATTTTTTCTGTCTCTACAAACAGAAAAAAAATCCATTAAGCATTTAATTATTTAATGTAAAGCTGGTAGCTGGTATACATTTCAATAACAATTATGCTTTCGGGGTTTGCTTTCTCATCATGACCTCTTATAAACAATTGATTTCCTCTTCCTTTCTCTTCAACTCTGTGCCAGGCTTTAATTGACCCTTGTCTTTTCTCCCACGCTGATACCCACTCTTTCCACCAGCTGTTCCAGTTTAATGTGGACGTTGCCCTGCTATGCTCTTCCTCCTGTTAATTTTCCTTTCCTGTTTCCCTCTTCCTTACCCACCGCCCTGCTTTTACCTTTCCAGTTTCCTCCCTCCTCAACCAGTGACTCTAGCCCTTTCTTTGACTCTGATACCTGCCTGTCAGCCTTTCCCCGTCCCTTCAGGTGAGTGTGTGTTAGTGATGTGCATTTCCATCACTGTGGTTGAGTCCCACGACCGTCATGTTATGAGTTACTAGTTATGTTACAATTAAAGCCAGTTGTGATGCACATTTGACTCAACCTACTACCATTTAATACAATATGATGCATGAGAATATGCTGCTATGCGATTGAGGTTTTACGTACTTGTGGTTCTTCTTACTTCTTTACAGAATATATTTGTTTTCCTATTACTGCAACTTGTCAAGCTTTTCGCCTGTTGTTTGTCTTGTGTTTGGAACGTGTAGCTCTTCCTCTTCTGTGACGATATGCAGCTCACCCAGACACGCCTCAGCCTCAGTAGCACGCTAAATATTTGTGTACATTCAGGCAAGACTTGGACCGAGAGGCACAACAATAATAAACCTCTGACAGCCACAGAGATCAGTGAGACAGTTAAGAGAGAAATATACATTTTTGGTGACAAAGTAGTAATCAGATTTCTAAATCACAGGCATAGGGCCTGTACTACTAATGCAATGCAATGTACCCCGAATTATCCTCAGTTAACAGTAGTCCAGTGTTTAGAACATTTCAAGCAATTAAAAAATACTGATTTTTTTTTTTTTGGCTATAATTCTTGCAATAAATACTGAAAAAGTCAGTGATATGCAACAGATTATGTGTGGTGCATACAGTATGTGACAAGGTGGAATTTTAACAGCTTATTCACCCAATAAGCTGTTAAAATGTTCCAAATATCCTGCGGACTATCCTACTGCAGATCAGTGGAGTTTAACAAAAACTATTTATAACACTTACTTAATTTATTTGCCTTCATTTGTTTGTGCTCTGGACAATCTCTCACCCTCTCTCAGGGTTCCTAGAGAGAAATCAGCTGTCGACAGGCTTGCTCTTGCTATGTGAATGCGGTTTGCCAGCCCTCACTTCACAGCAGATAGCTCTTCATTGGTTTGGCTGTGGTGTTGCCAGCAGTGTACTGTACACCAAGGCAGGGCTGAGAAAAATGGTTTCCTGTGGGTGTTTGAGGCCCAGACCCTTTCCTCCTCTCCTCTCTCTCTGGGGTCCTGTCAGGCCAAGGTATTTCCCCTCGCTGATTGACTCCAGAGGAAGGCTGCTCGCTGCTGGGGCTGAGCGTGTTATGTGCAGAAACATCTTTGTGTGTCAGAAAATAAATGACATTCTGTCCATGTTATGAAATCAGCAAGAGTTCTCTTTCAAGCTCTAGCGTGCTGTTTGTGTGTGTCAGAGTGATTTAATGTATTTCTTTTGTCTGCTGTCGGGCTAATATTTGACCACATTGTTGCAATGTGTTTGAGTTTAGAAAACAAAAAAGTCTGTTAGCACTGTTGCTGAGTGTGTTTGCCTGTGTGTGGTAGGGAAGAAAGCTAGGTGGGATGTTAGTGTTTTGGTGCATTTGAGCAGAAGAGTGTTTGGCAAACTGTGTTTTTCCAGTCATCTAAAATCTAGGCCTGTTGGGACAAATAACACAGGTTGCTGCAGACCTGTTACGTGAATTTATCTCTTCTCCTCAGCTTTTTTTCAACCAGATTACAACATATAAGTAAGGAAGCAGGTACAGTCTTTCTTGGGGATATTTAATTTATTGTGCTTTAAGGCTTAAACTTTTGACCTTCTAGTCAGAGAGCCTGTAGGAAGTTCACTTTAAAATATTAAACATGTCAGATGTAAACCTGGAATCAGTAAGTGTTGGAAAAGAAGTAAAAAAAAAAAAAAAATCCATTGACGAGATTTAGGAAGGAGACTCTTCCCACCATAATGCCACTGACAGTCTGTGTACAGTTCACACTTGAACCAAAAATCTTTTTCTCTTTAAAGCTGCCAACATCTGTGAATGCTTTAGTCATACTATGATGTTGATGCTTGAAGTTACAAAATGATAGTCAGCAGATCATCCAGGCCATCATTCATCTACAAAAAAAAGTCCATTACTGTTACACGTGTAGTTTTTATAGGACTTTAAGTCATTTGTTTGTCATTATCTTTTGAATCATGCAGTAAAATGCTGACCTGGCGTTGCACTCGCACATTCAAATAGACACTGTATATTATATAGCGCAGACAGAACTGACAAAAGAAGTGCAGAAACACATGCAAGTACAAACCAGAGTTCACAGTGTCCTACTTTTCCACTGTTTTCACTTTTTTGTATGTGTATGTGCCTTCATGGGACAGTCTGTGTTTAGGAAGTCACCTCACGGTACATTACATGCAATGAATTGCTCATTATTAATGAAGGAATAAGTGGTGGCAGCCAGTGAAAACACAGCCAGGGCCATAAAAGGTTTCAAATATTTAGAAGTGGAATATCATCAATTACCGTAACACAGCTTTCAAGGTCCAGAGGGACCATGAGGCCAAGTAAGCCCCCACTTATTCATTTTTATGGTAGAATTCAGGTGCTAAAATGGCAGCGACAATAAATCAAATACAGAAAGCTCTGCTAAATAACAGCTGATAGATGTTCTCTGTATATAATAGGGTTTTAGTGATTTTCTGTCAGACTCTACAGTCTTCATATTTTTTAGTTCTAGTTCTAAGAGTACATTTTGAAGGGAAAACATTTGTGGAAGAAGTTGTTTTTAGTAGTAACAGTACTCCTGGTACACCGTTCCAGAAATAATCACAGGATGATGATTCCATGATAAATTCATTTCTGGCTCTACTGGTTCATTACGTTCCGCCATCACCACTATTAGTATGTTATCCTCATGCAGCCTTTTACTATTCACTCACCATTTCTTCATTCTGCTCATGTGAATAATCCTAACTGCTGATTAATGCTAAATCTGAAGTTGTATTTAAATAAATGTTCCAACAGAAGTCCAATGTGGATGTGGAACCCAAGATGTCACTGGCAGACAGGATGAAGGTCCTTAAGGAAAAGGAGGAGCAGTGGAAGAACAAAGGCAAAGGGGCAGCCAATGACTCCGTCCAGTTCACTGTAGCTGGACGCATGGCCAAGAGAGGTCAGTCTGCTGTCAAACCAAGTCAGCCTGCAGTCGGTCACACACATTTAGGAATGCCATGGTCCACATGAAAACAGGGGAATCATCTGAGGGCACATGTGACATGTGAAGGGTTAAAGGTTACATTTGAGGCATGAAGTGATGCATTTTACGCTGTGTTTTAGTTACACGCGTAACAGAAACCAGATGATATACTATTTTTTTAAGTTCAACCCAAACTGAAGCTCCATAGAAAGTTCCATAAATTGTTGTTAATTAGATGAATGATGGACTCTAATTAACATACAGTACTAAGATGAAGATGAAGTTTTGAGCTGAATGTTTTTATTTTTTAAAACAGTTGTACATGAATGGTTGGTGTTGTAGGTACATGCAAATAATTTTATTTAATTCCTTCATATTGTTGTTGCAACTTGTTGAGGTCAATAGCTTTTAAAAGATTTTGTCATCTGATCCAGTTTGGCTCTATGTACATTCAGATTAAAAATGTACCAAATAAATGAATAACCCCTAATTTAAGCCCCGTGACTGTAACATAAGTAAAAACCAGAGTCACCAACCAAAAATATTTCTGTAAGTAAAAATTAAATTTTATTTTCAGTCTTTTCCATTAATTTTCACACTAATCTGACATATTTGGGAAACTACAGTAATTTCACACTTTAGAAATTTATTTTAAGCAAAGCAAACAAACAACTGTTAAACAGGATTTTATTTTTTTTTCCTTTTAACTAATGCATATGTGATATTTAAAGACAATACTCATTGTTTTCCACCAGGTCTGGTGACCGATACAGGAAAAGAAGAGTCACCTCTCATCACTCTGAAGAAGTCAAATGCAACTCCTGTGAAGCCACATGAAGGTAGTGGGCATTCCAGATACATAGATAGATATATGTTATTGATCACAAACTGGGAAACTGAAGTGCAGCAGTGGCATGACAAACATTAAAAATAGAATAAAAATAGAATACACGAGCAAACACACTATGCATAATAAATTACAAATATAAAAAAGAACTGTAGAAAATTTGGATAAACAGGATTGAATAGTAAGGTGCAACAATAAACTGTAATGTGGAAAATAAAATGTATTTTTTTCAGTAAGTATCAATGAAGTGCATAGTGGAAATATGTTATGACCAGGTTTAAGCATCAGGCAGAGGTGAGATTATTATCTTTAGTTTATTTATCCACTCCTGAGCTGTAGTACTCTGACACATGTCCATCTACTAATAAGTACAACTGTTTCATTCTCCTTTACAGAAATTTCCAGTAGAACTGATGTGAAGGTGGAGGGAGATAAACGGCTTGACAAGCTTGAGTCCTTCCTTGACAAGCTCCACAGTAAAGGTACAATCTGCCTATCAGGGATTTTTGTAATCTTTTGATATATCCATGTTGAAGATGAACCAGAATGGATGACAGTGCTTGTAATAATTCCTGTTCTATTCTTTGTACTTCCTGGTTCAGGCGTGAGCAAAAACAAAACATCCACCATTGAGGTGACAGCTGAGACAGAAAAAGAAGTGATGACCCTCGATGATGACGAGACATTCGGCAGCTTCTACAAACCTGTGTCTCCCTCAACGCTCCAGGATTCCAGTGTCGTTCTGACAGAGGACGATCTCAGTCAAATCCAGGCCGATACACCCAAGTGGGTTAATGAGAATAAGACATTTAAAATAAAAGAAATTAAATGAAATAACTTTCTTCTTTTTTTCTTTTTAATTGGGAGATTCTTTGCAATTCCTCGGTTGGTTGAATGTTAAACATGACTGCTTTGTGGGATTATATTTCAGACTCACCTCATCTGTAGCAGAACATAAGCGTGCAGTGCGTCCAACCAGAAGGAACCAGGGCTCCAGGAATCCTCTACGGGCGCTGGCTGCTCGCAACGACATCCGCCAAGTGTACACTGAGCAGAGGCTTAACGTAGCCACAGTGGAGACCAAGAGGATCCAAGTAGAGAGAAGTACGATATTTTAAACTTACAGATGGGGCTGCTGCTACTGTAGCTACACCTAAGAGACTTAAATCACTAAACACCTTTACAGCACCACTAAAGTTTAATCTTCATCCACATTTTTCTGTTGTATAAAGCAGGGTGCTTATGCAGGTCTTGAAAGTCTTAAAAATATGGCATTTTGATACATTGTTTCCCAGACCTTGAAAAGTCTGGAATTTTGTGTGAAACTCTAAAGTATGGAAAAAAGTTTCTCTTATATTTCAATTTTAGAGTATGCTCAAAGGCACATAATCATGGAAGATAAGAAATACACGAGGAAGTCATCTAAAAAACTTGATATGGTTTCTCTAACCGGTCGGTACTGGAATGATTCTAGTGAAACTTGTTTGTGTGATATTCATGCATTTTTGTGATGTGTTGAAAACATGGGTGAAACATAATTTACTGCAAATTGTGCATTCATTCATTTATTCATACATTTATCAGAATGAACTTTTCTACTACACACAGCAGGTACAATCTCAACCAAAAAAGTAGGCACACAAATATAAAAGTATATAAAGTCAAGGTCTGGGGAAAAAAATAGCAGTTTTGAAAAAGGCTGGATTTTTTTTTTGTTTGGATAAAGAGCAAGGACCCTGTAATGACTCATCTTAAACCATAATGTGTTTTAGTTTTGTTTTCTAAATGATCTCTGATAAGTGTCACAGACTAGTCTGACCTCAGTAACCTTTCTATAGGTTGTGCAAGAGGAAGTGGATACACACCGAAGTACAGTAATAGTCACATCTCTGCTGTAGCGCTGATTATTGTATTTGTTTCTTGATAACAGATTAGTTCAACAAACATTCATGACTGCCAGCAAAATTAATGGACTTAAAGATTTATATAGTGTTTTTCTGCTTTGAAGGCACCCACAGAGCTTTACAGTGTGTCACATTTACACATCTGTGCACACAGACACATTCACACACCAATGGTTGAGCTTCTGTGGGTAACAACACTCTTGCAGGACACTTAGGTTTGTGCACAGGAGTTAGGGATCAAATCACCTTCTACTTTGTGGATGACCTGCTCTACCTCCTGAGCCACAGTCAAACTGTGCTGTTGCTTATTATTGATGAACCTGTTTTCCCAGTGGCAAAACACTCCAACCTGGCTGATGTGGCGCTGGCAGGCCTCGCAAGCAAGGAGAACTTCCGCAAGGTCAGCCTACGCAGCGTGAAATCCACTGAGGTTGTGACCAACAACAGCGCGGTGCCTTTCCACAAACTCATGCTTATTCGTATTAAAGGTCAGCAACACTAGAGTTTGTGAGTTAACTTTTGTTGTATACAGGTGTAGTCAATACTGTGCTGATCCCAGAACTGTGTTTGTGTCCCCTGCAGGTCGGAGGCACGTTCAGGTGCGCTTGATGGAGCCAAAAGCCCACTCACTAAACAGCGGCGACTGCTTCCTTCTCATAACTCCAAAGCACTGCTTCATGTGGAGCGGCGAGTTTGCCAATGTCATTGAGAAAGCAAAGGTAATAAACCTCAGATACTGAATTAACCCATCAAGACCCAGTGCTACTTTCACGGCAGTTCCTAAATGAATGTGTTTCTCTATTTAACCTTTCTTAAGTGATTTATCACCATTTATTGCAATATTATCATCTGTATTTTGCATTTTTCAGTGTAAATCATGTATTTTCCTATATTTAATTCACTGATCATGTAGATGTTCATTAAAGCTCAGAATAAATTCAAAGGTTATTATGTCAAGAACAGCTAAATATACCATTAACTGAACATAAAAACAAGTGTGCCTGTCCATTGTCGTTTGTCACACTCCTTGGGTTTTACTGGTGAATTAATGTTGTAGAAGATGATGGTGTTTCCTTGTTCACTACGGAGCCTCTGAATGTCCAAATGAGTCATATCTGATGACCATGAAAAGGTGAAGAACTGTATTTTACACTGATTAGTTACATGTAGGATCAGCAGATAATAAACATTTTCGATCAGTGGATGATTTGGATGCCAAGGGCTGTTTGGGTCTTTATGGGTTAAAAGCGTCATCATGTGTTTCCACAAAGAAAGTAGAGTTTAGCCTGGATTTAAATGAATTCTGATGTATTTCTTATGCTGTGTGTGGCCAGGCATCAGAGATGGCGTCGTTTGTCCAAGCTAAGCGAGACCTTGGGTGCAAAGCCCCCCAGGTAACGGTGCTGGAGGAGGGCATCAACACAGAGAGCCGATGGGCCAAAGAGTTCTGGAGCCTGCTGGGAGGAAAGACCAAATACAGAGGTAGGCAGACAGGTTTACCATGTGAGGACTGAGACACAGCCTGCCCTGCCTTTTTATATACATAATGCTGTGTGTGTGTGCGTGTGTGTGTGTCTCACAGGGGCAGGGGAGCCGGAGGAGGACGAGCTGTATGAGAGCGGGGTAGTGGACTCTAATGGTATATACAGACTCCAGGGAGACAAGCTGGTGCCTCATGAAGATGCCTGGGCGTCCATTCCCAGTGTCTCCTTGCTCAACTCCAAAGAGGTAACACAAAGAAATGAGCCCTGATATCTGGAAAGTCTTTGACAAGTCTTGAAAATAAATCTGACCCTTTCTTACATCTGGAAAAACCAGGCAACTGCAAAGTGCAAAATGTTTACAAATACTCTTAAAACTTACAGATAACTGACTCATTACATGTTATCTTTTTTATTTTCTGTCTCCCATCACCAACAGGTCTTAGTGTTTGATTTTGGGAGTGAAGTGTATGTGTGGCATGGGAAAGACGTGCCCTTAGGTGACAGAAAAGTAGCTGTCAAATTAGGCAAACAAGTGTACAGCGGCAGCTATGATTACAGCAACTGCAGAGTGAACCCTTTGGATGCCTCCTGCACAAATGAGGATGTACCACAGTGAGTATGACACACGGATCGTAATAAAATCATAGGCTGGGATGTACAGTGTTACTCTATATATTTATTGCTTTCAAATGGCTGCATTTTATCTGATTCGGTTCACTATTGGTTGTGCTATTGTAGCCCCTAGTGGTTTTACTTTGTCATTACAGCTAACACAATGACTCAAAAGGAGACTGATATTGATTTTGAACTGTTTATGTGATGTGTAGGAAGGGGGAGGGGCGTCCAGGTTGGACTCTTTTTGGACGCTTGTCAGAGCACAATGAGACGGCTCTGTTCAGAGAGAAGTTCCTGGACTGGGCCGAGAGGAAGAAGGAGGAGGCAGCCCTGGCCGAGGAAGTCAAGGTAGATAAGAGGTGTAATCTTTGCACAGTAGGTTACAGTTTTTGTGTGTTGAGTGTTTAGGCTGAAGCTGTTTGGAATTAGTTAAGATCAGTCTAAATCATTATGTGTTTTCCTGAGCTATAGGTCTCCAAAATCATCTGTGTTGCTATATACAGTCGTGGAAAAAAATTAATATACCACCTATGTTTTCTTCAATTTTTTGTTCACTTTAATGTGTGGTACAACTAAAGGTACATTTGTTTGGACAAATATAATGATAACAACAAAAATAGCTCATAAGAGTTTAATTTCAG
>JAPQRP010000013.1:15535913-15546704 GCA_037367295.1 Apogon hyalosoma
TTATCATTATATTTGTCCAAACAAATGCACCTTTAGTTGTACCAGGCATTAAAATGAACAAGAAACTGAAGAAAACAAGGGTGGTCTGATCATTTTTTCCATGACTGTATGTAGGATAATGGAGCTGAACTGGAGGTTCTGGGGAAAATGGGGGTAAAAAATATTCTTGGAGCTTTGATCAGGCCCTGAATTTGAACAGAGCGTGAGCCTGAAGGGGCCCCACACTCAGCCTGAACCATGAGCAGCAATATTTTAGGAAGCAACCCAATTAAGACCAAACATTTTCACATCCAGACGTGCAGAAGTGACAGAAAACTGCATGTGATTCGTGTAAATCTCCATCAGTGCTGGCTCTTGTGTTTTCCTCTGGCTTTACAATTGATGAATGAAACACAAAGGAACGTATTAGAACAAGTTACAGGCTGCGAAACATAATTAGGCCAAGCAAATTTGCTAATGAAACATCCTGTGTACTGTTGCATATTTGACTCCAGGCAGCTCTGTTCTGGACCTTTTAACTTGTTTCTTTGGTTTTTTTACATCAGCACTTCCTCTGCCAATCTATTCCCTGGTGAATAAACGCTATCTGTGTGCTCATTTCAAGTAAAAAAAAAAAAACTCAATTGTGACACTGTTATTTGAAGCAGTGTGTTTGCGTTCGCCTTGTGCGCCATCTCGACTGAAAAACTAAACTGCAGGGTGACAAAAGAAAAGAAAGAAAACTCCAGCACTTATATATGAGAGGTCTTTTTAAAGAAACTGATGGAGCTCAGGTAGAAATAATCTTCTCCTGTGTGATACTTTTTTCTTTTCAACCCGTCTGTCTCTGTCAAAACGAGATGTTTGTTAGTTCGAGCAAATCACGGATGAACCCAGCATGGTGGAGGACATGGGAGTCCTTCGCAATTTCATAACTCACAAAGCAAAAGCACCTGGTTCGTTTTGAGAAGGAAAAAAAATCATGTTTTTTTTTTTTTTTTTTTTTATGTGAGAAATACAAGGTCTTGAAAAATTCATTGTTGGCTCTGTCTGAATGCTGCAACCAATATTGAACTGAAACAAATCTGCAATAACCTTGGATGGCTTTGCATTCTTTGTGTGTGTGTGTGTGTGTGTGTGTGTGTGTGGGTGTGTGTGTGTGCTATAAAGAATCACTAGGAATACAGGTGATAATGTTGTTAATCAATGTTGCTCTCTGGCTTCCCTCCCAGATCTGGAGAAACTGCTGCTCAGTCAAACCCTCCTATTTCTCCTATGATGCTTAAGGGCTCCACGGCAGGATTAACTCCCAGATCGACAACACGTGCATTTTGGAACACGTATCGATCCACACGGGTATGAGTCACATCCGAAGCACCTGTGTTTGCTCTCTGAGAGCTGGCGTAAATCCTCACATGTGTCTGATTGTCATTACTTTTTGTCTCAAAGGGACGTGAGCGCATAAGGCTGTTCATATCTGACCGCTGCGCACTGATATTTAACCCTTAAAACACTAAAGTATCCACTGATCTCACATGTTTAATCCTGTCCTATCCTATCATTGCATCGTTAGCCTCATAGCATAATTGCCTAAGTCAGGGGTGTCAAACATGCAGCCTGAGGGCCAAATCCAGACCGCCAAAGGGTCCAGTCCGGCCCGTGGGATGAATTTGTGAAATGCAAAAGCTACACTGAGATATTAACTCTCATTATACCTCAGGTACAACCTCGGACACAGACGAGCGGACAGCATCGACACACGCAACACGCTTCTTCAACAGCTTCTGGTGCAATATAATGTATGTGTATATGTGTGCATGTATGTCTATGCATGTGTGTATGTACATATGTGAGCTCGTTTTAATCTGACTACCTCCTTGCAGTGTATTTATTTATTTCATTTTATTGTCTCCTGGGTTTTTATGCACTTTTATTGGTTTTTATGCACTTTAGATATATATTTATAGATGTACGTGGACTTTTTTTTTTTAATAGAATTATACGTTTTTTCTAGTATCTTTTATCTGACTCCCTGAACGACCGTACAACAGTTCCTGTGTGTATATGCACAAATGGCAAATAAACTTTTGAGGTTCCACATTCAGACCGATTCAATCTAAAGTGGATCAGACCAGTAAAATACTATCATAATAACCTATAAATAATGGCAACTCCAAATGTTTCTCTTTGTAAATGTAAACATTTTCATGTAATTTTGCTGTATTGAACTAAAACAAACACATAAAACATAAATAACCTGAACAAATATAAACAACCTGAAATGGCTTAAGAGAAGTCTGTGCAATTTACTGAAATAAAAATATTCATTCATTCATTCATTTTGTATATTTGTAAATCCACTCTGATCTTTAAGTTGTAATGTGCATGTGTAAATGATAAATTCAAGCATAATATTGTTAAAATTGCACCTGTTTTTCTCAACAATTTCATTGTGAATATGTTAGTCACGTTGTTTTAAAGGGGAGTTTGTAGATGTAAACATTTTCATAATGTAATTTTACTTTTCAGTGTAAAACATAGAGGTAAATTTGGGGTTGACATTGTTTATATATAATTATGTTAATATTGTACTGGTCTGGCCCAGATCAAACTTGGCTGTTTGTGGCCCTGAAGTAATATGAGTTCGACACCCCTGGCCCAAGCCATACACTATATGGCCAAAAGTATTGGGACACGTTGAATTCAGGTGTTTCTTTTCTAACAGTGGTCTGGGATACATGACGACGAATATCATAATATAGTTCTATATTGTGATAAATATCATATCGATTATTAATATTGATGTTTATAAATTAAATCGGCATGAACAGGTCATCTTACATCTGTAGACATGATGTGTCGCAATATTTGTGTCCATATAGTTTAGAAACATCAATATTTCCTGAAAGTTTAATGGGAGATGTGAAGAAAGTAGATGGTTAGTTGTGGTAGAAAATTATTATTTACAGTCAGAACATGAAAAATATTTGCGAAATTTAGAGGTAAAACATTTAAAATCATAGTCAGGGATATTTTAAAAAATGAATGTTGAGAAAAATTAAGTAAAAACCATATCTGAGGCATCTCAGTAATGTAGATGACTTTGAAAATACATAAAATGATTTTTAAAAAAAAGTGTTAGAACGTGACAGATATCCTGAGAAATCTGAACAACATTTCTTGTAATCATCAGTAGAAGTTAATCTGGGAATATTTTAGTTACCAATAAAGAGTTTAATAACCATTTTCTGAGTTGTGTCATATTTATTATTAATATTGATGTTTATATCTCAAATCAGCATGAACAGATCATCTTACAGCTGTAGCCATGACGTGTCCCAATATTTATGTCCATGTAGTTTAAAAACATCAGTATATCCTTAAAGTTTAATGGGAGATGTGAAGAAAGCAGATGGTTAGTTGTGGTAGAAAATGATTATTTACAGTCAGAACACATAAAATATTTTAGAAATTTAAAAGGTAGAACATTTAAAATCATAGTCACGGATTAAAAAAAAGGAAGGGGGGGTTAATGTTGAGAGAAATTACATAAAAACCATCTGTGATGCATTTTGGAAGCAAAGATGACAATTTAGACCAAACTAACCAATGGAATGATAATTATCACAATATAAAACTATATTATAATATTTGTGATTATTGTTTTGTAGCCCAGACCCCTGTTAGAAAAGAAACACCTGAATTCAACGTGTCCCAATACTTTTGTCGATCTTTATGCTATGAGGCGAACGATATGTAAATAACTGAGGTAAAGCGCAGTTTGTCATCTTTTCAGCATCAGACGTCTTTTGTGTATGCGTCTACAGTCTCTACAGTGAACATGGAAACACCGTCATCTTCTCCAACATTGATTCGCCAGTAAAACACCTGCAGTTTGATCAAAGACAGTGGTTGAAGAAACGTGTTCGGATGCAGAATTAATGGTATGTTTGGCTGACAAAGCCACTTTTCTCCACTTTTCTCTGTTTTGACATATAACCTTTGAATTTACAGCTTTTATGAACATGATCAGTGAATTAAAACATAGGAAAATACCTGATTTATATACATATATATATAATATTACATTACCCGTCAGTAGGTCACTTAGTAATGGAGATTAATTTGGATTTCACCACAAAAGATAGTTGTGGTTTTTTTATGGGTTGACATAAGATCAGATTTAAGGTGTAGAAATATCCCTCCTTTATTTAAAGCTCTCTTTATCAAGCTTGGAAGTTGTGATTAATGACTTACTTTCCTGGTGATAAATAACTGGTCGAGCCTCACAGAAGAGCCTCCCGTGGACCTCCATGTAAATTTATGTTTGACTTTATTGGAGGTTCATTCTTTAATTATTGAAAAAATAAACAGCAGCCAATGAATGCTTTGCAGCCTCGCAAATCACCTACGCTTCAGAAGGCCTCGGAACTGTTTCGACCTGATACTGACAGACTGATGGCGGTGCGGCGGGGCAGCGGTTAGCGCTGTCAGGTCAAAGTGGAAACAGTCTTCTTCTGCAACACTGATTCACTGACAAACTGCAGCGGTACAGACGCTATGCTTTTAGTTCAGTTTATGATATATTTCGCTAAAACAAGTCATTTTTTTTCTTCAGTTTTCTCTGTTTTGATGTAATAACCTTTGAATTTACCCAGAACTTTAATGAACATCTGCATGATTGGTTAATAATAAAATATACTGAAAAACACAAAATGCAGAGGATAGTATTACAATAAGTGGTGGCAAAATAAAAATATTATAATATAACATATTAAGATACTAATTATTGTTATTACTACTTTGCCTCTTGTGTCTACTAGTACTTTCCAATGTACAACTGAAATTTTTCACTACTTTTTTTTTTTTTATACTTATTGTTTTGCTATTTTCTTGTGTGTATAGTCAGTGTTTGTGCTGCTATTGGAACCTCAGTTTCCTAAGGGTTCTGCCCAAAGGATCAATAAAGTTCAATCTAACCTAATCTAATCTAAAATAAATGAATCTAATCGAATCTAATCTAATTCAATCTAATCTAATCTAATCTAATCTAATCTAATCTTAAATTAACTAACCTAATCTAAAATAAACTAATCTAATCTAATCTAATTTAATCTAATCTAATCTTAAATAAACTAACCTAATCTAATCTAAGATAAACTAATCTAACCTCATCTCATCTCATCTAATATAATCTAATATAATGTAATATAATGTAATCTAAAATAAAGTAATCTAATGTAATATATTCAAAGTTAAACTAATATAAATGAATCAAATCTAAGATAAGATAAACTAATCTAAACCAATCTAATCTAAACTAAAGTAATCTAATGTAATCTATTCAAATGTAATCTGATCTAAACCAATCTAATCTAAGATAAACTAATGGGATCTAATTTACTAATATTTTACATCTATTATCAAATATAAAACTCACATCCGGACAGGAACCTTCACAATGATCTGTGATTATACATTTTGTCTTAAAAGTGTAGATTTACTGGGGAAAATGATCTTTTTATGTTTAACTGTTCACATATTTTTTAATACGGGCCATAAACCCTCATCACCTCAGAAGTGTTCAGATCATTTCATTCAGTAGAAATATTATCGCACACAGTGAAAATACTCCATTACATGTAAAGCTGTGCTTTAAAACCCAAACTCTGAAGCTCAAATACACTGTTGCAGCATATGTAAACATTATCAATATTCATGATGCCGTCCCATTGTCCTTGTCGGTGTTTTACTATTATACATGACGTTCTAGATACATTATTGATGCGTGTGTTACATTTGAACTGCTTCATAACACCTGAGTGATTTTCACCAAGTGCAGAGTTATGACACATCTTCCATTTAAGTGGCATAAAAGTTGCATGAATTCTGATCTGACTGTTCAAACTCCGGTAATATTGGAAAAGATCAGATCTGCGTCTGATTCAGGACTACATATGGAGGCGGTCTGGATCAGAACTGAAAAGATCCTGCTCTGAACCCCATCGGAGATTGGATTATTGGATTAGAGCCACTTTTGCCTCCAGTGTGAACATAACCATAACACTGAGTACAGTGAGTAAAGGTGAAATAAAAATACGAACAAATGATTAACTGTTAATACAAGCAAGAATTATAATGTTTACAGCTTCCATGGGGGGGGGGTACAACACATGTGCAGCTTTAACCCTTTATAGTTCACTCACAGAAATACTCTGAAATTCAACCTTTTAACATGAGTGTGTTATTGCAGGACATAACAAGGCTTCATTACTTTTGTGAAATTTAAAAAAGAAAAAAAAAAGTATTGTCATGTAGAAAATCAAGAGCATTGAAGTTACCATATTTGGTTCTTTACCCATAAATGGCATTAAAAAAAAAAAAGTCCATGAATTATATATATATATAAAAAATACAAGAAACACACTCGTAAGGTGAAAGGAACATGTATTTTAGAACATTAGAACAACGTAAGTGTTTCCCTCATTTTTTTGTCGTTCTGGTGCTTTTAGTTGCTGACATTCACTCTTTCTTTTGCCTCTTTCTTCACGACACCTTTCACTTTTACACTTTTAATTTGTTCTTCCTCACTGTTGCAAAAGTGGATTATTTTTTTTAAACATTTCTTACGGATGGATTAAAAACCTTTCATTTTACTTCTTAAGGACGCAGAAATCTGTGGTGCTGTAAATGTTATGTTGGCAAGGAATTTAACTTTTTCTTTTTTTTTTCTTTCATGGAAGCAAAATGTAAGTACTTTTACAGAATATTATACACATCCACAGGGGAATAAAAGACTCTAAAATTCCACAGCTAGAAGCATTTTATAGATTTTTAACCCTTTATGGGAGAAATACTTAGAAATATTTTAGTGTGTTATTGGACATAAAAAGACTTTCTTACTTTTGTGAAAATTTTCAACATTTTTTATTGTCATATAGAAAATCAAGGTTAATGAAGTTACCATATTTGGTTCCTTACCCATAAGTGGCAAAATATATGTAGTATATATAAAAAATACACTGAGAACTGAGATTGTTGACTCGTTGTTCTCTCTGTAACTGTTGCTGTCACTGTTTTGTACTGTGTGCGGAAATGACCAAAAATAGTCACTTGCCCAACAAAGGGTTAATTACAAATTGTACTGTATTTTATGAAGTCTTCTCTCGTTATTCAGCTTAAATCTGTCATGTAACTTTAAAACTCACTGACCTTGTGGAGTTCCGAACCATTCAAATAATGTATAAAGCAAAGAATAAGTTACTGCAATATTCAAGAAGTGTTTTGTGAAAGAGGGAGGCTATGATTTAAGGGGAAAGTTCAATTTAAAGATTCATAAAGGACGCACTACGTTAAAAAGTTTCTCTATCACCATCTGTGGAGTAAAATTGTGGAACAAATTGTGTGTGGAGATAAAACAAACGTCAAATGTAATTCAGTTAAAAAAAAAAAAAGATATAAAAAACTGATTCTTATTAGGTACAGTATTTAATAATGACAGTGAGGGCTGTTTGTTTATGAGTAATGTTGCACTGACAAATATGCTGTAATTACTGAAGGAAATTGTTGAATTGTTGAGTCTGTTTGTGAGACTGTACTACTATGATCATTTTGTTGTGCATGTTGTGGTTGAATGCTAAAATTAGGAAGAATGTATTGTTTGATTCTTGTATTAAGCTGGTGATAAATGTGTAAACGCACTTGAGGGGTAGGATTAAATAAGTTTATACTTCTTCTTACTCCTTTTCGACCGTGCGAAATTCAGACTTGCATCTACTTGAAGACAGATCCTGTTCATTTAAATGTTATTTTGTTTTTGTCTTATTTTCCTTTGTTTTGTTTTATTTTGTTGCTTTACACGTTCGTAATAGATAAATAACTGAATTAAATAACTGTAAGTGACTGAGTATGTGCAGGATTATGTCTTTTCTTACAATTTAGTCAAAAAAAAAAGATAGGAAACCCTCTTAAATCGGCCAAACTGAAGTCACTCTAAACCGTGATGTTTAATTTCTACAAACGCTGACTTCTTCTAACACTTAATGCATGAGTCATTTGAGGAAAGAACGTCAAAACTAATATTCTACAGGAAGTCATCTCCTCATAAGGGAATTCTTTTCTTTTTTTTTTTTTTTTTTTAAGAAATACGATGAAATGAGCAAACACTTGCGTACCACACATGTTTTGGATTAGATTATTGCTTCCACTAAGCCAACTGCTGAAGTGAGCATTTATATTGTCTGATGTGTAATGTCAGCGGGTATTTCCAGGCAGCAGATGGTGACAGTTTGCCTACTTAACTTCATCTCAACACACACGAACACACACATAGTCTTACGCTGGCATACATCAGTGACGAAGCGGTGGCGCACAGCGGGAAAACAAACAAATTCATCCCCTTCCCATTCCTGTAACCCCACCCCCCACCACCCTTCCACCCCCTCTTTGACTAACGCAGGTACATGCATAAACTTCCCTCCGACACACAAACACAAACACACACCCACGTCCTGGTGACAAAAGCCCGCCTGTATCGACCGTGACATCAGTCCTGTTTTCCGCAGATGAAAGGGGGAACTGCGGATGACAGATTGATTGAAAGATCTTCCACGCTCTCTCATCCATCATTTGGGCCTGTTTATCATCTTCTAGCGGTTCAATCCATCTGATGTAAAGGGAGAGAAAACCATTTATGGCCAGCCCTGACCATCAAGTCACCCAGAGGGATTGTAGACAACACACACAGCTGGGGCTCTGCCATAACAAGCCTTACATAAAACAAGGGGACGGGGCTTTGGTTTGGCTTGAATTAATACAAAGTGCCTTTTACTTGACCTTGTCTCTCTGAATATCCAGGTAGCTTGATGCAGAGTGACTTTTATTATCCCTTTGGTAGCAGAGCTGCTTGGTAATCTAATGCCAAAAGTTCTTTAACCTAAGTGAAGTTCAAAGCCTGTGGAAAAAAAGCCCCCCACACCCCCTACTGAAAAAATAAAAAAAAATTAAATCTCAAGATATGGGGGGATTTGTCAAAGCTCCACTAAGAAATGTTTTAGCTGATAGCGGGCAAAGTTGGAGTTTTTTTTTTTTAAGTGCTTTGAGCTTTCAAATATGTTTTGCAATTACGAGCCAGTGATAAGTGGCGTGTTAAATGAAAGTGCGGCGTTTCTCTGAAAGGCAAACACTCACCTTTGCTGGTCATTACACCTGCTGTTCGGCTCACCAACGCAACGCTTTCACATAAATATACAGAGGCGCTTATTTGTTTACTGTGTCCATTAAGAGGGTCTCCATTCGACCAATCAGCCGCGGCGCTGAACAACGCACAGATGGGTATATTGTTATGTTAGAAATGAAACACCTACACAGCATTGGTGTGAGCAAACAAACACGGACCGTCTGAAGTCGATAAAGACTGAGAGGGAAAGTGAACGGGACCATGTACAACCCCCGATTCCGAAAAGAAAAAAGACGTGGGAAACAAAAGGCGAGGAAAGTAAGTGGTACTAAAAAAAAAAAAAAAAAAACACTGCATGGGCTCAGAAATCGTCGTCGTTCCACGGCATTGACAGTCGTAGATTACTGGAAACTGTTGACCCTGTGAGTTCTAGACCAGTAGGGCCTGGGTAGCTCAAATGGTAGAAAATTAGACTGTTATTCTGAAGGTCTAGGGTTCAAGTCCCTGTTGAGGCAACACATGGACTCCATTCATTCATGAAGGCAACAATATGGTGTCAACACATGGCCTGATAACACTGTATGTCAAGTTTCATAAACCAAAAAATGCACTTACAAACCCATTTATTGCATTTACAAAACGCTCTCTGCCTTTAACAAAACTTTTCTGCAGTTACATCGCGGCCTCTTTTTGATATGTGGGCGTGGCGGGATGAGAGGCGTGTCCAGACCTGGTCCAGACAGGAAGCAGTATTAGTAGCGATGGACAGACATGGCCTCATTCACTTCAATGGAACGACTGCGAAGTACCACCGTAATGTGTCTGTTCCACCTTAAATAACACCACTTGTTATTATCCGGCAGAGTGAAGTTCCCTTTGAAACCAGTTCCGAGATCTGTGAATGGAACCGGTTTTGTTTACAGAACTGGACTTGGTTTTGAGTCTGGTTGGTTTAAAGTTTGTCCCGACTTTTTGGTGATGTGCCACCGACAAATGAAAAAAAAAACTTTCTTTTTGTCCTTAAAAAGGTGCATTTTCTCACTTTTGTTTGCTATTAGTAATAAAATATGGGCTCATGCCATCTTTGTATTTTGTTTTAATTTGTATTTTAAACCATGTCTCAACTTTTTTTTGGAAGTTGGGGTTGTTCTGACATATTTGTATTATTTTATGCAGTTGTATACTTCTTCTGTACAGTATTTTAGAGGTAAATGTGGCACTTTTTACTTCACTGCATTAAGTCACTTACTTTACATTTTTACCCCTTTCTCCTCAAGCTTAACTTCTTTAAAAGCCTTTCATATTTATTGCAGCACATCTTCACAAAGCTGAAAACAGATTTTTTTCGTAGCTCGTGAGAACTTTTTTATTTTTTTCGAAACATGATTCTTACAGGACCGTGGGAGTATGATGCATTGGCATAAACTGATCTAAACAGCAGCATATAAAGCAGCTCAACCTTGAAATTAGCTCAACCTGAAAAACGTACAGCAACAAAATGCAACATACACATTCATCAAACAGCGACATGAATCCACAAACATCATACAGTCGTGCAAAAAATTATTAGACCACCCTTGTTTTCTTCAGTTTCTTGTTCATTTTAATGCCTGGTACAACTAAAGGTACATTTG
>JAPQRP010000013.1:15596941-15607392 GCA_037367295.1 Apogon hyalosoma
TTAGAGGTCCCCATGACGTGACTGTGTAAACAGATCGTTGTCCCCAAACAGTGATGATTACAAGAACACACACACACGCACGCACACACACACACACACACAGAGCATAAACAATGGTTTCACTTTGAATAGAGAAAAAGATTTAATTTTAGGTTGTGTTTTTTTGAGTTGCACCTGAAAAATTTGCTGCAGGCCAGGGTTGCACACTTAAACTCACGCACACCATTTTCTGCATATCTTAATTATTCAGCCCTGCCTCTCTGAAACAATTACCTTGCAGTTCAACAGGACCAGATGGGGCTTCATTCTGTATTTCATCTTTTTAACAGCTCATATACTGTCATATATTAACATGGAGATATACTGTACAACTTTTCTCTCAAGGGCATTTTGCATATAGGCCACTGTCCTCCACTGATAATTACATACTGAAGTACAGCAACAACCACACAACTCTGTCTTTCACTCTGGAACGAAAAAGGTTTCTATCAAATCCTGGCATAAGTAGGCTAGATCACTTGACCTGCTTTACTAGCACAAGGAATCAAACACAGTCACATAAGGTGACCAAACCTCCCTGAGGACATGCTTTTAATGGTCCTTTAAATTTTATTAAGTTTCCTATAATGGACTTGGTTTGACCTCGACTGCACACGTAGAGTGAACACAAGGGCACACACTGTTACTGCAGCCATCCATATACTGTGTTTTCTCTCTGCAGTGGGGTTCAATGATTTATGTTCTCCATGTTTCAAATAGCTACAGCCATTACTCTATTAAACACCTCTGTTAGATGAAGTCAAAAGAGTTCTGCTTCGGATTATATTAAAACTAAAATGTAATTGAAATTATATGTGAAAATCAGGATTTATGCTACATTCATGAAAAAAAAAACTGTACCCAAAGGATCTCTATTAACAAATGTTCCTTAATGCCGGAGGACAAGACATACTCAAATGTACTTTGTAGCCACAGATGGCCTTCTCCCTCACTAATTGGAGACTTATATTCCCTCAAGTACAAGTCATGTCACAGCATTAGCTGTTTTAGCATGTCTCCCCCCACTGCTAACTAGTCGCAGATGGTCAGTGCAAGTGCACAAGAGGATTAAGCAGACAACACAAAGCAGAAAACAGGCTGAAAGTGACAGAATACATGCAAACTCTTAAAGATTCAACGTGTAAAACTTAATCACTTTAAATCACCTTAAACTGCTCAGTTTTGGCACTGGTATAATTAGAAGAAGAAGAAGAAGAAGAAGAAGAAGAAGAAGAAGAAGAAGAAGAAGAAGAAGGAGAAGACCTAGCGTGTTGACCCATGGGGATCCACAGGTTCTAGATGTGGTAGTTTTTATGTTGTTGTGTATTTGTGTGTGCTGGACCACATTTGCCCTGCAGTCACCGCCAAAGCACTCTGGCCATAGCAATGTGATTGTAAGGCTATTGTATTGCAAAATTATTAATATCTTCCAGATTATTGGTCCTATCAGCTTCCCATTTTTGCTAGTCTCTTCCTTGACCAAAAATACATAACCATGCTAAACTGCAGCAGTCAGCTCTTTCTGGATTTTGTGTGAATCTCTGGACACACACACACACACACACACACACACACATACACACACACACACAGAGGCCACTTGGCTTTTTATAATATAGATAATAATAATAAGAAGAAGAAGAAGAAGAAAAATGGTGATCATCATCATCATAATGAACAGTGTCTTGAGCTGTGAGGTTGTGCAATGGTGTCATGTTTACATGTATTGTTATTTATTTCTTTTATTATCTTTGTTTTTATTATTGCTCTTGATTTTATTTAATTTTATTATTGCATCTGTTTTTACTGACTGTTGATTATGGCACTATGTTATGTTATGTAACAGCCCTGTGGTCCAACACAAATTTCCATGAAGAGACAATAAAGTGCATTGTATCGCATCATCATCGGCATCATCATGACTAACTGACCATTCTGTGACATGTATGATTTTACATCAAATTTAGTTCTACCTTTGCTGACAGTCTTTTTCTAGAAAGAGTACCACCAACAGGTACCAGGTTCTTGTTTTCATGTAGTGGAAACACCAGAAAAGCCGAGCCAGGTTGAGGTGAATGGGGCTGATACCATCAATGGAAAGCAGTTTTCCAAATGTAATTAGCTAATGTCAATGAACAACCAGCTCTCAGCACAAAACCCACTATAAACTCCAACACATGAGCATATGAATCTAACTCTGAACTTTTAAAGACTTCCATCAGCTTTTGTAAAACTGTCCTGAGAGTCAAGGCCATTTTTATTTCAAATGTTAAATCATTTTCTCATGGTTTAAAAAAAATAAAATAATAAATACAAAATACCTGGTTGACAGAAGGGGTACCAAGCAGGAACATGTCATACAGTACTATTGAACTACAGTCAATTGTCTTGGCTGCATGAATTCCAGAGTGGATGAGAGATACAGTAATTGCTGTTGTCTGAATGAATCCCATAGGGAGCTGTTGGGTAAATAATGCAGAGCTAATTGATTGGAACTACTCCCAATTGATTGGGATCTTGGAGCCACTGTAATAAACTAGGAAAGTCGCTGCCATTGGTGTGTGAGTAAATTGCATTAGGTAAAAGCTCAATAGCAGTGCACACACGATCTTTGTCTTTAGATGTCTCTTTACTCCAATATAAAAGAGCAAAGGCATTCAGTTTTACATCAGCTCCTCCATGCTTTCTCAGCTAACCTGTATATCAATCTACCTGTCAAATAAATATGCAAATAATGTTGATGCTTGGTTCATACACTGCAGGTTGAACAAATGCCTGCATCACAAAACTGGCTGGCTCTGCAGTGTCACTTCTGTACTAGTGCACTATTACCCTGATAAGCGAGTAATCGAGTGAGACAAGGGATGAGGTCAAATGACTCACTTCACTGGCAGTTTGTCACTTAACTATGCAGTGATTAACCTCACCCCGAGGCTGCGAATCCGCCTGGCCGAAGTTGTGTATGAAAGAAGGTCCGGGTCACAGATGCAGATTCTGCACATCTGATGCACGTCCTGGCTTACGGTGCATCATTTTCCCTGAATACAGATTGGCACTGTGGCCTGGTCTGGGACATGTGAACTCAGCGTTTGTGTGTTTGCCAGACTGGGTAGCTTGTTTGTTCAGCTGCTGTTTTTTCTTGAAACTGGCGAATGTGCGAGACAGCGTTTTGTTGGTCATTACTCTGCGGCTCGGATAGTGAATCAGTTCCCAGTCTGGCAGTCAAACCCTTGCAGTCGTGACACATATTGTGTCCAAAACCCTTCAGAGCTAAGTATGCGTATGACCTAAATACCATTTTGCTGCTTGTTTTCTTGTCTTTCATACGTCTTTAGTCAGAGGGAAGCAGTTATTCTAGATTATATAAATTTTAGATAAAGATTTTTCCCTTCCTTCAAAGGCTGGTCCCTGTGGGTCAAGATATGGCTACATGTTATATGTTGCAATTTACATTCCTTGTGAAAGCTTCAGCCTCTGCCAACATGTCTCATCCCATCTCTTTTGGGAATTGCATTCTAGCATGTGGGTTTAACAAAATTTTGAATTATTTATCACAGTTTGTGAGCAAGAAACATCCACCCCTCAATCAGCTGTCACAGCACTGCATCTGTGTGTGCAGCTCAGGATCAGGATCAGGATAAATTTTATTGTCCTATACGGGAAATTTGTTTTGGACAATAGTGCTACACTGCTGCATTCACACATATAGTAACAAAACACACTCAGTCACAAGATTTTGGATTCAGCATAATCACAATTATGAATTACCGCTAATAACTGCACCTTCCCCTCCAAGGTAAAAATAAATACGATTAATACAACAGATTAATTTAACACCTTAAAACATTCCTTCACTTTCAGTGCCAAGGATATAAAATAAAAATCAAGTAGTTATAAGATGAAATACATGATAGAAGCAATAGTAAAATCAAGAGTCAAAAGATTAATGGTAAAAACATGGGGAGTTTAAAAGCCAGTCCTTAGGCAAGGTGAAACAAAATAAAAGAAAAGGGCTCAGGCCCATTAATCGTAGCAGGCTTCTTATTTAACAATGCTATAGATGTTCTATAGATGCTAATCTGATTTACTTGTGTAATAAATTGTGTTGGAAGCAATTTCGTTTGGCGTCATACACCTGAACAAAGCTCACAAACACTGACCGGACAGAGGAGGCCAATTGAATTTGATGGCAATCTGCTTCAGGGACAGACAGACTGTGGGACACTGGGAGCTGGAATTAAGAGTTTCAAAACCAAGCAGGAGAGTCTCTTGTAATATTTTTAGAAGCTATGTTGATGTTTCTCGTCGATAGATGTTTAGTGTGCTTGTCAAAAAGCTGATGTTTTTTTCATCTGGAGGAATATCACACTTTCAGCCATTCAACTCACAAAAAAAACCATCATTATCTGATCTAATATGTCACATTCTCAACAAAACACTCCCATCTAAATGTTGCAGAAATGATGGAAATCAAACAGATGAGCTGAGACATTTTTGTGTCCCAGAAAATATGCAAATTTTCTAAAAATATGTAAATTCTCTGGGACATATGAAAGTCTTCATTCTCGAGTCTCTCTTTGAAGATTACTCAATTATCCCACCTCATATTTACTGAATGTGTTACGTAGGTAATCCAAAAGAGAAAAATGAATTAGTATGATAAAGACTGCAAAGTTTGTGAGCAATGCAAAGCCTTTTGGAAGATCAAAGCTTGTATTTTACTTGTTTTTGGTCATCAAGTGCTGAAGAGGTATTTTTTCACATATCAAAACTGGGAAGCGATGTTTGTGTCACCTCCTGAAGGTCTCACCTAAATCAAGCCCTTGTCACAGTGCTGTACCTCAAAACAAAATTGAAAATACAGCTCTTACAAAGACTTAAAAAGAGCCTGATTTTTGCTTTTTTTCTGCGGGAAAAATGGAAGAAACTGTTAAGCTTGTTGCTAAAATAGTGATCATTCATTCTTTGATCTTTGCACCACTGAAGCCTTTGGTTAAAAGCATTTTACCTAAAAATTCTGTCATGTTTTTTGTCTTGTGTTCCTCATAGACAACTGACAATACACGTTACAGCAGGAATGTGTTCCCAAAGCAGTGCTTTTCACTTATTAAGTAATAAATCAAATATTTATTAGACAACCAGACATTTCACAGGAGGAATGAAAATGCTCATAAATTTTCAGTCATGTAGTAGTTCAACCGAGACCATAAATGATTCTGTCTGCTTCACCAAGTCTTGGCTAAGTCTTAAACAATTCAGCATCCTTCCATTTAAAGCAAAGGAAATCCCTGTGAAGACAATTACTCATTCAAAGCAGCCGCATTCACTCCTGAGGTGCATCATCTGCTAATGTGCACTGAGTGATTTTATATTCACAATGGTGGGACTGTAATTCAGGGCTCTGAGAAAGACTTGGTGGGAAAAACCCAATTAGGATGCCAAGAAGGGCTGTGTAATAAGATTCTGTCACTGTGTAATGGAGTGACAGGGCTGGTAATACAACTGGCACATGTTGAGCTCTCACTCTGAGCAGATCTCAATCAGGGTCATCACTGGAAGCACTACCTCGAAAAGAGGAAACAACACCCTCCCCTGCAGCTTTGAGCACTGTGAAAAAAACAAATGGCATCCAGTCTACGATTCACACAGCAAATTACAAATCATTGATTGAAGAGACTTTGGAGCTTCATAGTCATCTGGGATTTAATTTCCACAATACCTGCCAGTACTGCAGTGAGTCATTTATTTCAGTGAGTGACACACCTGAACATTCATTAAAGACACATGATTAATGATCAGGCTTGAAATATCTTTGAGTCATTGATTATTTTCACAAAACCTAAGACTAAATGTAACAGTGACAATAATACGTGTTTCTGTATATCAAGAAGATACTAAAAATAAATACTAACTAGAACGAACAAATAAACACATCAAATGAAAACGGCAAAATAATGTTTATTTTCATTTTCTGCAAAATGATTTAAGAACGGATTAGGGTGTACATCTGACATAATGGAGGCTTTGAAGGCTCAGTGTGTAATATTTAATGACATCTAGTGGTGAAGCTGCAGATTACAACCATTTGAATACCCTTTTCTTCACCCTCCCCAGTGGTAGTTCATTTTTGGGTTTTCCAGTGAAGGGGATAATAACCCTGGTTCACAGAGGTGACAGTAATGTACTTATAAAAACATGGTAGCACAAAACTACAGACACTTTAATATGGCGTAAGATTGCTGTCAAAATAATCATGTGCATAAGACAGATATGCATGCATATTACCCTAAATTTGTGCAAAAACATAGTTGTGCAAAACATAAATATTTGTAAACTCTTGAATGAGTTCAAATCACTGTCATTTTCTGTATGGTTTGTGTTGTCAGTAGCTGCATTAAAGATCTGTTTGGAATCAAACAAATAAGGTCAGAACTGGTACAGTTTAGTCAACAAACAGTGAACTTAACAAAGATAATAACATCGCATAATAACTTTATACCTTCATAAGCCTCATTGTGAAGAAACACTGTGATTTCAGCATCAAACTCCATTCTCTTCATTTTGAACTGTGTCCAGTGGTGAAAACAACAATTATAGTGTGTGTAGCTTCTATCACTTTACTTTCTTTGACTCTAAATGTTGTTTCCTAAGGGTTCTAATTCCATCGCATTACTTTCTGATTCTTTGGTCAGATGCACAGTGGTGTCAATCCTCATCACCATAGATAGAGAGAGATGTGAAAGAAGAAATAGTACGCACTGTGTATCCCCTATAATAAGCAGTAATTTTTAAAATCAGAGTTGATGTCATGCATTCTTTCTCCCTGTTTAGCTTCTATAAATAAACGTCTCGTAATACCTGAAAAATTAAATAAAAACAAATTATATTAAAAATATGTATGCTTTCATAACTAAAAATAACAACAAAAAAAAAAAAAGCTAACTAAAGTAGTAAATAAAAATGAATATTCACAAGAATTTCAAAACTATGGTAATTCTAGTTTTACCTTCAGTGTGTAGGGCAATGCAGGTACAGACAGTTTGGACATAGCAGCATGTTTGTTCAACATAACAACACACTTGGAAACCAGCAATAACAAATATATGAGTCCATACACTGAATGCACTTTGCAGGGAAGTTAGTGATGCCTTGGATTCTTCCACAAGGAAAACAAAGTAATTAACAGTATTTTTAGTATGGTTTATGTCAAGGACTGTTTTGAAATAACTTCAGATGAAAATCGTACCAAAGATGTAAGTGACTTGTGAGCAAAGATGTTGCTTTCAGTGCATGCAGCATTTCTTTCAATACAGTTGAAAACCGAAATAACTATTTTTCAGCTGGAGGAGGCTTTCTTTATATATTTACCAAAAACTAATTCTGACAGTCCTCTGCCTGAAACGTTTGCTGAAAAGACACCACAACAATAAAGACTGCTTGAACTGATATGTAGTGACTCATGAAGAAAGCAACAAATAGAAAAGCAATTGAGATTCTGCAGGGGAGAGCTGAGCAGTGTTTACCAAAGCTGCCCAGAGCGAGCCTGTGGGTACAACACACCTCACACTACGAGTACATGATACCTGCAAAGGCCTCACATGGTGATCAAAAGGATATTTTGTAAATCTGGTGGGCTGTCTTGTGACCGTTTTGGCTTTTTTTTTTTCTCTTGAATAAAACATAATGTGGTAGTGGAAAGTATTGAATTGTCTCATCTGAAGTAGTGGAACCCTGCTATAGTTGCTTCTGTGAATGTGAATGTTAATGTTGATGTTTCAGAGATAAGTTTAAAGATCTATTCATCTGTTATCAGGAACCAAATTAACTTAATTGACAATAATAAAAGCTCAGAGATACACACTTTGGTATACTTGTACGGGACTGTATCTGTGTTAAGGGGTCGAACTGCAACAATTTTTGACTTCTGTCCTCACATTTCAGATCTCTCAATTCACAAGATCTTCTGGCTCACAGAGCTAATGGTGCTGTGCTTTAGAGCAGCGACAGTTTTTGTGCTCATTGACTATGGATGAGCATCTGGTCAATGTGGATGTGCGATCTGATCGCTGTGCTCCTCCTGTGAGCATCACACTGTGTTTCCCTATGCACAAAGATAAACATGCAGACCTACAGAGTCACGCTTTACACCCACATCTGCCTCTGTGGTGCCATGCAAATGCAACTTTCAACTATACACGACAACGCGTGAATATCTTTATGTGTAGACAAGGAGCTCGATTTATAAAATGTATTCAGTTTGTTAAACAGGATTGCACTCAGAGCCGAGGCTAATGGTCTACCCTTCCTCTTGCCTTATTAAACCACAAATTCTCCCTCTTTTTGACAGTTGCTGCCTCTGGTTAAACCACACACGGTCTGACTGTGGATACCAAACTCAGCTCCTTCACTATGGATAAAACTATGATGCACCATTGACAGCCATTGGTATGAGTCACCCAATATTCTCCTGACATTTACATCAGTGGTAGAGCAAAGTTCTTGGGGAGCCTGGCTACTTTTACCCCACCCCCCGAAGGGGAGGCGGGGGGCTAATGTTTTTGGCCCAGTTGTTTGTTTGATGGTTAACACTCGAGCAGCAAAACTATTGGTTGAGTTCACACCAAATTCAATTCAATTCAGTTTTATTTTATAGAGCCCTATATCACAATAAGGTTGCCTGACAGGGCTTTACAGAATTAGTTGGATAATTGGATTGGGTTTATAGATTGCCAATGACCCAGAATAGATCTGATAACATTTTGGGAAAAGTAGGTCAAAGTTTAAATTTTTTATGATTTTTTTTTTCCCTTTTTTTCCCCCATTTACTTATAATGGGAAAAATTTTCAAATGTCTAGAAAAACATCAATTTGTTTCAATTTCCTTCAAACTTGGCACATATATAGAGGCAATTGATATGCCGACATCAGCTGGATCCATGCCAAAATAAGCGACAATATGTGAGGGGCAGGGTTTGTTGTGTCTGGCACCACTTGTTCAGCTTTGGTTTGTTTTGATGATATAAACCTGAAAACAGATGTGTGATCGACTGCAGAGCCATCATTAATGGGCCCCACCTGTCATGGTATCTCAAGCTGTCACTTGTCTCATGAAATGATCATTTGTTTGCTTTATATCCCGTCAGGTGGCATCATAATGTGGCAGTCTATGGAAAATATGTTAAAGATCATCACAGAAGTAGTGTTGTTCTTATAAAATGACATGTCTTCACTGAATAGTGGTTTGTTCAGGGTACTTAATCACATCTCCTATAAGATCCACTCAGACAAGACAGATGTGGGTTTTACCCCTAGAGTCCCCTTTGGTTAGATCATCTTTGCTTATATTTTCTCTTTACACATTACAACACATTACAAGCTTCACCCTCTGTCCTGCCTTTCCACCAAGTTTCAAGGAAAACAGACAAACAGTAGTGATCATATGACCATGTTGGCAGAGTTAATAAACCTCGGTTAAAGCTGCAGTTCAGCCTAAATTAGGGGGAAAAAAACACACGCCATCACAAACACAATATAGGAAATACACACACACACACACACACACACACAATACACTATCTACTGCAGCTCTCTCTACTCTGTCCCAAAAAAAAAGAAGATATAAATATAAATGCCATGACATTATTTCATTCTGTGATGGGAAAGTGATGATACTTTTCCAAGTGAGAGCAGTAAAATCATGTTCAGGTAATGTTTAAGATGATCTGATCAGGGGCAATTTTCTGCAGACCACTTGAGTTAGAATATGCTGCAGGTAATGATGCAATTTATGCCCAATGATACAAAAAAAAGAATAATTAATAATAGGTAATGATAGGTATATAATAATATAATTATAATAATCATTATCATAGGTAGAATAATTAACTGATATTTTAACACATGCATACTTTAGGTCATAAAACATCATATGACATATCTTATTTGGATCTACCCTACCCCTAGCCTTGGTTAAATACCTTTGGGGACTGACAAAAGTAGACATTAACTAAAACAGGTCTTACTAACTAAAATGGATGTATATTTATGAATGAAACTGAAGAGAAAACAGGAAATGTGTTGCATTCATATTGTTTTCTGTGAAACACCGACACCATCAAAAACATGATTATAGCCCTGCGTTATTTCTTATTTGGAACAGTTCTGCCCGTAGATATGGATAGAGGTAACTTTAGAAATGTAGATTACACATATAATATAGTACATGCATGCTGTGTGTCAATATATTGATGTCCTATAATGATTTTCATTAACCAATAAAGACCCAAACATCCATTTGTGACCTAAAATAAAATATTTAATTACTGTTGATGCACGAATCCTATCACTACATGTAAATAATTGGTGTAAAATACAGTTTGTCATCTTTTCATGGTCATCAGATATGACCCATT
>JAPQRP010000013.1:15607492-15619553 GCA_037367295.1 Apogon hyalosoma
ACGTTCAGAGGCTCCGTAGTGAACGTGGAAACACCGTCATCTTCTACAACATTGATTCACCACTAAAACCCATGGAGGTGGATCAATGACAGTGGATGGACACACTTGGTTTATGTTCAGTTAATGACAGATTTTACCGAAAAAGTCACTTTTTCTTCAGTTTTCTCCATTTTGATATAATAGCATTTGACATCTACAAGATCAGGTTATTGAACATGTGGGAAAATATATGATTTACAGTGAAAAATGCAAAATACAGAGGACAATATTTTAATAAATGGTGATAAATCACTTAAGAAGGATTAAATAGAAAGAAAATTCATTTGGAAACTGTCACAAAAGTAGCACTGGGTCTTTATGGGTTAATAATTATACATTTAAAACCTAACAGGAAATTAACTCTGCATAATTGGTATTTTTTTTATATTCTGAGTAAAATTGCGAATAGATGTAGACACGTTCTGAGGAATGGTGGGTTTTTTTTCTGTTGTGTTACTATTTGTCTAGGTTCATCTCTAACGACCTGAATGTTCAAGTTGAGAATATGTAGCTGGATGCACTTGTAGCATTGGTCAAGGTTAGCATATAGAATATTTTCGATCTGTTTCATAAATGTAATGGCCTTCATTCTACCAAGGATATGTCTCTGAAGTGAAAATTAGACTAATCCATTATCCAAGCACAATTTAATGACAAGAGAAACAAGCAAAACAGATTTCCTTTACAGTTGAATCCATCATTATTCAGTATTATGTCTGTGTGAAGAATGGCCTGTGATTTATTCTTCCCTCTGTAATCCATCTGAGTTAATTTTATCTTAAGCTGGGCAGCAGTCATTTTCCAACTGTCAACAAGTTACATAATCGTGTAATAATATTTCCCACTATTCTTTTCTGTATGACTAATCGGGTGTGGACACCCTCAAATTTGGGACATCTGGAAAATGCTATTCTCTATGTTACTTTCATGCTGATGGATACAGTTAAGTGCCACTGAGCTGCCTGGTAAACATCATGACTCCTGTTGGCTTCAGGACAACAGAGATAATCATTTAAAGCTGCCAGCCAGAGAGGAAGGTTATGGGCTTTGATTTCCATGCGAACAGAGGAAGGAGTAAAGTACATTAACCTGCCAGATACAGGTTAAATGCCACCAGAGGACCCTGTCTGGAGATCCTCCTGCTCTGAACTCTTGTCTCCTGAATTCCATTCCAAAGTAGAACTCGCACTCACATTTAAGGTTTCAATATTTGATAAATGTTGTTTTCAGCAGCACAGCAGGTGACACACAAGACGGTGATTCATTCTGCAGTCTGAAATGACTCTTAAAGTGTTGGATGCAGGCAAATACATCCCTGGAGCCCTACAGAAAACATTATGCAGCATTTTCTATTTGGAATTTAAAAAACAAAAATAATCTACTCCCAGGCACACATTTGATTTCAAAGAATTTAATATTTATCAGTTGCAGTATGAAGATTTATCTTACGTTTATACGAGAATACATATGTCTCCTGATGTTAGCATCCCTGCATTCCAAAATAATAGTTTTACATTTTGATAAATCGGGTGGTGAAAGAAACTTGGGAGTCCAAAACTGAAATGTAATTACATTTGGCCACCCGTGTGTATAGTAGACTAGCCTGGTCAGCCATCCATCTGTCTTAAAAAGAAATCCATCTGGAATCACGGGGCTTGAATTGGAATATGAAGGCGGGACTAACACATGCAGAGTAAACCAATCACAGATAAGACAGACGTGACACTTTTGTTGTAGAAATTTAAGAATACAGGGTGTAATCTGTAATTCAATCCTTATCTTTGAATCAAACAACCAACAACAGTTGTAAAGACATTTGCGGACTTGGAACTGACTTTGACTCACAACAAATAAAAGTTGTGTGTATGACGCACTGCGAAACACCCACCCCTAAGACTTGTGATTGGTCCGGTATAAAATAGATCGGACATAATTCACAGCGAATGGACCACTTCCAGACTGTTTTCTCAGTATTGAATACACTGAGAAAACCAGATGGCTGGCCAGGCTAATAGTAGACCAATGCAAACACTGCACCAAGAGGTAAAAACTGTTAAAATAGTACAGCAGTAAACAAACAACTCAAATGACCCTTTAAATGAACAAACACAATACAAGTGAGTACAATATAAACTAATTTATTGTGTGTTAACTGACTTGTGTAGTAGGACGTTTTAATCCAGTTCAGGTCAGTGTTGTTTGTAGCTGACACTTTGGTGCTTCAGTAATTACAAAATATGGTAGTTTCTGATGCAACTGTTTGAACAGAAGTCAAAGGAAGAAAAGCAAGGGCAGAAATGTGAGAAGTCAGTAGGGGGCACAGATGGTGATCTATCAAAAATGACTCACAGTATGAGCGGATGGATGGCTTATTGGGTGTTGTCCTTCTATTTGTGGCAATGGACAACTTAATAAAGAGCCAGTAAGTAAAGGTAAGATACCTGACAGAAATCTGCAGAAAAAAAAATAACTTAGATCACAGTAGTCTTTACTTATATGCAATGCCCATCAAGCCTGATTCAAGTGTTTGAGTCTTAAAGAGAACGGCAGAAGTCAACGGTCAGCGTTCATTCTGCGCAGTTTTGGGGGCAGATTGTCCTCTGGACGTCCCCCCACCAGAGGGATTTGGACTGATGTTGGAGCGGCGACGGTGCTGATGGCTGTCGGTAGGCTGTCTTTCTCCAGCTCGCCTTCCTCAGCATCTCCATCGATAGACAACAGTTGGACCTGCTCCTCGGTCTGTCCTAGCCGGGCAGCCGGAATCGAACTGGATCTCAGCCTCTGAATGCTGAGCGGCAGGTCGCCTGTGCTGGACGCTTTCCCTCCGGGTAAAGCCACCCCCGTCTTCAGCCCCCTCCAGAGGTGCTCCTCCTTGGTAGAGCTCATGCGCTGGAGTTTGGGGGGCAGCCTGCTGGAGCTGTGGTCTTCTACATGGTCTGCGAAGTCAGCTGACAGGAGCCTTTCCCTGCGTCCGCCACGGCCACCGTTACCCAACAGGGGGGAGGTGGGAGTGGGAGCGACTGGCAGAGGGTTCGGAGATGTCAGCGAGGACTTCTCCTCCTGCTCCTTGACGCTGTGGGGAGGTGTGGGAACCTCAAATGTGTTGTGGAACTGAGAGTAGTCGACTCTGAAGAAGCCCTCTTCCAGTGACATGACAGGAAGGAAACGATGGCCCCACAAGACTTCATCCTCAGTGTAAGACGTCCTCGCCTGGCATGTCATACCTACCATGGAGAGAAGGCACATTAATGTAGAGGAATATCTGAAGTGACAAAAACAGAGATGGCTAAATAAATCAAAACATTATGAAGAAAACTGTCACAAGTAGACTATGAAATAAAAAGGCAGATGAAACTAGAGGACAGAACTGAAAAATGGAGAAGTGCTTCAGGGAAACAAGAGGCAGGAATAAGAGAATAAAACACAACAGCAATAGACAAGAGCTTGTGCTATTAAATAATTAAAAACCATGAAATGAAACATCTTGTTAAATATTTAAAATTACTGAGAGATTCTCTGTGCCATGTCCTTGATGATTAAACTAACGATTAAGGAAGTTATTTGTAAAATTAGATGTATATATATTCCAGATGATGTTTAATGCTAACCAGTGGTTTCCACGATGCCCTCTAGGATGACAACAATCTCAAACTGCTCGTTCATGAGAGAACGCTGCGACAGATCGAAGAACGGACTCTTGGTGTTGATCTCATGGCAGATGGTTAAAGGTGACACAAGGAAGAGCTGATCCGCCCCCGTCCCAAAACCCACGTCCAGCTCACACTGGTCCAAGGGCAGGAACTCGCCCTCCGGGGTCTGCCGAGACTGGAGACACACATGATTCCAACATATTACATTTGCATTTGCACCGGCGGTTCAAAGATATTAGGTCATTAAAGCTATGAAATGCAACAATAGAAGCTCAACTTGAATGTGATGGAAAATGTAAACACAGAAGGTGCTTCTGATGTACATACCAATACCAACAAGGCAAGGAGTTTTAAGCAGATGCTTAGTTTCAAGGGAAAAAATATCTTTCTCCACATGCTTTAAGGGTTTTCATGACAATAAGGATAACTGTGCATGTAAATTCACCAGGGGCAGCTTTTAGCTGACAGGCCCTGAGCTACTGTGAACACGATGCGTTCAACATCTTCTCTATGGTAACTGCAGTTCAAATTTATTTCAGATTTTATATGTAGCTTCTTTGGGACAATGTCTACAAACTTTGCAAACAGTTTTGAGAAATTTCAATTTTGGAATTTTTGACAAATTTTTCAAATATTAAAAATTTGCCTTTACTTATACTGGGCCATATTTTGATGCCTTATAACATGGAAATGGTTAGAGATGTCAATATAGTTATTATTGAGCACTGATAGGAAGTCATATATAGACTTTCATTTGTGTCCTTGACTGCTGACCTTAAGTGACCTTCATAACCAAAAGGCTGGCCGTTCAAATCCTGCTCTGATCATGTCATGTGCCGTTGTGTCCTTGGGCAAGATCCTTCACCCACCTTGCCTCCAGTGTCATTCACACTGGTGTATGAATGCATATGAGTCGTTGGTGGTGGTCAGAGGGGCTGTTTGGCAAGGACTGGCAGCCACGCTTCCATCAGCCTGCCCCAGGACAGCTGTGGAGACTAATGTAGTTTGCCACCACCTGAGAGTGATTGAATAATGGATCAATAATGTAAAGTGCTATGGGTGCCTAGAAAAGCTCTATAGTAATCCAATCCATTATTATTATTTCAACTATCTTCTCCTCCAGACAGACTTCTTCTTCCAGTAGGATTGGGGTCCTGTTATTTTCTCACAGTTAATTTGTTGAGTTCTCCTCCAGTGAAAGTACCACCCACTTCTATTGGCAGATTGATCTCCGGCATCAAGACCACAGGATTCTAACATAGGGGCAGAACCTGACAACCTCACAAATTCAGGTCATTGATTCTTGGTAGAACATGCGGGTAAGCTACAAGGCCATTTGTCCTATTTTTATGTTCTTACAGATGGATGGATTTCATATTTTTCATCTTATTTCCATTACGCGTACTGTATGAATGTTTTTTTGCAGCTGTAACCCAGATGGCAAAGTAACAAGGTCCAACGAAATAGGTTTGAGAAGAGGTGATTTTCTTCTATTATTTGACATATTTTCACATGAAATGGGACACTGGGGTGGCAGTTTAAGTGGGTAGAGACTAGATTTCAGAGCTCAAAAGGAGAAAAAACTGGAAGTGATGAGGATTGCTTCATCCTCACTTACAAAAGGAAGGATGAAAAAGAAGAGCATGTCTTCATCCTCAGTCAGGCCACACACTAATGTATTTGCAAAATGAAAACATCTATTGTAGTTACTGCAGAGAAAGCTGTTGCCTTTTTTATAAAGTAAAGCAGAAAGGGACAGACTCAAAATTCTAGGATAGTTTTTTTTTTTGGAAGGGAAGATTTATTTGTCTCTGAGAGAAGGATGACTCAACAAGAAACCTTGACAGTTTTTGGCAAAGAAAAGAAGAGACTGTGATATAAAAATACACTAAAAGAAACTTTTGACATATATTTGGCATATATAGATAGTGGAACAATATACCCGGGAGAAGGAGAAACACAACAAAGAACATGGCTTTGATGCTGTGTTCTCTGTGTACTGACTGGCAGATATTCCTGGTTAAAGGTGAGAAAAAAGGGTGTGAAAAACACATTTCTCCCACATCTTTGTCAGGCAACATGAGCACTGGTGACAATCATTTATCATATCTCCTCGTTGGCGGAACATTACAGGCATTTTGCACTCTGAGACAAGTATCATTAAATTGTGGAGAATACACTTGTTCTTGAGAATTGTGCTTTTTGAGCTGAGCACACTAAATCAAATTTAATACTCCTCCAGCTGTTAAATTGAAATATGCAATTAGGATGAAGGCTGATTGTAGAAAGGAAAATGTGAAACCCAGAGATTTAAAAAATTATTTTTCATTCAATTTCATGCCTTTTAACTATGATATGCAAGAGTGAAGAAAGTAAACGGTGTTTCAGAAAAAAAAAAAAAGTGTATATTCCAGTGGCGTGTACATGCTTAAAAGAAAGGGAATTGATTTTAAGATCCAAAAGCCAAAGGTAAAAAGCCTTCTGTGTGTACTCACTATCAATACAATGAGATAAAAGCAGAAATGCAAAATGTAAATTACATCCCCCATTCCTATAGATAAAATGCATTAGCTGAATAACCCAATATTCTGCTATGTCTCAATTTAAATAGTTTTCTGTCGCCTCCTGTTCTCATGCATGCAGAGTTGTTCCCTAGTCGTTTGAATGAGAAGCCACTCAGCCCACAGATGGCAAACAGACTGTCATTTGTATTCACAGTGATGTTGAGGACAGAAGGGTGTGACATTTCACGGGAAGACGTCTGTGCCCACAGATCCCTGGCTCGCCTTGGTGAGGTAACGTGTCACTCATCATGCTGTATCAGTGATGGGTTCTCCAAGAATATGCAGACAGGGAGCGTATGATGCATGTCTGCTAAAGTTGAATCAGGGTAGAGCTCCCATATCAAGAGAAGCTGGAGTTTTTGCATAACAGAAGATTGATGAAAAGACAGAGTGCTTGAACACTTTTGTAAATCACTTGAACTGCGCATATTCTTTTTTTTTATACATGATAAAACTGCCTGTGATGGCATTTACATACATATATGGCAATTGATTCTTGCACATAGCTGTTATCTCCATTTCTGTCAGAGCTTATTCCTCCTGTAAGTGGGACAAGCGTATGCAATTCTTTTCAAAAGCCTGTCTTATTTATATATTTAAATATTATACTTGTAAAATGTAAACTCTTGCGGAGACGCTGCAGGCATGTGTCCCATTTGTCAACAACGCTTGGAAACCCATTTCCTGTGAAGTCATATTTACGCCACTCCAGTCATGAAAGTGTAGCTGGTATTTTTCAGATACTATTCATAGCATCCACTGCCTGGTATGAATGTTTGGAATAAAAATATACCTCTCCAAAGGAAGGTAGAACCTGCTTGATACTGAATGGTTTTAACAAGGTAAAGGCTTTGTGTGATCTCTTACTGCAGTTAAACAGTCAGTGCCACAAGGGGGGAAATTAATGGCCTTTGGAAGAGGACCTGATAGAGAACGAGTACTTAATTTACCAAGCCACCTGAGATTCAGGTTGAGTGAAAGCAGGCCCTCTCCCTCGTGACTCACTTCCTCTTCAATGATAGTGTGCTTGTGTGGGTGTTCATGTGAGAGATGCAAAGAAACACAAAGTTTGACAGTAAAAGTTCATGCGTCTGTGGATCATGTAGGTGTTTTGGTTTGTGTCAGTGTGTATGTGTGCAAAGGACTATCCAACTCAATGAATTACTTTTGGTCATCCAGTTCACAGAAACACAGAATTTAAAGGTTTCTGTGATTAATGACCATTGATGGGTGCATATGTCATTGACTTCTTGATTTTATTGTTTTTATTTTTGTCTTTTTTATTTCAGTTTGAGACAAGTAAACAAATGAAATTAAATGAAATGAAATGAAAATGAAAAGGTTCAATATGTGCAGTTTATGTTACATGCTTATATGAAGTTTGTGCTGGGAGTGTGTGTTTTGTTTCTAACGCTGCTTTTCCAATGACATTATCAGCTCAACTTCCAGAGCATGAAAGCAGGTGGATTAGATCTATCAGATTCTATTTCTAGTGCCACCATCAAAAGGTGATGCTATAGACATGACGTGTAATTATGCAGATCTCAGATTAACTGAGATGTTGCATTAATACAGTGTGCCATCATATTGAGACATGGGATACCGAAACAAGCTAGCAGAAATTTTGATAGCTTTTAAGCCTAGACAACTGTTGTTGAGTGAGAAAATCTTAATGTATTTCATTTAACAGATTATAACTAACAATTTTAACCCTTTATCAATGGCAAGCTCTCTGGCGCTGCATTTTGCACTTTACAGCATTCAAATTACTGTAACTCCTGAACCGTTTACACTTTTCACAAAATTCAAAGCTGATATACTGAGCTTTCTGACACTTTATAACACTTTACAGCAGAACTGTGGGACTGTATTACAAGTGGAAAGGAACTGTTTTAGAGACTTCCACACAGGCTAAAAAAACGCCTGGAAGTAACAAAAATATTAAGCCATTATATGGATACTGAATGTTCAAGACCAAAAGCATGTTTGAAGAGATGTGAAATAGCTGAAAGTTTATTTCTGCAATCTCAAAAAGTTTTGTTATGGATGTTTACAGTTCTTTCTTTTATAATGTCCAGATATGGAAAGTTAAGTTCTTGAAAACAAGGTGGAAAACAATTGGCAAAACAGATATTTTCTGACACTTTTATTGCAAAGAAAACATGAAGACACCTAGGTGGCCTGTTTTTAATGGCAGTCTTATAAGGGTTAAGTTTAAGCCTCCTCCATTGTAGCCTCATTTGCAGCTGTAGTCGAAGATGACGTCACAATAGTTTACCCTGTGTCACTATAACAAAGTGAGTGAGAACTATGGATACAGTGGAAAGGCTGTGTGCTGAAACTGAGCTGAGCCCTGCTGAGTCAAGGCAAGTCAAGCTAATACTAGTGGTGAAAAAGGAAAATAATGGTGTTTTCACACCTGGATCGATTGGAGCTGTTGTTCCGGAACAAGACTTTGGCTCAGTCCGATTGGGCAAATGTGAAATCAGTAATCACGTTCTGTTCCGGAACAAAACAACCAGGCTGAGACCACTTAGGAGAGGTGGTCTCAACCCGGTTCCAATCGCTCCGCAGAGTGGTTCATTTACAGTGTGAATACGACCACAGTGATAGAAATAGACAACTACAGTTTTCTCTACCACCCTGAGTATGATACGCTGCGATGTCGCAAACATTACCATAAAGCTCTTGTCAAAATAGTGCCAGACGTAAACAAAAAGGCTAATGAGCTTAATGAGCTTCATACCTTTCGTCAGCTGCCGGATAAGCAAGTGGAGGAAATGAGTCGAGGAGCAATTTGGACAGAGGAAGAGACAGAAAGCCTCATTGGCATTTAGGAAGACGAGCATAAATTGGAAATGCGCAAAAACACGCATAAAAACTCCGAAATGTTCAAGATTTTCAGTGAGCGCATGAAGGAATGTGGCTTCCACCTGTTTACATGGGCGTAGTGTTGGGGGCATGAAGCAGAGTGAACACAAACCAAAACAAGGTGATGCATTACACTGTAACACATTGTAATACAGTACTCCCTGAAAAGGTGTGAAGGTGTGATCAGGTGTGAAAACACCCTAAATTAATGCTCTGTGAGAGGCACTGGAGAACGCAAGCATAACACTATAAAATCACTGTACAGACCATTATCTGGAGGAACCAAGATAGTTGTTACTAACATTAACAAATGACAGGCTCCACCACAAAGTCCAGCATAACTTTCACATAAGCACACGCAAATGTAACATATCGTTAGCCTCATAGCATAACTGCCTAAGTTATATTTTTGGCCAAATTGTGGCATCTGCATAACTATACTCTCCTAACACTGCTGCTTCATTTTATTCAGATATCATAATTGGGCCAAAAATATGACTTTTGCAATTATGCTATGAGGCTAATGATATTGAACCTTTAATTGTGCCAGTTGAAAGTCTTCCATATCTGTTAAGACCCTGCTGAGAGGGGAAGTCCTGTCCCCACTGCTGTGCCCCATAGGATCTAACTTAGGAAAAAATATTAATGGGAGTCAATGCCAAAAGATAAATAATATTTCCATGTACATCCCCATGTACACACGTGATGCATGTCTGTCTAAAATATAATTTTACAAGTCAAGAAAGTCACAGTTTGTGGAAAAGCAGTAAAGAAACAGCTCAATGGACTGCATCTCTTGTAGCACATTATACGTGTCACCAAACTTCAACAGTTTTAAAACACATTTCAACTTTCTAATAGTTCAAATAGGACCAAAACTGACCTGTTGACTTGAGTTTGACTGTAGTGCCTTTTTTTTTTATTTTTTAATTCCAAAATGAGGCCCCGTGGTGCACAACCAGCAACAACACTAGGGGTCTCACAGTCTAAACACTAACAAAAGATGTGAGCGTGTCAGTAGGAGTTGTTGCTTTAAGGATCAGTGCTGAAGAAAATATACTTGACGTAAATAAGCCAAAAAGTCAAGTTAATCGACAAGGAAATGTAATATGTTTTATTCACATTCTGTTTAGTGGCATGTCCATGTTATGTAATGTATTTCTTATGAACTGGTATTAGTAGCATTAGCTAAAAAATAAATAAATATTTGACACCACTGACAGCATACAGCATACAAAGGGATATTACACTGAATAAACTGCAGAATTCTCTGACTGTGAACATTAATGAAAATATTAGTGGACATGGTGGTGCAGTGGATAGCACTGTCACCTCACAGCAAGAAGGTCCTGGGTTGGATTCCAACAAGAGACCTTTCTGTGTTCTCCCTGCATTTTTGTGGGTTCTCCAGCTTCCTCCCACCATCCAAGAACATGCACTGATAAGTTCAACCTAAAGTTGTGATTGTTTTTTCGTCTCTATATGTTGGCCCTGCAATGAACTGGCGACTTGTCCAGGGTGTACCCCACCTTCACCCATAGGTAGCTGGGATAGGCTCCAGCAGCTTCAGAGGATGAATGAATGAATGAATGAATGAATAATGTAAGTAGAAAAGTCAAGATTATATAGCCTATAACATATGCCTCCTCGTTTTATATAATTGAATTGTAGAAATATTGCCTATTATACCTTTAAAGTGGATGTTCATGTCAGCATAAAGTTCTTTTTTTTTGTAGAATAATATGCATCGCCCTCTAAATTCAGTGCCTTGTGTCCAACATTTGATGTCCCCTCTAGGCTCCAGTTCTGTCCAATTAGGTTATGACTAAAACAAAGCCATTCCCAATATCTCAACAGCACCACTGAAGCTACTGCATCTGCTTCTCCTTTGTCTTTCTTCTTCTCCTCTTCCTCCTCCTCACTTTGCTTGTCCTTCAAAGTTTGACAACGGCAGATGTGGCGAGTCACGCTGACATGTCTGTTTGCCTGTCTAGCTTAACGCCTGCATCCATGCCTGTCTATCTGCTACTACTAGCCCTTATCACTTATCTCGTGCTGTGGACCATCCTACTGAGACGAGCTTCTGTCGACACTGACAAGCACCACCCAGCTGTCACTCTCTTCCTCTGTCTTCCTGTCTTTTTGTTTAGTCTTGTTTGTCAAATTGATGTTATTTACCGTTACTGTCTTTTCTGGACACTTCTCTTTTGTTACAATGGTTATATTTCCTACATGCACTGCAGGAAAATTAGATGCAAACATGTGTCTTTATTTACAAATCATGTTCTGCTAATGCTGTAGAGGTCATTGCACCACTACTTATTTATTAATGAAATCTGCTGAAATATTAATGTAAATTCAAGGACGTTATCTTTGATGAGGATTATGCATGTAAACAAATGCCCTGACTTGAAATCAGTTCATATCAGTTAATTCAATTACTGACTCAAGTCATAAAATTTGAAGTGTACGCACATTAAAGTTTATCATTACCATTATTTGAATGTAAAGATACAAGACCTTTGATAGTAATGAAAAGTTTCTACATGACTGTTTGTGTGTTATTGTGTAACTAGAAAACTGAATCTGTTGTATTTGGTGAAATAACAATACAATGGTAATTACTGTCACTATCACCTTTATGAAACATGCAAGTGCCATTTCAGGGCGGCGGTGGCTCAAGAGGTAAAGCAAGTTGTCCAATATCCGAAGGGTTGGTGGTTCAAACCTTACTCTGTCCTAGTTATGTGCTGTTGTGCACTGTATAAAATGACTGTATAATTACTAAAAAAATGACTGTATAATTACTAGAAGGTTGTAAAACTGCAACATAAAAAAGCTGTTTGTGAAAATACAATACAAAGTTGTTCATTTGAAAAGATTTTTGTGTTAATGATTAAATCAAATATAGCTGTAGTTTTTACAGGAAGAGTATGT
>JAPQRP010000013.1:15620069-15636861 GCA_037367295.1 Apogon hyalosoma
TGCCCCAGGGCAGCTGTGGATACATATGTAGTTTACCACCACCAGAGTGTGAGTGAATGAATAATGGATCCACTGTATGCGCTCTGAGTATATGTTCATAGAAAACCACTATATAAATCAAATCCATTATTATTATTTGACAAAGATATATTGGGTTTTAATACAGTTTGAAAGGAAAAAAAGATAAATGTGGCTTATATAGACCTCAATTTCCTGAGGGCTCTGTCCAAAGCTATGTCAGTAAAGTTCTATCTAATCTAATCTAATCTAATCTAATCTGCCCTAATCTAATCTAATCTAATCTCTAGTAGTTATTTATAAATTTGCAAGCAGACAGTCTTTGTGCCAAACAATGAGTAAGTAAAGCCAGTTTCGTCAAACTGAAAATATCCCTACGTAATGTGATTTTTGAAAATGTTTAGCTCATTTTCAGTGTTTCATTTATTTCTTGATGGATTGCATTAACACTATCTATGTATGACACCAGTCAACAACAGATTCACTTGTAAGTTTCGCTGCATGTAACACGAGTGCTGATGAAGACTGTGACCACGTTCAATTTTTGACAAAATCTAAAGTATCCAGGTCCCATAAGAATTTACTACCCATGATTATCCCTGACAAGTGATTGCAGTTACCATGTCACAGGGCTTTTACACAGCTCCATCATTAGGATTTACTGCAGCATGCCTCATTTCTCCAGTCACTTTTGTGGCCGACCCATCTGACAGTGACCTTGAGCTGTGTGTTACCTTAGCACAAGCCATGGCACAGTACTACAGAGTAATGCAGAGTCAATCTACAGTACAACACACCACTGTGCAGTCTGACACTGCAACATTATAGCCGTCATACCTTTATGGCCTTTAAGGGAACGGTCTCTTTCACATACATTAACCGACACTGCATCTATTCAGCAGCAGTCTTACAGCAGTGTTCTGCATACTATACACTTCCTATTCTACCTAGAAATTAAAGAGAAACTAGACTATATCCCAGAAATAAATATCACAACATTACTGTTATATGTAAGATCAAATAAATCCATTAATAAAGTCACAATTAACTTATGATAGTGTTAAAAATGTTCATGTCTGTCTTTTGGGTATGAGTGATGGCACCTGATTGTGGAAATTTTAGCAGCTAATTAAAAAAGACCTTGATGGACTCAATAGTCGAGGCTTGAAAAATTAATTTAATGAACATTTAAAAGGTCATCATTTACTGGCAGAAATCCCAGATCCGGATGATTATCTAATTCTAAACAACTGATCTTTGAGGTAAAGCCAAGAACTCTGGCTGATAAACAGATGGATGAGTGCACTGGGAACAATATTGGATTTTTTTTTTTGCTTTATTTTACACGCTATTGCTCATAAAGTTGGAATAATTATGTTTCCAGTCACATTCCTCTTTTTATTCCTATTTATATACACTTGTAATCACTTTTGACCGGTTGCAATGATTACATACTGAGTCTCAGTTACACTTTATCAAGAACAATTCATATTGAGACAAACTTTTCATGAGAATAGATAAAAAAAATATTTTACTCCTACTTTAGGGGCAACACTGTAGCAAGAGACGGCTTGTAGGTAAAGGTGGGATTGAGTAACGTAACCAAAATGTAAACACGCTGAAATGACAGCTGTTTCTATGAGACATAACTCAATGGAGTTGAAATTACATAGTTCAAATTACAAACCACCCATAATATTTTACTAAACATTAAGCTCTTAATCCATAAAGACCCAAACAGTCACTGACAACTAAAACCACCTACTGATCTAAAATGTTTAATAACTTTTGAACCACTAAACCTATTAATATGTTAAAATAATTGGTGTGAAATGCAATTTGTCCTCATTTCATGGTCATCAGATATGACCCATTTGGACGTTCAGAGGCTCCGTAGTGAATGTGGAAACACTGTCATCTTCTACAGCATTGATTCACCAGTAAAACCCATGGAGTTGGATCAATGACAGTGGATGGACACGCTTATTTTTACATTCAGTTATTGATATCTTTGCTGAAAAAGTCACTTTTTCTTTAGTTTTCTTTGTTCTTGATATAATATTCTTCAACTTTAATAGGAAAATACCTGATTTTCACTGATAAAACACAAAAGACAGAAGATAATATAATAAATAGTGGTAAATTACTTAACAAAGGTTAAGTATATAGAAAAATTCCTTTGGAAAGTGCCACAAAAGTAGCACTGTGTTTTCATGGGTTAAATACATAATAGCAATGTAAACTCTTTCAACATGTCCCTTTAATATGAAATCAGTGGCTGCTATGAAAAAGGAGATTCTCTGAGAGATGAGAGGGGATTCCTGGAGCCAATATCTATAGTAGTGGCATGTTTATCTGACCTAGGTCAAACATGACAGTATCCCCCATGGGTGAATATCCTTTTATATTGTGTCTGAAAGGACAGACTGAAAACAGTGGATATTATAGAGTAATTGAACTGAAACTGAGTATTTAAGTGTCTAAAAAACTATTGGTCTGGAATAACAATAAAAAAGAATGTCTTTCTAGGCCATTAACAATAAAGAAATAATGATAAAGTGCATTAAAAATCATCCAAGAGGGGGCTGAAGCACTAAAGATAAAAAGTTACTTAGTTCATAAGTTGTAAAACATTAACCCGATGTAAAGTTGCATAGCAGACGTAAAGAAACCAACAGAAAACATTAGGTAACACGTTCAAATCATACTAACGTAGTGGGAGCCGTCCATCAGTTCTCCCTCCAGGTTCAGATAGTAAACTGTCACTTGAAATCATCACGCCACTCCACAGTGACGATGAAAACTGGACCGACTCTCCCTGTCATAATAAAGCACCGCTGGCCTTTGGATATCTGCTAATGTTTGGACTGGAGGAGAGTAAACTTCAAGTATAAGAGACGTCATAGTGCATTACATTATTAGAATATAGTAGATTATTTATATTTCTGATTAAACTATCTCTGATGTGTAAAACATGCTTGTGTCATTTGTGCAGTGCTTGAAAACATACTCTAAGCACGTGACAAAAATAGACTTAAATATAGTATTTCTGGGATACACTCCTGTCCAGCTATTGGGCATTAATTCTGCAGCAAATGAACAGCCTTGAGGATCCACAAACAAACAGGAGTGAAACTGCAGATACAACATGATTCGCTCTTGTCTTTCATTACATCTAGCAGCTGCCCCAGATCTTCTTCTGTCTTCAAGACTGTATCAACGCTATCACCAACACACACACACACACACACACACACACACACACACACACACACACACACCTCTTACAAAGGCAGACATTGTCAGTGTGAGCTGTAGATGCTCTTCAGTCTATAAGCATCACAGTGGCATCAGGAATTAGGCTAATATAATCTCATCTCATTGTGGTCAATAACTCTATGAATTGGTTCAATTGATGGTTTTGTCAATATGTGTGTTTTCCCCAGTGTTGTCCCCTGGGGAACCATTCATCTCATCTGCGGACAGTTGACGCAGAGGCTGAACTTAGATATACAACCCACTGTCAGCCATTCTGCTGACTGAGGGGGGACTGTGTGTGATGACCCTTACTCTACGAGGCAACAAAAAAAAAAAAAAAAATTATCACAAACACTGTGTTAAGACCGCGTTGGGGTGAAATCCAACAGCCTATTGGAATATTTGCTGCAGGGGCTCAATGTAAATGATCACAAATTAGGCTATAACGCATCTTACAGTGGAAAAACCATAGCCTGTCTACAAATCCCAGTGGCCCGCGGGGAATGCAATCAATTCTGGAGATGAATGGAAATTCAATGCATGACTTGGAAAGCACTCATAAAAAATAATGAGCAATTTCAGACCGAATTAAGTGACTGTCTGTTAGTCCCCAGTTCTGATGATGACATTTAAGACTTGACATTGGACAAGAAAGTGGGGTATGTTCACTGCGCCAAAGTGCGCCCGTGGATCTGGGGATCCAGTGTGTGGGTACTGTATGACCTGTAGCCTTACCTTGATGAGTTTACACCTGATCTGTGCGGACACCATATGGCTGTTCCGCAGATTCCCCACTCGAAACATGAGGCATAACTTCCCGTCCCGCTGCGAAATGACCGCGTCCTGGCTGAACATCAGCGTCTCTGCGCGCTTCTTCGGCTGCGACATCTTGATGAACATGCAGCCGATGAGAAAGGCGTCCACAATGGACCCCAGCAGCGACTGAAAGAGGAAGAGGATGATGCCCTCCGGACACTTCTCCGTGATGTAGCGGTAGCCGTAGCCGATCGTCGCCTCTGTCTCTATGAAAAACAGGAAAGCGGAGGGAAAGTTGTAAACGTTGGCGACGCACGGGGTGTAGGACGAGTCGTGTCCGCCGTGGCTCAGGTCGCCACGGATGTAGGCGATCACCCACCACATTGATGCCATGACCAGCCACGCAACTGTGTAAGTGAGGATGAAGATGAGTAGGTTCCAGCGCCACTTAAGATCCACCAGTGTGGTGAAAAGATCCGAGATGTACCTGCTGGTCTCCCCCCCAAGGTTACCGTGTTGGACGTTGCAGCGGCCGTTCTTCTCCACAAACCGCTGCCTCTTTCTTTTCACCGGTGCTGAAAAAGTCATGCCCCGATTAGTGTTTACCACCTGGTAGTCCTCGCCAAATTTCCTCCGTATGGCAGACATGATATAAATCCCGTGGTTGTGATAAGGAATCAGTACTTGTGCAGAATCAGCCTCTTTACGCAACTTTGGCACCAGTGTCCAAAACCATAACCGTTCAAGGCGCAACTCGCATGTTGTAAGATGAAGATGCGCCTCTGTCCTGTAAATTAATCGTAAGTGAGCAGAGATTCTGCGCAATGCATGATTTAGGGTCGGTCAATTACGCAAAGGAGTCTCCTGCCAACTTTTTCCTCAGGTCTAAACATGGTGAAAAGAAACTGGAAAATACACATCCGCCTATTTAAAACAACTCCCTTGAAATAGCTGCAGTGTATGTGTTTGCCCTTGCAGATCCGCCGAGGTATAAAACCCATTCAATAAACCTGGGAACAAGTCGAGCACAGTGCGCACTGCCGCCCCGGGGACGCGTTCAGGTCAGAGTGACTCCAAATCAAAGATTGTAGAGGAGCTGCAGTGGCAGATCTCTCCACTGGGGGTGGGAGGCTGGTGGGGGTTTCCAAAGGGAACATTTTTTTGGCTTAAGCCTAATAAGGGGGGGGGGGAGACAAAAAAAAAAACAACGTCGGAGCGAAACACAATATACGAGGGAAATCTACGCTGTGTAATCTTTTCATTTTAGATTGCATTTTTTTTTTTTATAAACCACCTTAAGATATGTTTCCTGATGTCAAGCATCTATATTTGGGCAAAACACTGTTTAATTGTTCAATAAATGCTAGTGTCCAGTGGTGGCTGTTTGCTTCCCCCTAGTGTTAGTGAAGTGGAATTAAGGTACTGCTATTAACACACTGCACCCCATAGAAAACCCATTCCAAATGATTGGGTCAGACAAAGGGGTTTAGTAAAACCTGTTTCCATCCAATTATAAATAATGTGTCATCAAATCTAATTACAAAAGCTTCTTTTAAATGTACTCCGGTTCATATATTCATATTGAAAGATCAATCCTGGAAGCTATAACAATCCTAATTTCAGTCAGTTTATGGTCATTCAGTTCAGTTCAGTTTCATTTTTATTGGCCATTATAAATAATTACAGTATGCAATCACCAGCCTTATTTCTTTGGGAATATTTTTTTCCCAGTATCATAAGCATTAATGATCCAATTCTTTGGAAGAATCTATTAGTAGGGATACTTTTCTCACCAATGTGACTTAATCTCATCACAAGTTCCTAAAACGGCTCATTTTGTTTTAACACAAATAAGAAAGGTGATCATTAATGAAATATGAACTTATATTTTGTCCATTAAACTAGGAGTCACACTAAATAACATGACATCACTTTACTTTCAGTTATGTATAACTTTAATACATCCTGTATTCTGCCTATTAAGAACCACAGTATATCATATTGAAAATATATTTCCATTTTTATAGTGTAAATATACATGAACATGGCTTTGTTTCACCCAAAACCAAGTGCATTTGTGAATAAAATTCAAGTAATTCTGCCTCAAGAACTATAAATACTTGCTGGACACATGGTCAACAAAAAGTAAACATTAACAACACAAAGTTCAGATTTATTACAGGTTGATTTTATTCAGTTGTATACGATGATGGACAGTAGATAATAAACACATGATGGAGCATATATAAAGTGAAGACAGTAAAAATGCCTATTCAGTTATCCACAATCTTAACCTTTGAACCTCTTGCTAATGAGGGCCTCACATTAACGTAGTCTGTTGTATTTTTTCAGAAAAATTAATACACAAGTATAATGAGCTGATAAAAGAGGATTTTTATTGGTCAACTCAAACAGCATACACAGAAATACAGGCTACAATAACAAAAGTGTTACATCATAAGGTTAAAGCATAACTCACAGATGTTTAATTTATTAAGTTGATGTAAAATTTACAAGATGATACTCACATCACGTCAAAATATGGTTAATCATTAATAATAAGTTGTTTTGTTGGTTGAAGTTATGCTGGAGGATCTTGATTTAGATTTAGTGCCGAGCAAAATACACGTAAATGTACTGTGTGTGATTAAAACAAAAATGATGTTTTTCTATCGCTTAATATTAACTGATATTAAATATAAAATTAAACAGAATGATCACATATACAGCTCACATTTTATATAATTGCTATAAGTAATTTCCACTGAAATATATGTCATGCTTACCACTGCAAAGGAGTAGCAAGTAAGTAGTTGGTAGTTATTAACACTCCAAGATCACGGTTTGGTCCTCCTGTGTGCGTATGTCATGAGTGGTTAAAAAGTCACCCACTGCTTGGCCTAAATTGATGATCACATATCGCATAATGTATTTTATGCAGCTTACCCCTATGTGGATTGCCACCTCTATTCTTTTACTGTCAGTAGCAGCCTTCATCATCATGAATTACCTTGAATCTACAATTAAAATACACAGACAGCCTGTAACCCATTGTATGGCTGAAACAATATTTTTTTTTATCATTAATCTGAGGATTGCTGTTGCAGTAAAGAACTGATAACTTCCTGCAAATATCTTTATATAGCTGACAAAAGAAAAGGGAACTTATTTGAGACATTGTTGACCATTTAATAGTAGTCTACTTTTCTACACAACCAGATCACCTAAGGGCATGGCCAAGCAAAAGTGAACATCAGGGTCATTTTCTTTTTTTTTCTCTGAATATTTTTGATTACTTGGCATGAAAGACATGTATCTCTATAAAACTGTGTTTCTTTAATTTGTACTTGAATTACAACTGGATATATAAGAAAATATGCAAGAATAGAGTATAAATTAAGAACAGTAAAGGTTGTAAATAAATGTATACAGCATAAATTCAGAATGTAATTAAGAATGTGTAAAGAAATATGTTCAAAATGTATGCCTATGTTTAATCTTATATTTCATAATAATCAAATACTGTAACGATTTTGAATGTTATTTATTATATTAAGAAAAAAAAACAGATATAGTAACGAAACATATATCGCCAAAGAGATCAGTATCTTAATAAAATCTCTGATTATTGCATCACTGAATAAACACCTCACCTCATTACTTTTTTGGATTCTCACTCCATTACTATGAATTCACTTCTTTTAAACCTGAAATAAAACTATCAGTTTCATTTTTGAATATAATGTACTGTCATTTATTAAGAAAAGGGTAGCATGCTAAATATTTGCACTTTCCTTAAGGAACAGCTATTTTTGTTATTTGTTCCAGACCTTGAATAACTGCTGTGTATTTTTCCTCACTCTGTTACTTTGTCAATGATGATAAATTCATGTTTTCATTGAACATTTGGTTATTATTCCTTGATGACATGTTAATGTACTTGCTTAGATCTGCAATTTGAGCTACTATGGTTGCTGCTAAATTAATTTTACAGACAGATATGGAATGAAGAGTATTACTGCACAGTGCTTTCTCACTCCGTTACTCGCTTGGCCAGGCCCCTAAACAAACAAACAAAAAAAAAGGATCAAAGGCTTAAAATTTGGCAAAAATGTCTCATTTGTTCTAATGTCTTATTTTTTGCATTTGCTGTCGTATTGCAGGACGTTGCATAAATATCCATGTTAATGTGCACACCTATTAGAACGCGTTTGCATGACAGCATCCCTGGACAACTGTATTGTCCACGGAGACTCTTACCCTTTGCAGCCTTCGCCTGTCTCCTCTCACGACCCGTCCGCTACACCCATAATTCCCCGCGCCAGGACAAGATGGAAGAAAGCAGCGACCGCCGGAGAACAATGTTTTGGCAATAAAACCCCAAAGCGGCGAATACAGACGGGATATAGGCACGTTTGAAACCTACTGCGGTCATGTGTAGGTGAGTAGGAGACTAAACGTACTTTTATCTGTTGTGAATAGCCGGCCTTTGTCGAGATTGACGCGACGGAATTGCCAGGCTCGGCGCAAACGGGAGATGCACTCAAACCCAGCATCATTGTTTCTGTTGCATGGGCCGTAATGCGGGTTTTCAGTCGGGGCAGCTAGCAGCTAACTAGCTAGCTCGTGGCAGCTTGATTGTTATAAACACAGCTGCCTCAACGCGCACAGTTTTATTTAGCTCGGTCACTGGATACGAAAACCCCGTGTACCGCATTCGTCGAGGAATGTTTTATAGCCAAATGTGCTGGTAAGGCTTATCCACTTGTGATTACAGCTAAAGTTAGCTATCAATAAATAGAGCGCCAGCGTTGCGTTGCTTTGCAGCCAGACAGATTTGATTTCACGAGCGTCATCAAAGCAGAGGAATTGGAGATTGAGCCCTCGGTGCTCCTTAACACACTTCAAAAACATTTGCATTTTAGTTTATTTTACCAGCTTCTACTGTGATTCTTAATTTTTGATTTAGCTTGTTTCATTGTATGGCGTTTTCTGGTATCACTGGCTCTTAAATTGTCAATGCATTATTACAATCAACCCTGATCTCGTATTAGCGTTAGCGTTAGTTAGCTTACTAGCAACACTGATAACACGCTAAAAGGTTAAGTTACCTGATTAAAACGGCGCAGATTGATAGTTTCCTTAGTATATGAACAGTTTATTGCGCTCATAATTTCACTGAATGTTAACCTGAGTTTACTTGAGTGGCTTATTACAATTTATAAGACGGTATTTGCGATTGTTTTGATGGAAGACGTTAAGATGCCTTGATTGTCTCTCATTGTGGCTAGCCGGCTAGCTAACTAGCTGGCTAACTATTATGCATCACAAAAGCTCATCCGCTTTCAGTTGAATTCAGTGTCGCGTAGCCAAATGGTCGGTCGGTCTAGACTAAACAATAAATTCTCACTCCACTTCGTTTTTCTGTACGTGCATTGATACACGTCTCTCCTGAACACCCGACCGCGGATCACGTAAACGACTGAAATATCCACCTCGATTTGACCTAAATATCGTTTGTTTTAGCGAAGTGTAGCGAACCGGTTAATTTGCAAGTATTGCAACCAATGCCCCTCAGCATTTGCGTTTATGTGGGTTATTAGCCAAATATGGCAAGTGTTGTTCAGCGTCCGCCAAACAGCGAAAATAATAAGGTCAGAAAGATATCAAGCTACTGTACTGATTTTATTTTGGCCGCAGTCCAAGTCACATGTGCCGCTAAATGTAAGTAGAACAATACTCATCATATCGATGAAATATTTCTGAGGAAAAAAATATTTTTCCCTTTTATTATTTTGTTCGAGTCACAGAAAGATTTTAGAGCAAATGTCGAGCTTTACAGTTTATACATGATTGATCGTCTTACTAACCAGACCATTGATATGTTTGAGCTTTAAGTTGTACGTTCCAGATGTTTGCCACTTCACAAATATTACTAAAGGAATACTGTTTTGCAGTAATGTTCTCAACAGTCGGTCTTTATAATAGCCTTCTCTAGTTGATCTTACATGTCTGAGGGTTTTCACATTCAAGGACCTTTATGTTTTACTCGTAGCTGTTGAGCTTGATATGAAACCTACTTCAAGTTAGACTTACATCTGCAACAGTATTTATAAGGATAAGATTCACTTAATAATAGTTCACCATAAGCAGGTTTCGCAAGTAAGATACACCAGAAGCTTGCGGGTAATATGGATTTTTTAAAAGTGTAGATTTATTATTATCAATAATAGTAATAATAATAATGATGATAATGAATAAGATTTTTATAGCACTTTTCAAGGCACCCGAAGCGCTTCAGATTATTGATCCATTAATCACATTCACACTCTGGTGGTGGTAAACTATGTTTGTAGCCTCAGCTGCCCTGGGGCAGGCTGACAGAAGCACGGCTGCCAAATCACACCAAACAGCTCCTCCAACCACCACCAAACATTCATACGCATTCATACACCAGTGTGAGTGACACTGGAGGTAAGGACACAACAGTGCATGACTAGAACGAAGCAGGAATCAAACCGCCAACCCTTCAGTTAATGGACGACCCGCTCTACCTCCTGAGCCATGGCCGCCCAATAATTGTTTGTAGTTTCTCTACCCAGCTAAAGCCTGATAATGCAGTTATGTAAATACTGTTTGGCAGTTACAGAGTTATAGAGAACATAGATTTATGTTTGGTATGCATTAGTTGGAAGGTTATGTACCTTTAAATACCTTAACTTACCTGATTGCTTGGGTGTTTCAAAGATGAGATGCGATAAAGGTTTTGGATGATTACCCATTTCTATTTTCAGTCACCTATAGCTAATGGGACATTTTCTGTCTTTCTTTTCTTTCAGGACATCCTCCTCCTGCAGTCCTCTTTAGATTATTTGCCCTCCTTCTCCCCTGCACAAATCAGAACCACCACCATGAGTATTATCCAAGACAAATTAGGCAATGAGTTTTTACGCAACGGTGGCATGGACCCCAATTTTGCACCAGGTATGCTTATGTTTAGCCACCTGCCTCCTGTCACCAGCTTTACACGTCTGGCTTCACAGTCAGTTATGGGTGAGCTTCCCCAGGAGATGATCCTGAAAAAGGAACGCGATTCACCCCCAGAACACCAGGGCACCTCTGCTGCAAATACAGGGGGCTTCCTCCACAGCATGGGCATTAAACAGGAGCGGATAAGTGAGCTCGATTATCGCATGCCCCTCTATAGTGGGGGTGGAGGAGTAGGGGTGAACTGTGTTGGAGGGGGCGCGGGGAAGAGTGTTACTGATATGTCAGATATGTCCTTCAGTAACCACCACCAAAATCACCAGAACATGCTTCTTCACGATCTGAGCCTCAGCAACGTTCGTCCCCTTGGAGAACCGGTAAGAGTTGACATCAGTGTTATACAAAATGTGATTTATTTGCCTTTATGGTTGCTGGCTGTATCATCTTCCATGTGGACACTGTGCTTACTTTCTTGTATGCCCTTAGATGCCTGGAAGAACAGGTAAAGAGCCAAAAGAGTCCTCAGGTAGAAGAGGGCGAAGGAGCAATGGGGATGGGCAGGGAGGCAAAACCAGAAGGAAACGCAATGATGCTGCAAAGGTTAGTCACTTATCTGTTTTCCTCCGGTCCAATGTGTAATTTAAAGCAAAATATCTGCATGATTTTGTCATTCATTCTGTGTTACTGTTTTGTAGTTAATAAGGGTTTTGTCATTGTAGGCTATGATGCTAGATGCAGATGGTGCCTGCCTGTCCCCTAACTCAAAACCACATATCTGTGAGCACTGTAATGCTGCCTTCCGCAGCTCCTACCACTTGCGCAGACATGTGCTTATACACACAGGTGAGAGGCTCTCAATGCTTGTCACTGTTTTTTTACTCAAACTCTCTTAAAATGTTTAGTAATTATATCCCTGAACAGAGTTTTGGGGATATTGTGTTTTTGGTCTGACTGCTGCCGCTGGATATCCTTTGTGTTAACGGGATAACTTGAAAAATATTTGGTTTAGAAATTCCATATTTTCCCTATTAATGAATATCATTAAGAGGAAGAACTGATTCAATTTTGGATGATTTACCATTTCTAGATTGCCCACAAGGGGCCGCTCAAAAGTTTAAAATCACTAAACACTCTTTTGTTCATATCTCTGGAACTATTTGTCTGATTGACTTCAAGTGCAAATGAAAGGTCATGACCTGGGGATGCCTCATGTCATGACATCATAGCTGTCTGGTTAAGGATTGGGGGCATTCAGGGATATACCCCTAGCCGTCACTTCCAATGGCGTAAGCCTAGTTGTAAAAACAAAATGCATTACCCACATTTGCAACTGTAACCATTACTGAAACAAAACAGATATTCAAGTATTGTTTTCAACCTGTATTAGAGTGAGATTGCAGTCTTTAAAAAAGGAGGCACGTGTCTTCTCTAATGTACTGTTGCTGTTTAGAAATATGTAGGATTTATACAGGGTATGTTTTGTTGGAAGCAGAATAGACAAGGATCCTGTTCTACTTCCTTCTTTTTAGTATACTTTTTTATATCTTGTCAGATTAAATGCATCTGATAAATCAAATTTAATTAAAGTATATGTTGTATATCTACTTAAATTAATGTCCCTTTTAGTTAAAGTCACTGGGACTTCCTGTCAGGCCAGACAGCCTGTAAAGCCATTGATGACTCATGATTACTCATGTATTTCTGGATGTCTTACTCATTTTCTTTGCTGGGAATTCCTCACCAAGCTCTTTGAACTTGAACTCATAAAGCATGTAAAGGAAAATAACATTTTTTCAGAGGCCTAAATTTATTCCCCTCTCTCTGTTCTGTGAATTCTAGAATATTATAAATATTTAGAGGTGGAAAATTATTGTTGAATTGAAATTATTATTAATTATTGAAAGGAATCTTGAATCAATACATTAATCACCCTTTTGTACTAAGTTTAGGGAGCACACAGTAAACCACATAGCCTGTAATTTTGATAGTTATTTTCATCCGTGTTCATGCACCAGGTGTTGGATAACAGGTTTACTTTATTTGTTGCCATATGGTGAACACAGTCGTGTGACCAACTGAGTGTTGATTAATGTGGTGTGCGGTTGGTTGTACTCTTGATCGCACAGGTGAGAGGCCTTTCCGGTGCAGTCAGTGTAACATGAGCTTCATTCAGAAGTACCTGCTCCAGCGGCATGAGAAGATCCACAGTGGTGAGTCTGTGTGTTTAACTACTTTTAATCCTTTGTAAATATGATTGCTATTATATGAAAAGAATAAAACGTCACTTCCAAAACATTGTATGCTAGGTGGATGGTGCAGGTTTGTTTACGTCACTATAGTTGAAAATGAATCAATGGATGTTTAGGTATACTCGGAATAACTTACATTTTTATTCCCCTAACACAGGATATATGTGCATACTGTGTGTATTGTGTTTAGAGACATACTGTCTGCAGCATCAGTTTCTAGGTACTGTGCTGAATCCACATGGACCCTAACACGGTCATCATTGTCTTCTGCAGGAGAGAAGCCTTTTAGCTGTGACCAGTGCAACATGCGCTTTATCCAGAAGTACCACATGGAACGGCACAAAAGGACACACAGCGGCGAGAAGCCGTATCGCTGTGATACCTGCCAACAAGTAAGCCACCTGAAGTTTATTTGTTAAGTTTTTTTTTGTTTTTGTTTTTTTTACATTCAACTGTGCATTTATTGAACAAAATATGAAAGTTAAGGGATTTTATTACTAGCATATGGTTGATTCTTTTTTCTCTTACTCTGCATCAAACATTCAAATTCTGTAAATCTCACTTCAGACAGTTTTAACTTGAATGTCCATATCCGACATAGAGAAAAGACACAAAATAATAAAAAAACAACAAGTACTGCTCAAAGCCACTTCTGGTATTATTCTGTAAATTAAGCTCATGCTTCTGTTTTTCCTGTTCGTCTTCCTCTTGTCCCCTCTAGTTTTTCTCAAGAACAGACCGGTTACTGAAGCACAAACGGACGTGTGGAGAAGCCATAAAGAAGGGCCTAGACCCAAACATGCTGGAGCTCAGTGAAGCCGAATTAGGCCAGGGCAGCTATTCACTCACTCAGGGAAACTCTACCACCTCTGGACGCAAGAGGGCAAAGTCCAAAAACAGTGAGGGTGGTGAACGCAAGAGGAAGAAAAATGCCTCAGCATCTGTGACAGGAGCATCATCCACTGGGGGTATGGCCCGTGACCTGGGCCTGCAGGACTTCAACATGGAGCACCCCTCAGGCTCTGCTTCGATGCAAGGACGTACTCCTAAATTGGTTTTTAAAAAGGCTGGACGCAAAGGCCTAGACAAAGGCCTTCTCTCCTTGGAGGACAGTGCTGATGGACAGAAACTGTTGGGCCAGAAGCCTGGCTCCATGGATCATGTGGAGGGTACTGGTCTTGATAACATGGGTCTACTCCAGGGAGCTGGGGGCAGCAAGCAGGGGCCCACCACCAGCAGCAACTATGACGATGCAATGCAGTTTGTGAAGAAGAGGCGCTACCTCCATGCGGTTAACAGTGACTATGGAGCTGGCTCACTGCACATGGCATCCCAGGGCAGTAGTGTAATCCAGGGCTCCCTGGGGCCCGAGCCCACACTGGCCATGCTAGACTCTTCGCCTTTGGAACTCAAACACGACAAGTCGGGCATTCCAGATGAGGTACTGCAAAGCCTGCTGGACCATTATAGCCATAAGCCAGAGGGAGCACACCACCACGATGTGACTTTTGACCTGCCAGACCACCCACACCACGTGGACCTTCAGCCAGCAGCCCCGGTTACGCCCGAGTTGGAGGATGACTCGCCCAACGGTGGAGATAAGACAGCAGTGATGAGTGAATACTCCAAGTTCCTCCTGCAGGCTCTGGAGCGCACCAGCCATAGTGGGCCCTTCCCCAGTCTGGGGCCAACAGGGCCTTTCCCTCTCTTGTCCAGTAGCTCCAGTCCCACAGGGCCCTTGTTCTCTGACAAACATGTGTATGCCACATCCCCGCTGGATTGCGGCTACCCGCCTGCTGTCTCTTCACCCCTGCCCATTGCTGCCCCTTCATCAACTTCCTCATCCTCCTCTTCCAAGTCTCATTATGGCATGCTCGTGGGTTCCCCGTCACAGGCAGGCTACCACCTCAGCTTGGAATCTACTAGCCACCAGCAGCTGACGCCGTCTCAGGAGCTGACTGAACAATTGGAGAAGCAGCACTCCCCTGGCACCTTCAACCTACCTCCCCAGGACCTGACTACCCCAGGAGAGAGCTCCAAGGGGCAGCAGCCTAAGGCTGGAGGGAGCACTGCACCCACCAACGGCTCCAGCTACCCAGACCTGTCCCCACTGAACCCCCCTAAAGAAACCACGTACCAGATTGAGAACTTCGCCCAGGCCTTTGGCTCCCAGTTCAAGTCAGGGCGCCGGACCCCTCTGAGCTATGGTAGTGATCCTGGGGCAGAGGTCGACCACCGAATACGGACTCCAGTGTCAGAATTCTCAGGGTATACCAGTTTGTTAGCTGACGTCAGTGAGCCAGTAAGTACAGGATCAAAAACCCAGACAAGCCAAAGTTTCAGATAAGGGTCAAACGAGGTGAACCTAGTAGGGGACTGTCCTGTTACTGTCCATTCGGTCCCTTTACCCATCCTAATTTTGTTCTTGTAGCAAAGTTTTGTTTTTTAAACACTGCCATTAAATGTTAATACAAAAATGACCAGGGAGGGTCTTTCATGGCCTCAAATGCAATTTTTTAAATATTCTCATTTTTATTATGTATTTAGTCGCTTAATTTTTAAGAGTAGTGATTTTGATATGAACGTAAACCGTAGATTTAAATGTAATTTAAAACATTTAGAGGGTAGCTATGAACTTGCTTTTCTTCTTTTCTGAACCCTTGTGTTTTACCAATCATCATACCATTGTAAAGTAATAATGAGTAATGTTGATAATTTCAATAATAACATTTGTGGCAGGGAAAGGCCCAGAATTCAAATGGCAAAAAAGTATATATTGTCTGTTACAAGAAACGTATTAACTCAGGAAAAAGGCAAAATTGTGTAATAAGACTTTGTATTATGAGATGCAATTAGCACAGTTTTTACAGGTGTACTTTAAGACTACAAAGCTTTGATTTTTTTTTTTCTTTCTTTTTTTTTTTTTACGTGTCAGAACAAATTACAAAACCTGAACATTGTTTGCTTTCTATTGCGTGTAACTTTTTCGAGATTATGGTACTGTTGTGTCAATGTGAAGACATCTGCATTTCTTGTGAGGGCCACGTGAACACGAGGTATAAACTGTTGTGGATTTCAACCCATAGTGCACACACCGCATCCTCTAATGGAAGTGCTTTGATGAACTGACTCTTGTTTGGTCACAGTGTCAGTTGATGAAGCCGGTCCAACCATGTGCTCCTCTGGTTGTGCCCACCAGTGGCCAGTAGGAAAGACACAGCTTAGACAAAATTCAACTCAACATTGCCGTTACAGCTGTCTGAGAATGCACGGACACCAATCCTTAATCTTAACACCTTGCTGTTGATTTTTTTTTTTTTTTTTCGGACAAGTCACCACCACTTCTACTGCACTCCTTGCTGTTGCTTTTTGTCAATGGAATCAAACAAGCACTTTTTTTAAACAAATCATCATTGGAAACAACAACCCATTCAATTTGCATATGTGATAAGTGACTATTATGCTAATGATCATTATTATTATTATTATTATTTTAAGAGGAGAAAACTGTGAATGGGGGTGGG
>JAPQRP010000013.1:15636897-15650710 GCA_037367295.1 Apogon hyalosoma
AGGACTGGGTCATTGTTTGCTGGGGTTTGATAGGGGTTGACTAGGCATGACCGTGGGCATTTAAATGTATTTTGTTGCGTTTTCTCAAGGGTAGAAGAGAAGGGGGGGTGGTGGATGGGTGGGAGGGCTTTTTGTTTTTTTTCTTACGGTTTGTCGGGTGATGTTGTAAAAAGATGATTTGCCATAATTTTGTTATACAATATTTTGAGAGTACCTCTTTGTATTTAAGTGTTTTGAGAGACGGGCTGACATGCTGGAACCCTTTTTATCTTTAAACCCATGGATATGTCTGATACATACCCAAACCTTTTTATTTATTCTCAACTAGCCACAACAGAATTCAGTAGCAAAGAGTTTTTTTTTTCTTTGGCAAGTAATCACCGGACCTACTCACCTACCCCTGTTCCCTCTACGTCCTTATGATTATTATTTTGTTTGGTTGATTATATTTATTTTTTTTTTAGCCATTGCAAGAAACTGCTTCAGTAATAAAACACAAAAAAGTTAACTTATACCCATCTCCCCTCCCCAAAATGCAGCCCTGCACTCACAAGAATAAACAATGGCCTTCTTTGTCTTCCATGGCTGAAGCCATTCTATCTCGGCAGCCAGGGTTGATATTTAATTTAGTTGATTTCCTGTGAGCCGTACCCCTTCTCCCCAGCCCTTTCCTTTTCCTATGTCTGTGAGCTCCACCGCCAAGAGACTTTGAAGCTGCTCAGATCACAGGGAACAAAGACTGACTGACCAGCCACTTCACTCCAAACACACACTATGCTTTTAAAGGAGAGAAAAAGAGTGGGTGAAAGGACGGAGAAAAAAAAGACGAAAAGATTGACCTAAATATACCTCATATCACTAAAGCGTAAGAAAGCAGGGACACGCGTTTCATGTATGTAGTGGAAATATTTGTAGTATAGGTTCGACATATTGTATAATCATTTTAACACTGCCTGTGTTTACATCTATAGAGCAAATGACTCATCAAAATGCAAATGTATTATTTTTTTTTTCTGTAAAAACATCCACGCCAAGCAGTGTTGCATTCTAGATGCCTCATAGAACATTCTTTTTTTTTCTCATGTTATATCCCTTATTTTTGTTACTTGCCATAATGTGTTTTGATATGATCTCTAGAAGGATATTGTTTACAAAAATGTACAAAAACACTAAAAATGTGTGTTCTCAATTTTTTTTTTTTTTTTGAGTTTTTCTCCAGTATGCATGATAAAGACATTTTTGTATGGCTTTTTTCTGACTGTCACCTCAATACCAAATTTTGTAGCAGAGGCCTCCCCATTCCTTTGTCTTATTTGTTCTAGACCCCCTTGTGATATGATTTCCCAGGCTGTACCTGTTATTGAGATGATGAACGGATTAGAGAAGCCAATAAAAACTTTTTGTTACAAAAAAAAAAGTTAGTGTGATTTATTTTATTTTTTGGTGTGTGTTTTCAGACAGGAACGAACTTTACTTAAGTACAATAAATCTGTTATGTTGTCCAGAAAAATGCGTGATTCTGTATTCTCCTAATCAGTATCAGCTTAATTTTATCATCCTGATAGGACTGTAGCCCATGATCAGAGCTTGATGAGTCTGAATATATTAAATAAATGATAAATGTAATGACGTAAAATTGCAGTCCATGGAAAATGCTGCGTAGATGTGAATAGTTATGTATTCGGTTACATTGATGCTAATTGTATGATTAGTTGTATCTCACTTTACTGAGTTCAACTTCCAACTGCATGAGATGAAATAGTATTAATGTGTGCATCACTCTGTGCCAGTATGTCATGTGATCCGTGTTCCTTGGGTAGATGTACAGGCCTGCTTCCTGAAGATGGAGCTGTTTTACACCAAGTTCCCATTTTCCCGAGGAAGACGTAACCTCAATGTCTTGACAGAAGAAAGTTTATTTAAACAAGGTTCCTGTATTCATTAAAAACCTGGAAAAGTATCTGATTTTTAAGGCCAAGAAAAGTCATCAAATGAGGTGAAATCATGAGCAATATTTTGACTGGTTGTGGAATTAAATCTAAATCACCTTTGACATGCAGAATGGTTGAGAGAGGCTCATTTATTATTTAAGATTAATTGTAAACTGAACATTTTCCTTTTCTTACTCAAAAATCACCTGCAAGATCACATGTTAAAGCTGATCACTTAAAAAATGTCTTTACATCTACATCCCCAAATGTCTGATTAAATGCCCAAAACAAGAGTGAAGTCAAATGATAAAAATAGAGCAAATCTCATTGGTTTATGGAGAATGCTTATGTAGTGTTTATTTGACCAAAAACAATGTAATTTCAGTTAATTTCAGATATGCACTGCTAACAAAAGCCAGAGAAAATCACTTATTAGTTTAACAATTTTACTAATGATTTAAAGTGAATATGAACATTACATATAGTTGGAGAATGGGAAGGGTTGATATTTAATTTTCAGTTTGCTTTTTATGGTCATGGAAAGGATTCCATTGGTCCTTGAAAAGTCTGAAATAATATGTGAGCCAGATTTGGTGTAACCAGTCTGTAACCAAGTATTTTCTGCAGTTTCAACCATATTCCTTTTACCCATTCCATACCGTAACCTTAGTTTTACTTCCCCATTCTACCCATAATGCTTTTTTTTTTTTTAATTATTTAACCAAGAAAAAAGCACAAAAGATTAAAAATCTCCTTTTCAAGAGTGTCCTGGCCAAGGCAGCAGCAGCAGAAGTTACACAAAATAGAAATCACAGCCATACATCCCCATTAAAATATACATGAAACACAATAAAAGTCTAAAACCAAACATAAATCTCTAAACTGAGAACATACAAATAAAACACTATCAATACATCACCACCACCATTCCACCTAATACCAGTGTTGTGTAGTCAGTGAAATTTGTGGATTCCTGTCATGTCAGATGCTCAATTCACTGACGAGGAAACAATTTGGTAAATCCACTAATCAAGTCTGGCCACAGAAAACATAATGAATAAATCATTTCTGTTGAGCCAACTGGATGCTTAATGTGGGGACATGTTTTAGAGCACAGGTGTCAAACATGTGGCCCGTGGACCAAAATCGTCCTGCCAAAGGATCCAATTTGGCCCGTGGGATGAATTTGTGAAATGCAAAAATTGAAGATATAAACAATCAGTGATGTCAAAATCATTTTAATTCAGGTTCCACATACAGACCAGTTTGATCTAAAGTGGGTCAGACCAGTAAAATACTATCATAATAACCTATAAATAAGAACAATTCCAAATTTTTCTCTTGGTTTTCATATTAAAACGTAAAATTACATGAAAATGCTTACATTAGGAACTATCCTTTTGCAAAAAAAAAAAACGTGAATAATCTGAACAAATATGAACAGCCTGAAATGTGTTAGGAGAAGTCAGTGATATTTTACCAATATTCTGCCTGTTAGTACATGTTTTGTGTAGTAGCAACATGTGTAAATGATAAACAGAGGCATAATATTGTTAAAATTGTACTTATTTTTCTTAAGACATTTCAGGTTGTTCATGTTATTCACATTTTTAATGAAACTTTGTAGATGTAAACATTGTTATAATGTAATTTTGCTTTTTTCTACTGTTATTATTTTACTGGTCCGGTCCACTTCAGGTCACATTGGGCTGAACGTGGCCTAAACTAACGTGAGTTTCACAGCCCTGTTTTAGATCAGGTCATTTTCCAGGTGGACTTTGAAAAACGAGAGCTAACTTGATGCTAGATTTCCTTTAATATGTTACCTATCTATATTTACCAAAGGTTATAATGGGTACATGAGCCATAAAATAAAAAAAAAATAAAAAGACAATCCAGGTGGTCTGGCCTTTGTTTCCCTTCCTGTCATGTTAAGTCTGTTTGAGGAAAGTCGTGAGCAGAGCCAAAGGCGTTGAAGGCATGTTCTTAACCTGTTCTTAACCAGCTAAACATAGGTAGTCAGTCAGCGCCCCCCCCTTCCCTTTTCCCTCATAAATATTGTGTTCTAATTGTAGCTCTCTGTCGTCCCGATAAGGCCTTATTGCCAGGAACATTACACTGGGTGTGTTTAAGGATGCCAGTAATGGTAAGTGACTTTGGACTTACAGGGAGACAGATATTGCTTTGTGATTGCACTAATGTTGACATGCAACACGGCAACATGTTCATAAAGCACTCTGGATAAAAGGAGAACAGTGGGGTTTTTTTTTGGTTTTTTTTCTTTTCTTTTTTTAGAAAACAGAAAAATACCTGCTTTATCTTGTTAAACCATGCAATACCTTACCTGAGTTTTAAAGCTGAAAATGTACTTTTGTTTTCAGTTAGTTTCAGATGTACTGCCCTCTGTATGTGGTACGTTTTAGTAGTCGTGTTATACCTTTTAAAGCTCTTTTACGTCAGCAAAACAAGGATGATTTATAGAGGTGGTTCATTTTCAGAGTGGAAGAAGGTGCTGTCTGGTCTTTCTATGCTCAGAAATACATGCACACGGCAGGAAAATATCTATTTATCCAGTATCATTAGTCATTTGAACACACTTTTATGGCTTTAATGCCTAAATTATTCTGTCATTTGTTACCAGCAGTTGAAACTACTGTTTACTCTTCTTCACCTTTGGTTGAAGTATTTCTGGGTTATCTTCATTTTTCCAGATCCACCCAAGATGACGCTGAACTGGCATGAAAGTTGAGTTTCAGGTCCTCAGATATGTAACACATGTAACAGGGATCAAAGTCAACTTGGAGATAACTTCATTTTATGGTTGCTGATGTGACGACAGCTCAGTTCTCATAAAATGCTAGAAGACTTTAAAAGATTAGTTCTGGCTGACATGTTGAAGAAAATGGTTTAAGAATAGACTGAAATTTGATTCACTGCCGTGGCGCTGTAACTTCTTTGACCTACTTGATTTTGTAACTGTTCACAGAAATATCCTAATAGGTAATATTATCTAATGTATTTTGCACTTTTTCAGTGAAAAGCAGGCACTTTCCTATATTTAATTTACTGATCATGTAGATGTTCATAAAATCTCAGATTTAAGTTAAATTTATTATATCAGAAACCAAGAAAACTGAAGAAAAACAGACTTTTTCAGCAACATATATCATTAACTGGACATAAACCCATTGTCTTCATCCAATGTCTTTTTACTGGTGAATCAATTTTGTGGAAGCTGACGGTGTTTCCACGTTGACCACGGAGCCTCTGAACATCCAAATGGGTCATATCTGATGACCATAACATGACAAACTGTATTTCACACCAATTATTTACATGGATTGATAGGTTTAGTGGATCAACGGGTATTAAACTGTTTACATCAGTATATGATTGTGTTCAGTGGTGGCTTTTTGGGTCTTTATGGGTTAAATCCTATCTAACAGATCCCTTTCAGTTTATTAATGTTAATAATGAATCATCTTTGTACACCACAGTAAGTCATGGAGTTCCTCAAGGCTCTGTTCTTGGACCAATACTGTTCCCCATATACAAGCTTTCTTTAGATCATTTAATAAGGAAACACACCATCGATTCTCATCATTGAACTGATGATAATTATTTTTTTTCTAGATCTATCCTTTCCCAAGTGATTTATCACAATTTGTTATTTTATCCTCCATATTTAGGGTATTTCAGTGAAAATCAGGTATGTTCCTATATTTTATTCATGTAGATATTCATAAACTCTCTTGGTAAATTTAAAGCTTATTATTTTTAAATAGAGAAAACTGAAGAAAACATGACTTTTTTGGCAAAACATATTAACTTAACGTAAAAACAAGTGTCTACAACTAGTGTTATTTGTCATTTGTATGGGCTCATATTTGTATAAGTTGTCTCAGTCATTAAGTCACGTCAAGAGATGTAAAGTCATAAAATGATTGGCCAGGAATGTAGCCCTACCCTGTATTACTGCTCCTATCAGTGACTTATAAAGTCTGAAATATACTTCTGCTATATAGACATACTTTTCATATAGGAATGAGCTGTACATTGTTATCAATACTATAGCAAGCAAGCAAAAGTGTTCAGTTTATTGTGCCCTATCATTAAAATGAGCTCAGACAGGAAAAATGTGTCACATCAGGAGACACCAGTGTGATCCAATATGTGATTTGATATCATCCAAAGTTACTGTCCACTGTCTGTGAACTCTCTCCTCTGCTGTAAAGTTTTTTCTTGGTGTAACCAGCTCTGTGTTTTACTGACCTGTGTACTGGGGTGCACACGACATGACCAGGACGACAGCAACGTACAAGAAAAAGTAGATTTTAAGTCAAGAAACATAAAAGCGAACTCTGGACATTTGGGATTTTTAACCCTTAAAGACCTAAACATCCACTGGTGATCGAGAGAATCTACTGTTTTATAATGATTAATAACTTTTTAATCATTAACCCTTTATGCAGCACTCATAGAAATATGCAGAAATTCTAATTTTCAACCATAGTGTGTTATTGGAGGACATAACAAGACTGTATTACTCTTGTGAAAATTTTCTAAATGTTTTATTATCTAGAAAATTAAGGTCAATAAAGTTACCATATTTGGTTCCTTACCCATAAGTGGCAAAAAACAATTAATACATTTTGAAAAATACAAGAAAAACACATATAAGGTGAAAGGAACATACATTAGAACATCACTTTTATAACATTAGACCAACATCAGTGCTGATCCAGACCCCTGTCCACATCCACATGATCCCTTTGAACATCATTCCTTACATTAGTACCATTACTTCATGGTACCGAACAAAGCAGGTCCACTCACTGTTCATGCAGAGGTGGACCTTACAGACCCTGTAGGCCACATTGGACCTGAGATTGTTGACTCACTGTCCTCACTGGAACTGTTGCTGTCACTGTCTTGTAATGTGCGTGGAAGTTACCAAAAAAGGTCACTTGCCCGATAAAGGGTGAATCCCATCAGTACATTAAAATAATTCAGGTAAATCGCAGTTTTTCAACTTTTCAGTGGTGTCAGATGTGAGTCATTTGAACGTTCAGAGGCTCCAATAGTGAATATGGAAACTGTAATATTGATTCACCAATAAGACAAATGTAGTTTGACATATTACAGTGATTTCTGAAGTTTGTCACTTTTTCCTCCATTTTTTCTGTTCTAATATAATAAACTTTAAATTTACACTGTGCTTTGATGAACATCTGCATGATCAGAAAATTCAGTATTGGAAAAAACCTGATTTTGACCAAAAAGCCAAGGACTATATTTGAATAAATGGTGATAAACCACTCAGGAAAGGTTAGACGTAGAGAAAAAATCATTTGGAAGGTGCCAAAACATAGTTCACTGATAGGGTAAAGTGTCCAGATGCAGGAGTGTGAAATAGATTACACCACTTTTAACATGAAACCGTTTTAACTTCCCAATTTTTCCAGCTTCATATGAAGGTACTGAAGGCAGCATAGCACGACCTGGACTTTCCTCTATTTTTTTTTTTTTTTTTTTTTCTGATGGTCATTTCTGTTTTGTCCCATGCCTAGTTATTCATCAACGTTCGACGTCTGTGACACATTTTCCAAAACCAAGATTATAACACAGATGTACGTCATGATAGATTTATTGACCCTTAGAACCATGGAGGCTTGGACACTGACCGGGCCTCTCTGAACCATCTCTTCCAGGTGGGAACTATCCTTGAGGAGCCCACGGTGCCGCCTCAGAAGGAGTGGCTAATGATTAAAACTGCCAAGCACTCATCATCGAAGGTAGTAAGGCGCTAAAGTCTCCACTTGGCCGTGGTGAAAGTCTCTCATTATTAAATTATTTCCAATGGCGTGGACGTTGAAGCTTCTCTTTGTTGCCACACTAGTGGTTGGCTCTTTGGGTGAGTACACCTTATTTTACAAACATTTGATATGTTTTTAGTAAGGTTTTAAATGAAGACAGCCCGTGTCATTATAAGCTGTTTGGTCAACATTACTGATGTGTAGTTGCTCTATTTGTATTTTTTCGATTACATTCACAGACAGAAAATTAATGTCATTGAGTTGAGTATGATCTAAGATTTTATTGGGATTGAACACATGGCCAAGATATTTATTCTGACCACCTAATTTCTGCATTTTCTTAAAGTTTAATATTGCCATGTCTGGTTAAATCTTATTCCAGTTCCAATCGTCCTAGTGAGGAAAAGAAAGGAAAAGTATTTACAGCGTTTGAATTCATCTCTATTCTCCTTTATTTGTTTTCTCACTTATTATTTCTACTACATTGCAAAAAGAAAACAAGGACTGATTGATTTTTAGTTACCCCCCCTACCCTTTTTTTTTTTTTTTTTTTTTTTTTTTTAATTTAGTTCTGTTTTTAAATCCCTGCTATGAAATCTGAATATTAAGGAGTAAACAGTTGGAAACAAGTTACCATTTGTATAAAACCTTTAAAGCAGGCTTTAAACCCATGTCTACCTCAGTGTTAGTAACAGTGACATACAGGCGTTGGTAAATATTTGACTAGTGTGTTAATGCAGACGATCTCACTTTAGCCTCTGACCCGTGGTTTTCCCTCCTTTCCTCTAAACGTTATTCCTGCCCAGGAGTTTTCTTTATCTTCTCGTCTGGTTAATGTTTTACATGTATCATACTTAAATAAACTTTATAGAACTTTTAGGGAGTGCCATAATAATGATTTTTATTTTTGTTTAGCCATATGAACAACTCCAGTTAATTGAAAGTGCCTTATATTAATACATCATTTGTTTATTATGTAATTATTTTTGGTATATCTAACACCAGCTCAAATGAGGCTCAAAATATATATATATATCTATATATTTTTTAATTTAACTACTATAATAATACATACTTTGTGTGTGTGAATCACCTGATGGACTTTATTATAGAGATTTAATCAACTCCCAATAGATGGTGAAACTAGTGGATTGGTCATTCTTTGTTTTAAGCTGTTGCAACCACAACCATTATAGCAATATTGGTTGAAAAAGGTGCAGAAATTATGCTTTTATTGAAAGAAAAATGAAATTGCCATACACTAATTAAGGAAGAAGGTGAACACATCTGGAAAGCCAGGGAAAACCCTCCAGACTGTATATTTTCAGCCTTTCTTTACCAGCAGGTAAAAGCACACACCTTAAACCTGTATGTGTAGTCATTTTTTATTATAAGCTGGCTGGCACTGGCTTATTTTATATGGTGTGTTATGAACCTGGACATCGTGTCCTACCTTCAATTTATGGTCTATTTTGAATCTGAACTGATCCAATAATCCTCTTAAAATAAGTAGGCTATCCATAGTTATATACACCATTTTCAACCTCAGATCTATTTATAAAGTCTACATAGTTTATATGTCACATTAATAAATGGGTGCTTAATCCTTAACCCATGCTTCAGAGAGCCCATAAAATTGTTATTTTATTTTATTTTTAGGTTTACACAACTTGCTTATGGTGGGAAAGTATACACTGTCACATAATATCATGTCATATCAGGATTTCAGCATCTTTTGAGTCATTTAAGGAAAATGAATTGAACCCCAGAAAATGTCATTAAGGATGTTTTTACTGCTGTAAAATGTCTCAGTGGGTCAGATTTGACAGTAATGGTTAAAGTTTACTGTCTTTAATAGCTGTATCGGTGACTGTCTTGTTATCATTTAGTAACTGCTGTGTCTTGCTGCTTTATCCACAACAGCTGCTGAAGCAGAAGCAGAAGCACCAGCAGGAACAACAGTATCTGCTGGAACTTCTACCACTTCTCCTACCACTAGTATAACTACCGGTTCTCCGGCCACTTCTCAAACTACCGGTTCTCCGGCCACTTCTCAAACTACCGGTTCTCCAGCCACTTCTCAAACTACCGGTTCTCCAGCCACTTCTCAAACTACCGGTTCTCCAGCCACTCCTCAAACTACCGGTTCTCCTGCCACTCCTCAAACTACCGGTTCTCCTGCTACTACAGTCCCTATAACCACAGAACGTCCAGGTACATCTAGCTACAACCAGAACCTTTAGCAACATTGGTTTCAGAGGCCCATGATGCTGTTCGATCACTATCCGTCTGTGTTTTTAACCTCTGATCCTCTGATTTACAGATGCTTGTAATTCGCAACCATGCAAAGGTGGAAGCACATGCGAACCTCGTGCCGGTCAAACCTATGTGTGCTTGTGTTTGCGTGGTGATTACTATGATGAATCCACCAAAACATGTTCAACTGGTAAGAATCAGTTTTTTCAGTTAATTTGTTACTCTCAGCCATTTTTTCTGGTTGCACATACCTAGTAGACCACACAGATGTACTATAATCAGTTAATTTAGACCTATGTATGTTATATTAAATTTAATAAAATGTAAAGGGAATACACCAAACATGAATGGTTGTTCGCTCATAAGTAGCCAAGATAGGTGAGAAATAAGCACTTCAGAAAATGGATGGGTATACTTTACATAAAGTGTAGTAAACAACCTGACTCCAAAGCTAACAAAATAAAGGTGTATGGTTAAAAATGGCCAAAAAAAATTGATAGATTGGCCTTTGGGTAATTGTTGCAGTGATTAATGTGTTTGAGATGCAGCAAATTCTTTAACCCTTTAACTGATGCAGTGAGTAGCTTCTCATTTAAACAACCATCAGTTTGATAGAGACCATAAAGACTGGACTGGAGGTAGATGAAGTGATTACCCATCATATCTAGTGCCTACAGTACAAGCCTGTGGGGGCAGTGTTATGATCTGGGCTTGGCTCATTTGGTCAAGTCTAAGTTCAACAACATTATATGTCCAAATTATGATGTACAAAAAAAATGCTGTAACATGGGATAAGTGTATTGAAACAATACCCTGGTGAATTTATTCTGTAATCAAAACAAAAGGTGGTGCGATAAACTATTAGAATGTGGGCCATTTTTTTTGTCAAGGTTTTATATTTAATAGATAGATATGAGAGGTGGATCAGTCCTTTCATCAAATTATGCTCAACAGAATAAATGCATGTGTTTCCCTGTGTGTCTTTTACCTTAAATAAATGTGTGTGACAAAGGTACAAATTCCTAAAATAATAAAATTTTTCTATTTTAGCCAAAGTTTTCCCTGGCGAGCTAAGCGACTCTGCAGTAAAATATAACTCCTCACTGGCTGATGAGAAATCATTTTACTTTCTGACCACTTCAAAAAAAATTGTTGATAGTGTAAGTAATATTTTTTTTTTATTTCTTATATGTTTTTTAATGGCTTGGTTGACATTTTTGCAAGTGTTTCACTGTCACTCACATATGGTACAATACAAAAAAAGAATGGATACTGTGACAAATTGAAAATCCATATGGCAACCAAATTGTAAAGGTGTAGTCTTAAACAAAATGTTCTGTTTTTGTATAAAATACAGATGGCTACTGTTTTTACAGCTGACAAAAAAGGTTACAAGAACTGTACAGTACTTGAGTTCCGGTAAGATGCAACATTCACAATCTTTTATCGATTTAGCTATTATTGTCACTACAACATGCTTTAAGCCTCGCAGATTTAATCAGCAACTGTGGTTTTTGTCTGCATAGTGAGAGCACATCAAGGAACAAGGGTGTCATTGCATCGATAGAGATCATCTTTTCAGCAGATTCTGATGCTAACGAAAATACTGTTGAAGAGACAGTCAAAAAAGCCGCAGAAGCCGGGGGTGAACTGGCAGGGACAAGCTTCACAGGTATGCCCATTAATATTATTTCCATGTTAAATCAAAGAAAATGTGGATTTGTTTGACAAAATTCAATCACTATGTTTAGAAAACATGTCTCTTAAATTACTTACAGAAGTATCTTTTATCAATGGTTTTTATTGTCTTTAAATATAACATAGTCACTCCTTATGAGTGATTTCAATATATATTTTTTTTTCTACCCAGGGATTTCTTTGGTATTTATTCACATAATAACCAACATAATTATTAATTAATCTTCTGGTGTCCAGGTGAGCATATTCTGCACACTTTGTGCTTCATGTAATGAAAGGTCATATTATTTTTCACACTTTGTATTAGGTTAGAATTCAAAAGTTGTTCATTTTTGCATGATTTTTAAAATTCTGACCAAGCTACGAAAATCAGTAGGCTACATTATAAACAATAGAAAATTACTACAGTAGACCGAGGTGAGTAAAATTGCACATTAACACATTTTAGAACCCTTGACCTAGCACAAAAAATTATAATGTATATTAACCAGTGGTACTGTTAATCATTGACATATGCCTGGCTGCAAAAATGAAAAAATAAGTAATCTGATTTTTATGTGGCATATAGAAAAACCACAACAAACAAACTAAAAAAAAAAAAAAGCTCTTGAGTTTTGTTTTTTTGGGGGCGGGGGGGTTGAGTATTTGGTAATTTTGTTTACAGCTCAAGTTGATGAAATACAAAAAAAAAGGTAAAAATAAACCAAAACAAAACAAAACAGAAAAAAAGTTTAAAACAACTTGTATGAACATTTTTTGACATGACTGCAGGGCTGTGCAGATTACATGCTTTCAGTGATTAGGAAGGTTCCCTGTGGGTGGAATACCAGAGGGTTAACTGACTGACAATATATTATAATATGTTGTAACCTGCCAACTATTTGATTTGTGATTTTCTAATCTTGCCTTTATCATGCCCCTTGTTTACAAGCTACAGTTGTATAAAATGTAATAACAGTTTTCAGTTTTCCCTGTACCCTGTATTTTAAAATGTCTCCATTGCTTCCTGTGTGTGCTGTAAAAGTATTTAACCGGGTATGCTTGGCTGCACGCAAGTAATGTGTGTGGGTTTTGTATGTTTTATACAGTGACAAGTCTTGTATTTATGTACAAATATTTGCTGATGATCATATTTTTCATATGAAAACTATATCATAGCCTATAGTCAGTCTACAGTTCTTTATGACTGGCCTATTTTGCACTTGTATATACCGAAAAACACTTAATTTTTAGCTTTTTCCTTACAGGGACGAACCTGTGTGATGAAAAGCGTAATCCATGTGATGCAGAAACTTCAAAATGTAATTCAGGAAATGGACTTTTCAACTGTACCTGTTTGCCTGATTATATTCCAACCAGCTACAGTGACAGAATTTGCATTTGTAAGTACATTTTGTGGATAAAACAAAATAAAAGACACAGCATGTTTGAGTCAGAACTGTTTCTCTCACTATTTTTTTTTTTTTTTTTTTACTATTTTCAGCTTGTCCAAGTGGTCAGAAAGTAGATGAATTTGGAGATTGCCAGGCGTAAGTGTTAAAAGGTTCTAATGATACCACACCAACATTAAATACAAATTACAGTATAGATCCAAAAACTGCTCTAAAAATCTAAATGAATCTAAAATAAATGACTTTCTCCTCTTTCAGCTGTGGATTTGGATATTCTGGTTTTAACTGCCGTGAATGTGAGTATACAGGCTATGTTTATGAAGTCAAGGCAGAAACAACGCAGAATAACACAACACAAAATAACATAAAAAACAAAACGAAACAAAAAAAAACTTCATATTACTCTACACTGCAACATAAAAAAGCAGGTATCAATTGTAAAATTCACAAAACATTTATATAGATATACACACAGTATACATATCCAAATGCAGCTTGTGAACATATTTGACAAAGTTACATTACACCACAGTTCATCATAAAGAGCATTAATCTATATGTATATATGTATATATTCATGATTATATGTACTTGTGTTGGTCTTTGAACACATGAGTGTAGGTTACACAATGATTTAAAGACAATTAAATATAGCAGAGGATGAACTGTAATTACTGTTCCATTGACAAATTTATTATTATTATTATCATTATCATTATTA
>JAPQRP010000013.1:15658237-15682619 GCA_037367295.1 Apogon hyalosoma
AGAAAGAAAGAAAGAAAGAAAGAAATAAAGAAAGAAAGAAAGAAAGAAAGAAAGAAAGAAAGAAAGAAAGAAAGAAAAGACTGATTTAGGTGACCCACTGGCTAAATTATGAATTATCAACAAATCAACCAGCTTCATTTGTTGTGTGTTAGTGTATGTATTTGTTTCCCCTTGTCAGTTTTCTGATGGGAAAAGAGTTGAGAAGGACTCATGAGGCTTTGACATGTACAGACTAAGTTAGTCTTAACAGACGATATAACCTTTATTTGACCGAGTTGCTTGAGATATTAAATGATTTTTAACTGATAAACTCAAATGATTTGATCCAGGGTTAGGATGGGAGAAGGCCCTGAATGCACGGTGAGTTTCATTTTTGACCAAACAATGCAACAATTATTCACAACGTAGCCTTTCGTTTTAATAAGTAATACTAATCAAAATATATTCAACCATGAAACCATCTTTAAATCTGCAACACTGGTCTATAAATTAGGCTATGATAGTAAATAAACAGCCATTTAGGTCCAACAGTGGTCTTCTGGTGTGCAGTTGAGCCCAAATTTGCTGCTTTATAGGTCACTTTGAGCTGAATGTTCAGCTCAGGTTTACTTGTGAAGGAAGTAGTCTATGAATCCAAATGAATTTAGATATTACACATAGGTCAGTCAACCAGAATGCAGGAAATCACATCTATCAAATCCAACATTTTCTGAGGAGAACCCTCAGCTGTATTTTTGCCTGTTTGCATATTTTGACCACCAGAATACGGGAAGAAACATGCAACTAATCAATCAAATTTTATTTATATAGAGCCAAATCATAACAAAAGTTATCTCATGACACTTTACATATAGAGCTGGTCGAAACTAGACTCTCAAGCCAATTTACAGAAACTAAACAGAATCCTCCAGGAGCAAACACTTGTGACTGGTGACAGTGGCGAGGAAAAACTTCCTTTTAACCTCAGAAACCTTGAGCAGACCCTGACTCCTGGAGGATGGCCATCTGCCTTGACCAGTTGGGGTTAAAGAGAGCGGGTAAAGGAAGAGAAAAGAGAGAGAGAGAAGGGGGGAAGTAGAGGGAGACACATGGATGCAATGGATGCACAGCAAACTGAACCTGAACTGTGAAAAAGCAGAGCAGTTGGTACTAGTATGATTACCAATAACCAGAACAAATGTCCATAACTGTTAACACTACTACTGCAAGTGCAAGTATCAACAGTGGCTATACCACTGCTGTTACTGTTACTACAAATGATAGACACTTAATATCATGCAACCAATCTAATTCATCCCAGTCCTCCCTTATGTCTAAGCCACCATATTCAGTGGCTGTGTGTGTGGCAAAGGTTTGGCCACACCCACCAATTCTTACGCCAAGGTTTTTTGAAAAGTTGGCAGCCCTGCAATATGACATGTGTTTTGTCCGTGACTTGAAGTGGTTCTCATTCTTCAACATGTTGCACCACATTTAACCACTGATACCACATGACTGTCAGAGTTTTAATACAACACAACTCAGGTAACTTCCTCCAGAAACTGTTATAAACTTGCAACAACACAAAAAAAAGTTTCAACAGTGTGCACAGGAAAAGATTAAAAAATAAATAAATAAATCTGTGATGCTAAGCCCAAATCATCTTTTTGTAGGATATGATAAGGCTACATCAAATATGACAGAAAATAAATTTGAATTAACAAGTGGGGAGATTTGCAAAGCTTAAGGGAGCTGTATGTAAGAATTATGTTCTTAGTAATCATAAAATGGCCCTGAATGTCACCAGACATTAAGGAATCATGTTCATTTCAAATACTGATATCACTGACAGTAGTAGTCCAGCCAGAATATTCACATTTGAAAAGCTAAGTGTCAGCCCACAAGTAATGTTTATGTTGTCATTTTGTGCTTTGGTCACATGCTCCACCCATCTCCTATCTCCCAATCAAGAAATCAGTATCATTTGTTCATCCAGGTTGCCAGTTCCCACTGAGCTGCATCTGGAACATTTCTGATCATAAATGTCTGACGTTACTAAACCTAAACGCCTCTTATTATTCCCAAATACGTCATGACAAAGTGAGAAACAAAACAAGGACATGTATAGGAGATGCTTTTGAAACATGGAGACTGCTGAAAGCGGAGAAGAATTTGAAGACAGACGCCAGCTCTCCTGTGGTCTCCTGGATGAAGAGACCGCGGCCCAGGACCGGGTAAAGAGATCAGGCCCAGTATATATACCGATGTGGGACTTGTCACTCGCCATGGTAGCTCCTTGTAGCAGACACTCATGTTAGTTTTATGGGGCGACCATGGCTCAGGAGGTAGAGTGGGTCGTCCAGTAACCAAAGGGTTGGAGGTTCGACTCCCGCTCTGTCCTAGTCATGTGCTGTTGTGTCCTTGGGCAAGACATTTCACCCTACTGGCCTCCAGAGCTGCTACTCACACTGGTGCGGTGGTGGTCGGAATTGGCAGCCACACTTCTGTCAGCCTGCTCCAGGGCAGCTGTGGCTACATATGTAGTCCACCACCACCAGAGGGAGAATGTGTGAGTGAATGAATAATGGATCCACTGTACGCGCTTTGAGTATGCGTTAATAGAAAAGCACTATATAAATCTAATCCATTATTATTATTTTTTTTAAATAATAATAATAATAATAATAATAATTATTATTATCTGGCAACCCCTAGTCTGGGGGTAGGGGTAGGGGGTACCATTCTCTACAATATTTTGAATTCGATTGCAGTATCAGTTTTGGCCACAGTTCTACATATGACTCCTTTAATGTATCGCCTGTGTCAAATGCAGAATCCTCTTCCTGCTTTTAACAGCTTGTATTTGGCTATGAAACAAGTGTAAAATTGAATGTAAATCTGGATATGTTTCCCTGGGTTTGATAACTGTTGTACCTAAATTATCACAACGTGGCGACTGCATGAATCAAACGTTGGCTCAGTGGTTACCAGTGGCACCTCACAACAAGAAGGTTTTCAGGTTGTATTGGTCCAGGGACTGTTTGTCTGGAATTGGGCCAGTGGCAACTGCTTTTACTGCACTAACGTGTCATATTGTCATTGTTGGCCGGAAACCTTGTAAGTCCACTTTTGGTGTTTTTCTTTTTTTTTGTCCTAAAACTATTCTACTGGTTTGTCTTCATGTTGGCCTGGCAGTTTTAGAAATATGTAACCAATGAAAAGTGTTGTAAACAACTTGTGACAACATCTTTTAACTCCATTCATTTATTTACAATATACATCGTTTTTCCAGTTTCCTGAAAAATACCTATTTTGGACATAAGAGGTTTTCGCCTGACTGCAACGATATGCTGTACTTTAGTGACACTTTCACACTATGAAAATCACAGTTAATGATGAATTAACGGTGAAAAGAGATACTATCAATATCAGATGCATTATAAGGACTTTGTATTTATTTGCTATAAATTGAATGGTTAAAAGGATGTGTAAAAGGTCGCAATATGAGAGAACACCTTAAAAATGGAATGATTTTTACCACTCCACGCATTCCAATAAAAAAAATGGATTTAAACAAACAAGCAGATAAGATCTTTACTGCAGTGATTAATATGTTTCAGTGTCAAAAAATTATTTAACCCTTTGTGTAACTTCTCATTTCTTAACCCATAAAGACCCAGTGCTACTTTTGTGGCATATATCATTAAGGAAGCAAAAGAAATGTGTTATGTTGTATAAATGTGAGATGGGGTGGGATTTAATGAGTTTTCTTCTTCCCACTACCTTTATTTATTGATGTATTTGCTCTGCCAGTAGTTCCTTGTACAAAAAAAAATGTTTAATTTTTCCTCCACTCAAAACAAATAAATGAATGAATGAAATGAAAAATATGACAACCCCCCCAGTTTAACCACTGTGAAGCTATTTATCACCATTTATTGTAATTGTATCCTCTTTGTTTAGTATTGTTTTAGTGAAAACCACATATTTTCCTATATTTAATTTGCCAATCATGTAGATGTTCATTAAAGTTCAAATTAAAGTCAAGGATCATTATATCAGAAACAGAAGAAACTGAAGAAAAAGTGACTTTTTCAGTCAAATCTGTCATTAACTGAATATTTAAACAAGTGTGTCCATCCACTGTCATTGATGAAACTCCACGGGTTTTACTGTTGAATCAATGTTGTGGAAGATGATGGTGTTTCCATGGTAACTACGGAGCCTCTGAATGTCCAAATGGGTCATATCTGATGACCATGAAAAGATGACGAACTGCATTTTACACCAATTATTTGCATGTATTGTTAGATGGTTTTGGACGCCGGTGAATGTTTGGATCTTTATCAGTTAAACGGCCATCAGTTTGATAGAGAGCATGAAGACTGGACTGTGTTTTAATGGAAAAAGGTCATGTGGTCTGATGAGTCCAGATTGATTTTGTTCCAGAGTGATGGATGCATCAGGGTGTGAAGAAAGGTGGATGAAGTGATTACCCATCATGCTTAGTACCTATAGTACAAGCCTGTGGGGGCAGTGTTATGATCTGGGGTTGATTCAGTTAATCAGGTCTAGGTTCATCTTTCATCACATCCCAAATGTTCTCAACAAGGTTCAGGTCTGGACTCCAATGTGGTGTCCAATCCATAGATGAAAATGATGTGTCATGCTTCCTGAACCATTCTTTAACAATTTGATCCTGATGAATCCTGGTATTTTCAACCTTGGAATATGTTTGTGTTGTTCAGAGCTGGTTATTTGGTATATTCAGGTTCAGCTGACTATATTTGGACGCATAATGTTACTGAACTTAGAAAAAGTCATTTTTTTCTCTGTTTCAACTTTAATCTGAACTTTTATGAACAGCTACTTGATCAGCGAATTAAATATAGGAAAATACATGATTAAAACTGAAAAAATGCAAAATTCAGAGGATAATATTTGAATAAATGGTGATAAATCACTTAAGAAAGGTTAAATGGAGAGATAAATTAATTCGGGAACTGCACAAACTTAGCACTGGGTCTTTTATGGGTTAATCTGTATTTAATCGCATTTTAAGTAAAGCACATCTACTTTCTGGTACTTCAAACGACAACTTTACACAACTGAACTCACAATAGTGTGATACAACAATGAGTAGTTAGTTTTTCTTGCTGATGTAGACAACAAAACAGGATGTAAAAGTTAATCTTAGATGAAGTTTATGTAAAACAGTGAGCCATAAAAAGCTGTAATACTCACTTAAAGATCATTGGTCAGCTGGTTGCCGTGGGTTATACATCTTCATCCCAAAGGCACCTTTCCCTCGGGTTCATTTAGTTTGACAAAGTCTGGGTGCATGACCGGACACACTTTCTCACACAGACCTTCAACAGTGACACACCAGAGCACAGAGGAAGACCTTGGAGCCTTTAATTATGGGCCTGAAAGGTCTATATCTTCTACCACTTCTACTAATCTACCAAGAAATTCAACTTATTGAAGGTGGGTGCACTCTCATTATTATTCACATATAAGATAAGATAAGATATACCTTTATTAGTCCCACACTGGGAAATTCCAGAAGGATCAAGTTTCCAACTCGCAATAATCGCATTTCAGATCAACCTCATAGGTTACGATACTGCCACTGTGCAAAGATAATCATAAGTAAAAATGAAAAACAAAGAATGAAAATAAAAGTGTAACATAAATATCAGCACTAATCTCTCAGTTCATCTTTAATTTACTGTTTTTCTCATTTTTCTATGTATTCATGTCAAAATAACACAAATATAATAATATTTTTTTCAAGAAATTAATAACGTAATATGAAACTTTTTTTTTTTTTTTTTTACATTGTGTTAGCTTTTTGTAAGTAACTGTACATGTTTTTGTGTTTGTCTGAATGAGTTTAATACAGAGGAGATGATACTAATTGAACATTCCTTAATTAAATTTTACTAAATACTATGGATGGTTTAAAATGCACTTATCGGGCAATTTCTCTGCTGAATCAGACATCAGTTATCGATTTTTAATGGTTGGCTCCAAGGTCACCAGACACTGTGTTTAGTCAAGGTGATGAATTAACCACTTTTTAAAGCCTGGATCACATGAAGAGACAGCAGTCATAAACGTGATGACTCAGTCCTCAAAGAAACAATAAAATGCACTTTACACTGAGGCGATTTATCACACACTCACTACTCAAATGCATTTTATATCAGACTGCTACAATGCAGATTAACACCAGTAACACTAAAGTTATAAGACATGCTGTTGTATGTATGTCCATCTGTGTGAGCTGTATGTTCACGTGTTTCCTCCAGGACGCTGTGGAAGTGGGCAGTTTCAGTGCAACAATGGACAATGCATTAACATAGAATGGAGGTGTGATGGGACAAAAGACTGCACGGATGACTCGGACGAGCTCAACTGTCGTGAGTATCACAAACAATTGCACCAAAGATAGTTTTTGTTTGGCTGTAAATCTTAAAATTGGAAAAAAAATGATTCCTTGGTTTTGTTGGCAGCACCTCCATCGTGCAGCTCACAGGAATTTAAGTGTGTGACAAGTGGAGAATGCATCTCTCTGGGATTTGTCTGCGATGGGGAGGAAGACTGCGTCGACGGCTCGGATGAAGAAAGATCCTGTGGTAAACAGAGATGACGTCTATGTATGAGGGGTTATTTCAATTCAGGTCTTCCGAGGAAACCAACTGCATTAAATCATTTGATCATTTGAACAATTTAAGCATAAAAATCATCTGATATCTCAAGCAACTTGGTTAAATAAAGGGTATATTTTCAGATAAGACTAACTTACACCGTACATATCAAAGCCTCATGAGTCCTTCTCAACTCAACTTATTTATAAAGCACTTTAATAACAACACAGTTGGCCAAAATGAAATAGATAAAAACAAATAAAACACAAAAAAAGAATGAATAAGAATAATTAATCATACTTTAAAACAGTAAAAGCCAACATCTCACACTGAGACAAAAAATATGTTTTAACCCATAAAGACCCAGTAACACCTTTATGCCAATCACAAATGTGATTTTTCCTTTCTATTTAATTTTTCCTTAAGTGTTTTATCACCATTCATTATAACATTATCATTTGCATCATTTGCATTTTTTGGTGAAAATCAGGTATTTTCCTATATTTAATTCACATGTAGATGTTCATAAAATCTCAGATTAAAGTTGAGGGTTATTATATGAAAAAACAAACAAACAAACCTGAATAAAAAGTGACTTTTTCAGCAAAATCAATCATTATTTGAACGTAAACCATTCAACTGTCATTTCTCAAACTCCATGGGTTTTACTGGTGAATCAATGTTGTAGAAGATGATAGTGTTTCCACGGTAACTACAGAGCCTCTGAACGTCCAAATGGGTCATATGTGATGACCGTGAAAAGATGACAAGCTATACTTTACATCAGTTATTTACATGTATTGATAGAATTGTGGATCAACAGGTATTAGACAGTTGAGGTCAGTAGATGATTTTGCTTGCCAGTTGTTGTTTGGGTCTTTATGGCAAAAGAGAGGATTTACAAACAGGAATTGAGTCGGTGTTCCTGAATGTGCAAAGGTAGTTCATTCCACAGTTTATGGGCAGCAACTGAAAAAACCACGTCACCTCTCGGCTTCCTCAATCTGAGAGCGTGAAGGGGTGTACGACTGGAGCAGGCCAGACAGATACTGCGGGTCAAAATCGATTTAAAAACAAATAGAAGAATTTTAACATCAATTCAACAATGAAACGAGTCCTTAACTGAAAAAAAGGTCGATTAAACACAGGATATGAAATGACACTGAGGATGTGATTAGATAAAACAGATGTGTTTCTTTTTGATGGAATATGTAGATTTTACTGATGTTCATTAAATGTAACTACAATCTGACGTCTTTCATGACCCGACCTTTGAGACCACCGCACGGGTTCACGTAATGAGACCAGATGTGGAGCACTGACATGAACAATTTCATAGGTGGAACTATTAATATATTTTGTGTCTCATGCATACTGTATAGTGTACCCATATTCAATAATGCAAATGTCAGTGTTTGAATAACTTTTTAAGCATGTTCAGAGATGTCAGCTTAACCCATACAGACCAAAAACCATCTACTGATCTAAAATGTTTATATATCTGTTGATCCACTACTTCTATCAATCCATGTAAATGATTGGTGTAAAATACAGTTTGTCATCTTTTCATGGTCATCAGATATGACCTATTTGGATGTTCAGAGGCTCTAACACCGTCATCTTCTACAACACTGATTCACAAGTAAAACCCATGGAGTTTGATCAATGACAGTGGATGGATATACGAGTTTATGTGCAGTTAATGATACATTTAGATGAAAAAGTCACTTTTTCTTCAGTTTTCTCCATTTCTGATAAAATAACCCTCAACTTTGATATGAGCTTTTGTGAGCATCTGTATGATCAGTGAAGTAAATATAGGAATTTACCAGATTTTTACTTAAAAAAATGCAAAATGCATGGGATTATGTTAAAATAAATGATTATAAAGCATTTAAGAAAAGTTAAATAGAAAGAAAAATTCATTTTTGTAATTGCCACATGTGTAGCACTGGGTCTTTATGGGTTAAATAAAATACATCAGCTGAGTGACTTTAACAAAAAATTCATTGCTAAGTTAGTGTAAATCAATTCAAATCAGTGACTCCTACTTTTTTTTTTTTTTTAATTCATTAGGATGTGCTGTCAGGTATAATAGTGATAAAGGCCATTTTCTTCTGGAAGACCTTGACTGATGGACCTTGTGGAATCTATGAATCCCAGTGTTTTTTTTTTTACTGTTTACTATGTTTATACAATGTGCTCCTCTTCCATGTAGTCCATAAAGTCACTAGATCATCACCTCTTCTCAGTACAAGGTTTAAAGCTTCAACCTATCAATGAAAAAGAGCACGGTTTGGACAATAAGCCTTCATAAAACAGAAAACACTCCTAATTCTTTATACACGCTTATGAAAGACACGGCTGTTTGAGAGTAAAGTGAAAAAGACTGAATTCGACATGAGGCTGTTCTGCATTACCATGGTAATTGGCCCGCTTACCATGTCAGTTTACATTTTGGAACACATTATAGTGCCCTGTTTATGGCATCTTCCCGAAATCCAACCCATGCTTTTCTTTTAGGTGGGCGGACCTGCAGCCCAGACCAGTTTACCTGTCAAGAGGGCCAGTGTATTCCCAAGAAATACAGATGTGACCATGTGAAAGACTGTACTGACAACTCAGATGAGAACAACTGCAGTAAGACTCCTACATCTATATGACTTCAGGAAATTCACCATAGTTTAATCATTATCAGATGCTTATGCTTAATTCTCGTTGGTATCTGTGTTTCTTGTAGACTATCCAAGCTGCACTGAGAAGACATGTGCCAACGGTGCCTGTTATAACAACTCTCAGCATTGCAATGGGCTGCAGGACTGTAGAGATGGCTCTGATGAATTCAACTGCAGTAAGTAGCTACACCAGAGTGCAGGTTTTAGACATAGAATATCAATAATATTCTTTATGTCATGCGGGAAAAAAGACAATCTGCAAAAAACAACAATAATTATTTAATCATTGTAAATTCAGTGCATAATATAAAATTGAATCCATCATATTCTTCATAGTGAAGTAAGAGACGAAGTACAATATACACTCACCAGCCACTTTATTGGGTACACCTTGCTAATACTAGGCGTACCTAATAAAGTGGCCGGTGAGTGTATATGCTGCTGCAGTAGCCAACCTGCTTCAAGAGTGTTTTATGTGAGTGTGTTGTGTGTTCAGAGTTGCTCTCCTTCATACGTAAGTTGTAACCAGTTGTTATTTGAGTTACTGTTGCCTTTCTCTAACCAGTTTGACCATTCTCTTCTGGTGTCTGGCATCAACATCAGCTGCCGCTCAATGGATAGTTCCTTGTTTTCACACCATTCTCTGTAAACTTTAGAGGTGGTTTTAGGTGAAAATCTGAGTAGATCAGTAGTTTTTAAAACCAGCCTGTCTGGCAGATTGTTTTCACTTTGTCTACATGTGTAAAATGCACTGAAAGCTGCCATTTGACTCATTTATTAGATCAGTGATTCTCAACTGGTGGGCCGCGACCCAAAAGTGGATCACAAACCCATTTTTAGGCCTTTGGGCAAAAAATAATATTAAGACACAAACCCTATGCGTTGATTTTACATAAAGGGGAGCGCCGCCTGTTCACACTCCCCAACAGTATGCGCTGTAATGATAATTAACACCAGACATTCAGCATAAAAGAAGACCCAAAAGTTTCTACTAAAAATTATGGCGAAACTCAGGTAATGATAATGACTACATCAAATATGGACTTTTAATTTATTTTTAGTTTTGGTTAAAATGTACCTAATTTAGCCTTAAACGGAACATTTTCCTGTTTAGCATCACCACCGGCTGGCTGTTTTAGTTTACCATCAAACTTGTCCTCTGTGTTTTCATACTGTGATACAATCTCAGGTTTAAAAGACACAATGTTTTCATGAAATACATTTGAGAAGTATAACTTTTATTAATTTGGTCGCGGCTTGTCATTGAAGGGTGATCGTGGGTCCTGAAGCCAGACCAGTTGAGAACCACTGTAATAGTGAACTGCATTAACGTGCTGTCGAACAGATGTACCTAATAAAGTGGCCGGTGAAAGTAGCTCTGAGATGAGCTCATTATTGAACTAGACATGAATAGCCTATTTTTAGAGTTTAGTTGTTTAAAATATGTTTGGGCTCCATGTTAACACAGACAGGAACATAAATGGCTTAGAAAGACTCAGCAATACTTAGGCTAAATAATGTTTCCCACAACTTCCTGTCGCTATTATTTGTGTGTGTGTGTGTGTGGGGGGGGGGGGGAAGGTATAATAAATTGCTCATCTTAGTGTTAGCTAAATGACTAAATCTGTTTCTTTAAAAAAAATAAAAAAAAAAAAACAAAAAAGAAAGAAAGAATATCCTCTAGCTAGCTTAACCTCCTGAGACCCAGCAATGATGCAAGTTTCACAGCTTTAAAAACAAAATGCATCTGGAAAAAGTGTTGCATCATGTTGTTGCCAATCAAGGAAATTATTCAATGTAAAAAAAGCCAAAACTTTTACTTACTGTTTTTTTGTATCTAGTCCAGCTATTGAATGCATTCTTATATAATTACAGTGTTGCAGCAAAATATGTTTTTATTCATTTCTGTTTCTTTGGGTTTTTCAACCAAATAATTGCGTTTTTGTCTGCCTTTGTATGTCAATTAAAGTTTCCTAAAGTGACAAGATCTTGTTGATTTTAAATGAGTTTAAGGTAAACTCTGTTGCTGTGCTTTATTTCAGCCACTCAGCACTGTCCGATCCACCAGTACCAGTGTACAAACGGGTACTGTATCCCACAATCCTTTGTGTGCGACCACTGGGATGATTGTGGGGACAATAGTGACGAAAAAGGCTGTGGTAAGAATGACACTGCAGAAATATTTCTTAAAGGACTATGGAATTATTTTTTTTCAAAGATATGTCAGTGTTTCACAACCATGTTTACAGTGGATCCTGTAATCTAAACATGAAGCAAATGTCTCTTCTCTTAATAATGTCACATGATACCTTGATATGAAGTGCGCTGAGGGACTATCTTAAATTTTTTGTTATGTTTAATCTAATCTTTAGTGTACCAAAGCTGTAGCGGCAGTGAGTTCACTTGCACCAGTGGTCGGTGTATTCCTCAGCGCTGGGTGTGTGACCACTTCAACGACTGTGGGGATTACAGCGATGAGAGAGGATGTGGTGAGATAACGGCCTATATAAGTTGTCACATATTATGAACCAGAAATTTACAGCATATGGATGTAATTTGAGAGGACTGAAACTACAACCAAACTATGAAACGGAATTAAAAATAGCTCACATTTTGGATACATGTCACTTAAAACCTCCAATAAATACTACAGTTAGTCTAAAATCTGTATCTTTTGGCGTTAGCTTGAGAGAAAGGGAAATGACTACGACATTTAGTTTACATTTTTTGATACGTTCACATAAAAAAGTAGCTCTGACAGCATGAAAACTCCTCTTTCAAAAACCTGAATAATCCATGTATGCTCATAACATTTCTCTGAATTTAGATAGTGACTCTCGAGACTGTTACCCTGGAGAGTGGGGATGTCCAGGATCGCCAGTTTGTATACACATGGATAAAGTATGTGATGGCAAACCAGACTGTCCTGGAGGAACAGATGAGACCAACTCCACAGCCCAGCAAACCTGCAGTAAGTCACACATGGAACATTTTCACATAACTTATTTATTTGTCCTCTTATGCAGAAACAGTGAAGCAGTGCAATAGAGACATTGTGTGTGTGTCCATCTGTCTTCAATGCAGTTGAAAATATCCTAAAAGAATATATTTGTGAAATAAGTTTGATTATCAATGTCAGAGTGATCTGGTCACATGTCAAGCACACCGTAGCACTTTCATAGGGCTGTAAATTTTGATGAAACGGCCCCAAGCTTTGCACTCATAAAACGTTTTTCAGAAGTCAGCTGTTTTATTTATTCTGACAACTTCCTTATCAAACATTTCACACATACCTAGTTTAAGATTAACTTTTCTTTTATAATTTTCCTGTTAATTACTTTCTAAGTGCTGAAGGCTGTAATGCTAGTCACAGATGCACCTGTCTGTTCCATGGACTATACGCAAAAACTATAATGTATACAGTAAATTACATGTAAAAAAATAAATAAAAAATTTGATATTGATTTTTGTGATTGTTCACAAAAGGCCATGACCGATGCTCTGCCTTGAGCTGTGAATATGGATGCCACCTGTCTCCCCAAGGAGGTGCCTGCTACTGCCCTGATGGTTTTATCGTTGCCAATGACAGCCGCTCCTGTGTAGGTAGGTACTGTGTGTTATGAACCTGCGCCCTAAGTGACAAGGGTCAAGTACTGCTTTCACTCACATTTATCTGTGTGCATAGCCAGCATTATTCCTGAGCAAATGCAACCATTTATTTTTTTTTTTTATTAACCCTCAAAGACTCAAATGTGCACTAGCAACTAAAATCATCTACTGATCTAAAATGTTTAAAGGAGTGATATTTTGTTTTTTTAAATGGAATTATGCATATTAAAATATTTCCCTGTGGTCTACATAAACTGTAAATGCTCTGCTTGGGTCTGAATTCTTCATTAATTCAACTCCACAGGTCCATCTTTAACCCTATTCCTGACTAATGACACCAGAAAGTTTGTTTTGAGCGCTGGCCCTTTATGTACAAATGAGCCATTTCACATCCCACCCCCTCCAGGTTGTTGACTGTGTTGCTCTGTCCTGTTCAGCCACTTGTGTTCATTAATACACCCAACAACTGAACATTTTAGGTAATCAGCTCAAAGTTTGAACATATTTTCAGTATGGACTACAACCGCTGCTGCTGACAAACGATTATGTCGTACTCAGAGAAAAGTTCGTCCAAAGTCTTGACCTTATACGTGCAAATATTGTGATGTAGCTAGTTATAAAACATGACGAAATTGAAACAGGTTGTAGAAATCCACACAATTTTTGCCGGAATGAATATAAAGATGGCTTTGCAGCACCTGGAGGGTTCAAATTCAAGCTTTTTGAACTATTAGGGTAGAAATACACAAATAAATGAACCAAAGACTAAAAAAAGTGGGTTTAGCAAAATATGACTCCTTTAAATAAGTGCTGCTCTACTAATCCTATCAATACATGTAAATAATTGAGGTTAGATGCAGTTTCATGGTCATCAGATATGAACCAGTTGGACTTTCAGAGGCTCTGTAGTGAACATCTTCTACAACACTGATTCACCAGTAAAACCCATGTAGTTTGATAAATAACAGTGGATGGAGACAGTTGTTTTTACATTCAGTCATTGATATCTTTGCTGAAAAAGTCGCTTTTTCTTCAGTTTTCTCTGTTTTTGATATAATAACCATCAACTTTAATTTGAGTGTTTATGAATATCTATATGATCATGAAATGAAATAAAGGAAAACACCTGATTTTGACTGAAAATGTTAAAATACAGAGAAGATTATAATAAACTGTGACAAATCACTTGAGAGAGGTTAAGTAGATTGAAAAATTCATTTGGAAACTGCTACAAAAATAGCACCGTTTATGACAATATTGTTTATGAAAAACAGTTTGTATTTTGGAACATTTCAGCATTAGGGATTTCTCATCTAATACTAATACACTTTTGCAGGATACACTTTTAATGTTCACTGCGTCCAACGGAACAGTAATTAGATGAATGAATGGTTTATTTTTAGATGAAATAGTGCTATTTATTCAACCTTTATTTAACTACGAAACACTCATTGAACTTTGTATTGATAGGATTAATGGTTGAAAAGTTATTAAATAGTATATCAGTAGATGCTTTTGGTTACTAGTGCATGTTAGGTCTTTGAAGGTTAAAGATACATTTTCCACTTTTTTTTTTTTTTTTAAGAGTATCAAGCTGGCTCGATTCTTGAAAATCACTAGTATAGAGACTATTTAAATGTGATGTTTTCTTGCCTAGACTACGATGACTGTAAGATCTGGGGGATCTGTGACCAGCTGTGTGAAGACCGTCCTGGGACACACCACTGTAGCTGTGCTAATGGGTACTTCCTGGAGCAGGGTCACGTCTGCAAAGCCAATATATCAGGTAATGCTGTGGTCATTGTCATACACTGTAGTCATAGTAACACTTGTAGTCCCTGTAGCGTGTATTTGTGGAACTGTACTCAACATTTGGATAAAATGAATATGTTTGAGGTCTTTGATATGAGGAGAGAGGGTGTGGTATTTTTGGTAAATCTTTCAGTAACATTTTACAGAAGACAATGATAATAATAATAATACATTTTATTTATAGGCACCTTTCAGGACACTCGAGGTCACCCTACAGAGTTGTTAAAAGAAAATAAAACACAATAAAAATTACTCATATACATATATAAAACACATAGGTTCATAAAATCGCAGAATTGGAGTTATGGGATTATGGGATAGAGTAGGCCTGTCTGAATAAAAACGTTTTAAGATGGGATTTGAAGGTGGTAACAGAGTCTGAATTTTGTATATGTTCCGGGAGGTCATTTCTTGATGGATTGACAGTATGATTTTAATGTGTGCTTTTTCTTTTTTCATGGAGATGTAAGGGTTTGCTGAAAAAAAAAAAAAATCATTTATATTAAATACAGTTGCAACAGTTTTAAGTATTTGCTTCTCTCCAGCTGGAATGCCACAGCTGATTTTCACCAACGGGGGTGATGTGATGATGGCGGATATACACGGCCGCTTCGTCAGGACTCTGGTGCCATCCCAGGGCAAGGGTTACGCTGTAGGCGTGGCTTATCACTGGCATAGCGAGAAAGTCTTCTGGAGTGACACCTACACCAAAAAGGTCTGGGTCATTCTCGGTGACAGTCTCCAACTGAGCATCACAGTTTTATTAACCCTTAGAGACTCTTCAGGCCATTTCTGTACATTTTTGTTCATTTTTTTGATCATTATGCCTGTGTTACAGCTTAAAGCACAAATCTCTGCAAAAATGTTCTTTTTCAATATATTTTTCAATCTAATATCAGTTGCTGTACAGACATTTCTTGCACCCTCTGGGGACCCTCAAGGAAAAAATGTACACACAAAATACAGCTAAAAAAATCATCACATAGCAATATTTTTTTCTTCCTTTTTTAAATGTATATCTCTTAAACCACTTTAGCTCTGCTCCGAACTACCAAATATTCAATAAATTTCAGGATATTACCCTTTAAATGCCACTTCAAACACATTATGCCACTTGTTTTATTTAAAAAAAACACAAAATATGTATGTATTTTCCACATAACACATGGTGGAGGGATGTAGCATTCCTTTATACCAAAGTTTTAGACATGTTAGAGGTTAGCAATAACCCTGATTTCATTGCATTAGAAGTTTTTGTGCAGTACAGGACCCTCATAGCAAAAAATGCCTCATTGACTTACACTGAAACCATAATTTTTTTCAAAAAAAAATAAAAAATAATGCAATGAAATCAATATTGTTTCCACTTTTGACATATCCAAGACTCTAATCACTGGCAATGCCCCAGCTCCCCACTATTTATTGTATAAAAACATCCAATTCTCTCAATTTTGTGTTTTTCCATAAATATCAACAACAACATCATGTATTCAAACTGGCATTTAAAGGGTCAAAATTCTGAAAATGATTGAACTGTTGGTAATTTTAGCAGAGGTAAGAGATTTATGCAGCAAAAAGCATAAATATATTGATATATGATGATTTTACACTGTTTTTTGCGCATGTACATTTTTGGCTTGATGGTCCCCAAAGGGTAACAAAATAGGGATCCACAAGGGCAAAGCCCAAATTAAAAAAAAAAAAAAAAAAAAGTAAAGGGAACCTGGGATGTCATGCAGTGGAGATGACACAGAAACAATGACTTTGTTTCCAGGTCTATTCTGTCAACTACAATGGAGGTGAGGTCAAGGAGGTTCTAACTTCTGCAGTCCATAATGTTCAGAACCTCGCCGTAGACTGGATCAACTTCAAACTCTACGTCTTAGAGGCTATGGTAGAGCGGATTGATATGTGTGACTTTGATGGAGGGAATAGGATCACACTGGTGGCTGAAAACCTGCAGACTCCTCATGGCCTGGCCCTTGACCCTACAATCGGGTGAGTATAGAGACCCATTGGTGTCTTCACAAAATTGGTCAGCCATTGTTGAATGGGCTTCAGGTCGCTAAAAGTTTTATTTTAGTGATATATGACACAGCTGTGGAAGATTGTAATGGAATTTTTTTTTTTTTTATTATTATATTACTTTAGCTTTACAGTGAAAGCAAAATTACATTAGAATTTAACAAGATTTTTCTGCATTATGTACCTTCTTCCATTGAAAACTGTATTTTTCTTGTTTGTAGTTATATGTTCTTCACAGATATGGGCCTTAGTGGTGAGCAAGTGAAGCTGGAACGTGCCTTCATGGATGGCAGTAACCGTGTGGAGCTGGTGAGAAGCCGATTAGGCACACCAACAGGAATTACCCTTGACATTGTCACCCGGAGGGTCTACTGGTCTGACAGTCACTTCGACACAGTGGAGACTGTGACCTACAGTGGCCTGGACAGGTAAAGGCTGCACTGAAACAAGTCAGGGTGGAAAGAAGGAGGATTTTTTCCAATTGTGTACCAATGTATTATACACAATGCATTTACATAAAAGAGAGAAAAAGTATTACATTGAACTGCCACGTGGTTATTCTGACCTCCATTATAACAAATAGACTGCATTTATAATAATAATAATAATAATAATAATGATGATGATAATATTTTTGGCCCCCACAGCTTCAACTTATTAAATACAAATAAATATGATTCCATTTCACTGTTATAATCTACTGCAGTTAATACATACCTTGAACACAAAATGTATTAGATTTCATCCTATTTTATAATAAATTATTACTTATTGCAGTGATAATTGCAAAACAGAGGAGCTGCCCTTTTTTTATGACAAAAACACTTTATGTATTTTATGTAATAACAAACAAAGTGGACTCATAGACTCTGATTCTGATGTTGGTCTAAATAGTCACATAAAAGCAGCAACATCTGTTTTTCTATCATGTTTACTAAATGAATGAAATGATGGAAAAATCCATTTATGCTTTTATTTCTAGGTGGATTGACAGTTGTAATGGTCTTTTCACAGCTCCCCCAAAAGTAAACTATCATATCATGAACTGCTAAAGTTACATAAAATAATGTGATAATGCATTATCAAATTCTTGTCAACTTATAAGACTTTGCGTTGAGGCTGTTTATTACTGTTTATTTACAAAATGAGTGTGAAAATGTATTAGAATTTCAGGTATTACTCAGTGGTGTTTTAAATGTGTTGTGACAATCATACAATGAAACTAAATCTTAGTAACCCAGTCGTTATGTGCACTTCCCTGGAAAGTAACTAGGTTTTACTGATGCATCTACAGTATGTTGTGTTGTGCTTGATGGCAAGATTAAAATATGCCTTTCCTCAGGAAAACAGTGCTCAATGGTGGAACCCAGGCTCCACATCCTTTTGGAATGGCTGTATTTGAGAACCATGTGTTTTTCACTGATTGGACCAAGATGGGTTTGGTGAGAGCCAATCGATTTAATGGCAGCGATCCAGCCCTCCTGTATCGCACTGCAAAGAGACCAGGCCATGTTGTAGTCTCACACACTGTTCTACAACCTTTTGGTAAGAAGGAACGTGACTTTAAAAACACCGTAAATAGCACTGGAATAACATTTTATTTTCCCTTGCACTATTATTGTACTCCTCTGGGAAGGACGTGGAGCTCACTCACCTGTTTAACTGTTTTAACTTTTAGGTTTTTAACACTGTAAACATTCCTAAACACTGCACCAACAGCATTGTGATGAACTGAACACATTTGGTCTTGTCTGACAGTGATAAACCCTTGTGGGAGACACAACGGAGGCTGCCAACACATTTGTATCTTGAGTCACCGCACTGACAATGACGGTCTGGGCTTTCGCTGCAAGTGTCGCCATGGCTACGACCTACAACCCGACCGTCGGAGCTGCTTCAGTGAGTTTCCCTAATGGACTGGAAAATGACCCGATGTTTAGTTAGTTTAATTTTATTTTTAAATAGTATGTCTAACTGCAAGTAACCATTGCCATGTGTTCTTTTAACAGAGGTGAAGGACTTTTTGTTGATGGCCACGTCTCTGGCGGTGCGTGGAATCCCTCTAAACTTATCCCTCCAGGAGGACCTCACCCTTCCCCTCACAGGACTTGGAACTTCTTTCTCTGGCTCTGCTGTGGAGTATGATGGCAATGAGGAGGCCATTTTCTACAACGACAGGTCCAGAGGCCTCATCTATAAGTCAAATCTGAACGGCACAGGTAAATTAAATTTCATGTGTGTTATGCAAGTACACTGAATGACTCCTGTGAATGAAATAGTTTGAGTGCATAGAAGAATGATTGCTGATGGACATTCATGAAGCAGTGTTCCTTATGCATTTTCAGTTCAGCAGATTTTGACAGGCTACAGAGTGGGAACAGTGGACGCCATGGCTTACGACTGGACGTCCAAAGTTTTATTTTGGACTACAAGCACATACAGATCAGTGGTGGCCTTTAGAGTCACAGACAAATCCAGGCGAGACATTGTGACTGGACTGAGGTACCCCAAGGGAATTGCAGTGCATCCTAGTGCTGGGTGAGTCCTCAAATCAAAAATCAAGTCAATTCAGATGTGCCCAAGTACTTTAAAGATACAGAATCTCCTAACTGTACAGAATAAGACATACTGCTTGTGTTTATTGGCCTCTATAGCTGAGTTTAGGCCTGAAAAAATGTTTTTGTCTTTCAAATGTATCTGAATGTCAAGGTGCTTGTGCAGATCTTGAAAGTCTTAAAAAGTATGGAATTTTGAAATGCTATTTTCCAGACCTTGAAAACTCTGGAATTTTGTGTGAAAGTCTTGATTAAGTATGGAAAAAAGTTTCTCTCATAGTTGAATTTTAGAGTACACTCAAAGGCACATAATCTTGTTAGATAAGAAATACATGAGGAAAGCATATAAAACACTTTATATGATTTCACTAACCAGTCGATACTGGAATGATTCTAGTGAAACTTGTTTGTGTGATATCCATGCACTTGTAATTTTCATGTATTTTGAAAACATAATTTACTATGAATTATGCATTCATTTATTCATACATTTATTAAAATGAACTTTTCTACTGCACACAACAGGTACAATCTCAACCAAAAAAGTAGGCACTTAAGTATAAAAGTACATGGAGTCAAGGTCCTGGGGAAAAAAACAGCAGTTTTGAAAAAGTCTGGAATTTTTATTTGGATAAAGAGCAAGCACCCTGGAATAAGAATGTATTGCAGTCTGATTACAATGGCACACATATAGTTAATCATTTTTCTTTGGATTAGCTGACCTGAAATGTTGTATATATATGATCAAAGAAATAAAAAAAGTTCTCATGTTCATCCACAGCTACCTGTTTTGGTCTGACTGGTACCGGCCAGCAGTCATATTTAGAGGCTTCACGGATGGCAGCAATGCTGTTCATTTAGTGAACACAACTCTGGGATCGCCATATGGACTCGCTGTTGACTATGTGTAAGCATCATGATGATCCTCAGGGCTATTGGCTTGTCAATTCCCAGCTGATTTAAATAGTGTTTATTGAATGCAGTATTCTTTTTGTATTAAATGATTTTTCCTGTGCTTTGACATTGGCAGCATGGACAGAGTGTACTGGGTGGATTCACTCTTGGACCAGATTGGTCACATTAGCATTGAAGGATATGACAGAGAGACAATCAGCAATATTGGTCAAATCACTTCTCCCTTCTCTCTAACAGTTTATTCAGGTGTGTTTCAATGTCATTTTATGACACCAACATTTTCTACTTGGCTTCTGTTTACAGCAGCTGGCATGATTTGAATTTAAATGGCTAATTTAATATGGACATTTGTAGTTAATGTGCTAAAATCAATAAACCGCTGTCATTATTGCTGAAGTGAATGAGATTAATCATTTAATGGTGTACTTTTATGTGCAGACTACCTCTATGTGTCTGACACAAGAACCAGAGGAATATTTGAGATCAGGAAGAGGGATGGAGGAGGAAACATTATGATCAGGCAAGGAGTCACTGGTATCATGAATGTCAAGGCCTACGTAGCTGACACCCACAGCAGTAAGTTAACGCACACACAAACTCCCCACACTAAGTACATTTGACTGGTGAAGGAAAGAGGAAATCAGCCCTAAAATGATTCGACGTTCATTGTGCAACGTCAAATCAGGATACACAGTGAACACAGTAATCTAGAAACCAATCACTTATTCTTCTTTTACTAGTTTTAGCATATCTTGCATTTGTATCTGCAGATCTGTACAGCACTTAGGGCACTTTGCGTTGTTTTAAACGTGCTTTCTAAATAAACTTGACCTTGACCTTCACTTTGAATGTCTTTTTCAGCTTTCACCAGCCGATGCAATATGGTGCCCAACGGTCAATGCAGCCACTTCTGTTTCCCAACCCCCTCTTATGGTCGAGTGTGTGGCTGTCCGTACGGTATGAAACTTCAGTCCAATCAGAGGGACTGCATCAAGGACGATTCCGTACCCCCACCAGACACCAGCTGTGGTGACTACGCCTTCGAATGTGATGAAGGACGCTGTCGGCCCAACTCCTACCGCTGTGACGGGGTTGTTGATTGCATAGATCAGACTGATGAAACTAACTGCACCGATACAGGTAAAAATGTTGATATTTGAGAAAACAAACGAACAAAACACACCCAGCTGCCTCTATCATATACATCTTTGGAAAAAATTCAGAGACCAATGCTATTTCCTCTGAAATCAGCATGTCTGCATGTATGACAGCCATTCCATTCCTGTGTCTGCTGAATTCCAACACAAGCATACCTTATTCTACTGAATAAACACCTGATTCATGTCTTATTTAAGAAAGAGAAGTAAAAAACACTCCTGTGGCCATCACTATCTTCTTGCAGTAGGACTAGCTGGGTGGCAAAAACAGTGCTATTACTACCGCAAAAGTAATTGGAATCAAAAAATAACTATTGAAAACTATTGGACTTCTGCTCTGACAATGTTCTCAAACTCTGAGCACTGGTTCTTCTATCAGGACAATGCTGGCCTCAGCTAGGTCCATAAAGATCCAGACCTGAACCCACTTGGAAAACTTCTGCAATATAATCAAGTGGAAGATGGATGGTCACAAGCCATGGAACATTGCTGAGCTTCTTGAATTTCTCTGCCAGGAGCTGGATTAAGTCATCCAACAGCAATGGAGGAGAGCCAAGACATGTGAAAGCTGTGTTTGAAAATCTGGGTTATTCTACCAGTGATGTCGTTACAACATTAGTATTGTGTAATTTAGAAATTAATATGAACTTGTTTTCTTTGCATTATTTGAGGTCTGAAAACGCTGCTTTCAATTCAATTCAGTTTTATTTGTAGAGCCCTATATCACAACAAGGTTGTCTCACAGGGCACAGGGCATCTTTTAGTTATTTTGACCATGTGTTGTGTTGTGCAAATACATGCTCTAAATTACAATATTTGTATTTGGAATTAGGGTGAAATGTCAGTAGTTTAGAGAATAAAAACAAAAATGTTCATTTTACTCAGACAGATACCGATAAATGGTCAAATCAGAGAAAGTGATCATTGTGCAGTGGTGTCTTATTTTTTTTTCCAGAGCTGTATGTTTAGAATGATCTGTCTTCCAGGTGCCACATGTTCTCCATACGCCTTCACCTGCAACAACAAGCGCTGCATCTTGAGGAGTTGGCGCTGCGATGGCCATGACGACTGTGGGGATGGCTCTGATGAAATAAACTGTCCGACTCGTCTCCCTACCACCTGTGCGGCGGACTACTTTACCTGTGATAACAACAGATGTATCGCTAAAATGTGGGTGTGTGATGGTGACAATGACTGTGGTGATGGCTCTGATGAACACAACTGCAGTAAGTATGGAGGGTCTGTCAGGTGTTCACTTTGTCTGATAACAAACAGACCTTTTGAATTAGAGTTTATCTGTGACTGGCAGATTCAACCATCACCACATGCCCTCCTTCCTACTTCCTGTGTCCTGACCACCGCTGTATCTACAACTCCTACGTGTGTGATGGAGATCAAGACTGTTTAGACGGCTCTGATGAAGAGAACTGTGGTTGGTATTGCCACAACTTCCTTCTTTCTTACTGTCTACTTGATGTACAATATATATTAATTTTTGAATCATTTCTGTTTTTACATCTCTATTCTCTCTTATTTCTCTTTTTTCCATCTTAAGAGTTTCCCTGTTCCTCTTATGAGTTTGCTTGTGCCAGTGGGGACCAGTGTATCTCTTCAAGGTATCGATGCGATGGAGTCTATGACTGCAGGGACCACTCTGATGAGCGAGACTGTCGTACGTTAACCAAACTTACTGCTGCTATGTAATGAAAAATGTATATAATGTATTTGTTCATGGTGGTACCACAGTATCAGATATTTTATCTCGAACATTTTTGCCACATCATCCAGTTTGGTAGTCATATAGACTTTGTCATTGAAGAAACTTTACAAAATGCCACAAGATGACAACTTATATTAGATTCTAGTGGTCATGTATTTATTTATTTTTTTTTTTTTTAATGTCTTTTTGCAGCCACCCGAGGTCCAGGCCTCTGCCACGATGATGAGTTCCAGTGTCAGATGGATGGCTTCTGCATCCCAGAAGGGTGGGAGTGTGATGGTCATCCAGACTGCGAGGATGGGTCAGATGAACATAATTCCTGCCCACCAGTGACCTGCAGGTCTGGTTACTTCCAGTGTAACAATAAGATCTGCGTTCCAATGAGCTGGGTATGTGATGGTGACAATGACTGCCGGGACATGAGTGACGAACAGAACTGCCCCACGCCTCCATTCAGCTGCCCCTCAGGACAGTGGCAGTGCCCCACTGACCTGGTTTGCATTGATCTGGACAAGGTGTGCAATGGCCAGAGGGACTGCCCCAATGGAGCAGATGAGTCGCCCATCTGTAGTAAGATATTGCATTAATATGATATACTAATACATACTTATAAATCACAAATTTGCTGCTTAAAATTGTTGCTGTATGAATAAAACTTGATCATTCATTCAATCATAAACATCATACGGTGTCCTGATGAGCAATTTCCCAGTTAAAACCTTTTTATGTACTGGGAAAGCTCCATCAACTCTTTTGTCGTGGACAGTGTAAACTAGCCTGGTATTAGAATTCCACCTGATCTGCATGGTGCAGGGCAGCCATCGTTGACTAAACTCATCCAGTTTCTTGTTGCATTTGGGAAAATGAGTAAAAAATGAGATAATACACTGAGATTTGCAAAAAATATTTTGTATTTTTCAATTTTTAATGGGACATCACTGGGTTTAAAGTGTGTGCATAACAATGCATGCAGAGGGTCCAGGGTACTTTAACATGATTCTGTATTCCATTTAGGCCTGACTCCGTGACATTATATTATAGTTGTAGCTCTTTAGCAGATCCAGAACCTGTGTTAGATTCTGAACTTGTTTTTTATCTGTAACATCCTCAAATTAAAAAAAAAAAAAAAAAAAAAAGGCAACATCTTTTAGCCCAGGGGTGTCAAACTCCGGTCCTCGAGGGCCGCTGTCCTGCATGTTTTAAATGTTTCCCTCTTTCAACACACTTGATTCAACCACATGGCTCGTCAGCAGGCTGCTGGGGATGCTTGATGACGAGCCAT
>JAPQRP010000013.1:15709465-15748135 GCA_037367295.1 Apogon hyalosoma
TATATTTTTTTTTTTTTTTTTTTTTTTGTCATTTTTGTTCATTAGTAGATGACTTTGGTCACTAGTAGCTGCTTGGGTCTTTGTGGTTTAACATCAAATAATTATAATTTTTTACACTGGTACATGTATGTTTACATTGTTACATTTGCACATTTTTATACTACTTTTATATTTTTTTAATTTATTTTTATATTTTCATCCATCCTTTCATACAGTATATCTCTCATTTGCACATATTTTCAATTGCACACTATTTTATTTTTTTTAATACATATCTGTATCTTTTGTGTTGTTTAGATGTAAGTGCATTGTTGCTGGCAGAGATCACCTGCAATTTCGTTGCACAACTGGTGTAATGACAATAAAGCCTATTCTATTCTATTCTATTCTATTCTATTTTAACTTGACATAGATGTGTGCCTATATGGTGGAAGTGTGATGGCCAATCCGACTGCGGTGATGGTTCAGATGAACCTCAGACCTGCCCTCCCCGTTATTGCCCTATTGGTCAATTCCAGTGTAAAGATGGAAACTGCACCTACCCCGGTTTCATCTGCGATGGCCATGCAGACTGCCCTGACAGTTCAGATGAGGACGCCGCTCTCTGCAGTAAGGAACTGAAATTAACTGCAACAGTGCAGAAAATTAAATTACAACACCTCTCAGATTAATATATACTTAATGTGTTTCAATGAATTTGGCCGGAAATTTTCACCTGAATTATCTCCTGCTGAAGAATGACTACAATTATTGTGATTAAACTGTAATCTCTTCCCTTTAGGTGACCACAGATGCCTGGAAAATCAGTTCCAGTGTAAAAACAAGTATTGCATCCCCGTGGCCTGGCACTGCGATGGAATAAATGACTGTTCAGACGGAAGTGACGAAGACCCAGACACTTGTTCCCAGAAGACCTGCCGACCAGGACAGTTCCAGTGTTCCAATGGACACTGTGTTCCATCGAGCTACGTGTGTGACGCCCAGGATGACTGTGGTGATGGATCTGATGAGCCATATGAAACCTGCAGTAAGTGCAACAGCAGAAGCAGCCTTTAGGTTAGAGTACGTGTCAAAGGTCTCCAACCAGAACTGAATTTGATGCTCAGGTTCCACGACAAGCACATGATTTCCCTACTACTTGTGTTGTTGATAAAAGTGTAGCAGACCTGAAAGTTTAATCAATTACAGATTTTTTTGTTTTAAAGTAATTAGTGATCAAAGAAGAAGCAACAATATTCCACAAGGACTTAGATGACAAAATGGAGACATCTTTAGAGTGACCACAAGAAACTATTCTGCCATTTTCCTCCTCTCATCACCCGTTTCTCTTTTTTTTTCCCCATTTCTCAATATGATGATGATGATGAACTTTATTTTGAAAATAAGTAGGAATAAAATATAATGGTGAACAAAAGGCAAAGAGAAATTACAAATGGGAACGTAACACTCCAGAATATTGAAGGCAGTAATTATTACAATTCTCTCTCTCTCTCTCTCTCTCGCTCTCTCTCTATGTCCAGTGGGTCCAGACTACAAATGCGACAAGGACACTGAATTTTCTTGTAAGACAAACTACCGCTGCATTCCTCAGTGGGCTCGCTGCGATGGCACGAATGACTGCATCGACAACAGTGATGAGCAGGGCTGTGGTCAGTTATTCTGTGGCCGGTGTTTAATGTGAAACGCAGTACTATAATAGAGATGATGAATCAAATCATATCCGTGTCTTGTATAATTTCAGAAAATGAATGTCTAAAAATGTTGTCTTAGGTACGATGACAAGAATTTGTTGATGATAGAGAGCATGACATCAGAAGAAAAATAAATCAGTAATATGGTTGTACACCTATTCTATTAGGGCTGAACAATTAATCAGAATTATAGAAACATTTCAGAATGGCCAGGTGCAATATCAAATTGTAAATAAAATTGCTTTTGATGCTACAGAGATGTTTCAGCTTTCCAGAAACAAACACGCTAGTTTTGTATTCAACAGTTAAAATAAATCACAAAAATAACTGATACTGCAAACAAAATATCTCTCAAAATAAGCAGTTTGACACACCATGTGACCACAATATGATCTTCTTCCATATCATTCTGCCCCTGTTTACCTGTTTTAGTGTGGATGGCTGTTGACTGCATTTATAATTGCCTGACTTTGTCCTCCAACAGAGGAGGTGACCTGTGATCCTCTGGGAGATTTTCGTTGTGATAATCACCGCTGTGTTCCCATCCGCTGGAAGTGTGATGGCAACAACGACTGTGGTGACGGATCAGATGAGAGAGACTGCCGTGAGTTGTTTTGCAGTCGCAATTCACTTCAAAACCTTTGCAAATCCATAATAACTAGTAAAAGTCAGGGATATGTGCCTGTTAAAATCAGCGTTCCAATAAGAAGACCTCAGTCCTGTCTAATACTGATTATATATGTGTGATTTTGTGATTGATGTCTAGAGCCAAGGCCTTGTTCTGAGAGTGAGTTTCGATGTGACAATGCACAGTGCATCCCTGGAAAATGGGTGTGTGACCATGACAATGACTGTGGGGACAATTCAGATGAACGAGACTGCGGTGAGTGGGTGTAACACACAAGCTCACGTCCTCTAAACATCTTTGTCAAAAACCAATGAACACACACAGGATAACATGCCGGCTCCTTTTCAGAGCTGCAGACATGTCGACCAGGTTCATTCCAGTGTGACTCAGGTCATTGTATCCCAGCTGCCCTGCAGTGTGACGGCCGGCCTGACTGTAAGGATCTGTCAGACGAGACCAGCTGTCGTAAGTAAACAACATGAAAACTAATGGCAAACTGCCTGAACGCTGACACATTAGAGGAGTGTGTGTATTAAGAGAGAAGGACTTATTCAGGTTTAAAGGCTTGAAAGATATCAGAGTGTTTATAGAGTGACCATATAGATTATATAGAGCAGGGGTCACCAACCCTGTTGAAACCAAGTGCTACTTCAAGGGTACTGAGTAATACCAAAGGCTGCCTGTTTAATACACACTTCTGAAATAGTAAAGTATGAGCACGTCATATATTATTATTAATGATATTCACCTGTGAAGACACTGATCACATTAATGATTCCTCACAATCCACACTCCATTCTTCTTATCTTTAAATGTAGTTTTTGCAGTTATTATCATTGCTTCTTAGAAAACCTCCCTGTCTGAAAATGCCTTCTTTTTTAGTTCAATGGCCTGAAGGTCTGATGGACTATTGGTATCAGATTTTGTCCGTCCATCCGTCATCCATCCATAAACAATTTTTCAAGAAATGTCTTCTCCAAAACCGTCAGCCACAATCAATTGAAATTCATAGCAGAGGTTTCTTGGGGCAAGGTCTACCAAGTTTGTTCAAAGAATTGAGAAATATAGATTTTTGCATTTTTTTTATACATTTTTGAAATTTTAACAACCTCCTTTGGTTTATAATGGGAAAAATTTCGAAGTGTTATAACTTCAAAACAGTTGAAGATATTGATATAATTACTATTGCCAATAGATAGGAAGTCACATATGGGCTGTCATTTGGTGCCATGACCTTTGACACTGAGTGACCTTGAAGGGTCAAACAAATGTCAATGAATGTCTTTAAATATGCCGTTGGACTACAGGACTCTTTATCCTAGTGTAATGTGTCACTCTAAATGAGGCTTCAGTTGTTTTTTTGGAAGTTTTCCAACAACCTTCTGAAAAAAGAATGATGTTTCCTCAAACCTGCCTTTAACTCAGGCTTTTTCTGCCCATAGAGCACTGCTCGGTGGGTAGTTAGCATAGAGCCCTGTTAGCAAGGTAGCTTTTGTGACATGTACTGAGGTGTCTCTTCACATTGTGCCGCTTTGCCGTCACTACAGTAATCCTGCAAATGAGACACAGACAGTTTTCTTTCACAGTAGTAAAAAAGAACTCTCCCTCCCATTCACTGTGAAAATGATAAGTTTTCTTTATTTTTCCTGGCATTTTTTGGGGGAGTAGAAACCGCATTCAGCTCCTCATCTTCACTGCGCCCACTATTTTATCTCAGCAAACGCTGAGGTTTGTCATGTTCACAATACTGACATTTGAACCAGACTAGGTCACAGTTCATGTATATTAAACATTTTTTTAAATTTGCATAAACTCTGTCTGACTGTCAGCACCTTGAATATCAATTATAATTGTACATAACACTGTTTGGCTGTGAACAGAGATGATCAACAGAAAGTAATAGGTGACTTAAATAATAACTAACTAATTTTCCCAACTCTTCCAGCCACTCGTTTCCCAGGAGGCCGCTGGTGCCCTGCACACCTGTTCGAGTGTAGCAACCATCTGTGTGTGAGCAAGAACTTTGTGTGTGATGGTGAAGATGACTGCGGTGACCGCTCAGACGAACAGCTGGCTTTATGCTGTGAGAGAGATATATTCTACTTGTGGCTCTTTCGTTATGATCAGTAAATCGATAAAAGCAAAGGATAATAGGGTTATAGAAAAATTAGATTGAAGTCTATATCAGCATTGTGTTTTCACCTTCACCCCTGTGAGGATGTCTATGCCTGTCTGCAGGTCTTACTCAAAAAACACAGCATATCTCAGTCCTACTAGAGGATGTTCCAGATAGTCCAGATTAAAGTTTTTTAAGGATTCATAGATGTTTTTGTGATTTTTCTCTGATTAAAAAGGCATTGCACTGAAGAAAATCACACTCCTGCTGCATAATAATATGTATCAACATATTCATTTTCTCGCTGATCTGGAAAAAGATCCAGAACTGACAGCATATTTTCCATTTCATTTCTAAATCTGTCATATCTGCTGACCATTCCAGACCTCTGATTTCAAATTGGTTGTTTACACTCACTGTTAATTCCTTTTTTTATAATTAGACCTTTTCATGCTCCATCTGACAAAAGCACTGACAGGTTTGACACTGTAATCATATCCAATCCTACCTATGTAACTTTGAGTATTTCAAGGCTCAAGGAATTGATTTATATTGTGAGTATGTTTGTTTGAGTGTTTTCACAACATACTGGAATTATTCTTTGTGGTTGACAGGATCTAAGTGAGTCTACAGTCTTCAACTAAATTCATGCTTGTGTTGTTTTCACCAGTGAACATCACCTGTGAGATGCCATCCAAGTTCCGCTGTGCCAACGGCTACTGTATCTACTCAGGTCTGATGTGCAACCAGAAGGATGACTGTGGAGATGGCAGCGATGAGAAAGAAGAACTGTGTATGACAAACACACACCGAACCACTAGCTGTGTCATTATACAGTACTGTACTCTGTTGTTTTGTGTTCAAATGGACATGTGTCTTTATTTCTAACACGAAATACGCTGGAAATATGTGCACATTATTGAAACACACAAACAAAAACCCATCAGAAGTGAACAGCATCTGCAGGTAAAGTCAGTGTTTAGTGTGACCTCTATTTGGATTCAGTAAATGTTCATTTCTCTTGGGTCAGCTGTCTGGATGTTTGCTTAAATAATCTGGTCTTATATTACACTCCTGCAGAATGTCCCAGAGGCTCTTATGGGGCTTTATCCTCTTTTCTGCATTTTTGTTTTTAATACTGTTTACCTATTTGCTGTATATTTCATTTGTACATACAGTATTTTACTATGAAGCGTGAGAAATGCATATGTGTGGTTATGCATATCAGAAAAACAATATGAATATTCCACAAGCTATATATGATCGTATGGACAGTGAAAAGGATAATAGATCATAAAATAATCATCATTATTCATTTATCCATTTAGCTGTGATAGTGTTTATTATATAGTTACATAGATGGTAGAGGTTTCTATTATTTATATAACAGTTGCAGTAGTAGTAATGTATCCACTGTTAATACTTGTATTCAGAGTAGTAGTATTAACAGTTATGGACATTTGTTCTAGCTATTGATAATTATACTAGCACCAGCTGTTTTAGTTTTTATTAGTTCTAGTTCAGTTTGCTGTGCATCCGTGTGTCTCCCCCTATTTCCCCTATTTGGAGGATTCTGTTGGTTGTGTAAATTGGCCTAAGAGTCAGGTATAAACCAGCTCTATACATAAAGTGTCATGAGATAGCTTTTGTTATGATTGGTGCTATATAAATAAAATTTGATTGGTTGATAAAAGCCTCTGGGGCATTCTGAAGGTGTGTAAAAGAACACAGGAATATTTCCATAAACATCCAGACAGTTCTGGATGAAGATTTATGAATCCAAATAGAAGTCACAGTAAACATTGACAATAAGTTAAGAAACTATTTAGTTCTGGGTTTTTTTGTTTGTGTTTCACTACTGTGCACATATTTCCTGCATATTTCTTGTCAGAAATAAGGACACATGCCCATGAGAATGCTGCAAAACAAGGAAACTAAGGGCTGCCAAAGACTTTTGCACAGGACTGTAGTAAAGACTTTTCTGTTATGAGAATGAAGTCATTATATGTTGTAAGTTTTTGTGTTTTCTTGAAATCTGTTTTATTTTTAGCTACTAAGGTAAGGTTATTTTGTTAGATTTTATTGCATGTTTGAAATAAACTGAACTGAACTGAACATAAAATACAACTAAACAAAACTAGCCATCAGAAGTGACGGCTAGGGGTATATCCCCAAACGCCCCCCATCCTTAACCAGACAGCTATGATGTCATGACATGAGGCATCCCCAGGTCATGACCTTTCATCTGCACTTGATTTGAAGTCAGTCAGACAAATAGTTCCAGAGATATGAACAAAAGAGTGTTTAGTGATTTTAAACTTTTGTGCGGCCCCTTGTGGCCAATCTAGAAATGGTAAATTGTCCAAAATCGAATCATTTCTTCCTCTCCATGATATTGATTGATATGGAAAATTTGGAATTTCTAACCCCAATGTTTTCCAAGTTATCTCGTTAACACGAAGGATATCCGCCAGCACCAGCAGTCGGACCAAAACCCTGTAACAGCATGTTGTTATGCTGACTCTGCAAAAAATGCCATAATTGCCTTTCACTATGTTGTCAAATGGTCTGAGAGCAAAGGAGACTTCTAGTAGGTGTTTTAATAAGCAGGGTGGTTAGATATGTGACTGACAGCTTATACCACTGCTCTGCTGTATGGCTCACAAATGCAGCTCCCATAGCTGTGATATTTTGGTTTTCCATTTCCAAATAAGTATATATAATAATAATAATGGATTAGATTTCTATAGCACCTTTCAAGGCGTCCTTTTACATTAGTGATCCATTATTCATTCGCTCACATATTCACACTCTGGTGGTGGTAAGCTACATGTGTATCCACAGCTGCCCTGGGTCAGGCTGACGGAGGCGTAGCTGCCAATCCGCTCCCTTCTGACCACAACTGAACATTCACACACCAATGTGAGTGGGCACTGGAGGCAAAGTGGGTGAAGTGTCTTGCCCAAGCGCATGACTAAGGATTCGAACCACCAGCCCTTTGGTCATTGGCTCTATCTCCTGAGCCACAGCTGCCCCTATATATTCATATTTAGTCTTTTGATTTGGACACAGAGGAGAGAGCTGTGTGTGATGTCAGCTCTCATAGCTTTAACCAGTTCATGAGAAGTAGCAGAGCTCAGCTGTGCTGTTTTGTAGAAATTAAAAGAGCTTTGTTGTGATTATAAATGAGAGCAGATACATATAGATCCATAGGTACATACAGTATATCAGAGCCTTTTACACAATAAATTATCTGTTGCGACAACTGTGTGCCTGCACGTAGTGTTCAGGTTTGGCAAATGCATCGCCAATCATCTGCTTCTGGGATTGCCAGGGATTAGTCAGGACAACACTAATGCCTCTGAACCTTAACCTTAAGGCCGGTGAAACGGGAAATCCCAAAATGACATCAGTGTCGTTACAGGACAAAAAGCCTAAACTATAATAAAAGGGAATAAAGCAATTGTTTGTTTTGTGGAATTGTTACACAATCAGATTAAACATCAATCAATGCAAATTATTTTGAGCAGAGATTAGATAGATGTGTGCAGAGCTCTGGTGTGCATTGGCTAGCTCCACTTGAGTTTGTTTTGAGGAGAATGAGGCAGAATAGACAGCCATAGGGAGAGGCATCATCTTAATAAGCAATCTACTTGTCTGTACTAAGGCTGAAGATGTAAGTATGTGCCTACATTTGAGCATAATTGTGTATACACAGTGCACTCCAGATACATGAGCATGCTGTGTCTATGCGCCTGCTTGTGGGCAGTCCACTCTCAATCTTATTCTTCAGTTTCTGACAGTTGGGGAGTGAAGACTGACACTGTAGAGAAAGCTTTGACTTGAATGTAAGACAAATGGAGGCGGACGCATGTCTACAGACAGGTTTTATACCTACTCAACCTTCTCTGTGTAGTTGTAATGATGATTCACCCTAATTATGTCCTTTTCAGGCCGAGAACCCACGCTGCCCCCATGCACATTGGAACAGTTTAAATGCACCAACGGACGCTGTGTGGCCCTGCGCTACGTCTGTGATCACAATGACAACTGTGGGGACCGCACAGATGAATTAGGCTGCAGTGAGTAGCATCACAAAGCACACTTTAATTTACTGGGAATGCATTATGATGGAATTTATCCGCCCCCTTTATAGCATAGCATCACTGCTATCTTTACATGCACACATTTCATAAGCAATAAAATAAATATGAACCAGTTATGATAGAGAAAAGCTTTAAATTTGTCTGAAGGCAAGGCAGTAGTGTTTTTATGGTAATCTGCGCTGGTTTACATGCATATCGTACAAAGCAGGAGCTTGCCGATGACTCATAGGAGCAGATTTTTTTTAGTAGTTGGTAGGAAAGCACAGGTTTTCCAACACTAAAGGGCAATGAAAAAGCTGATGCATTATGTTAAACATCTTTGATGCACCTTTGCATCCATTAAGTATCATTATTAGGTTTATTCAAGTTTATTTGTAAAAGTCGCACCTTTTTTACTAAAAATGCATCAGAAAAACACATATTTGACACCTCTTTTTGTTTTTATACCATAATGGTATATATGATGGTATCATTGCACTGCACCAGAAAGAAAACATAAGTTCCTTGAATCATATAATGTACAACACTTGATTCTTGACTCAGAATTGATGAATTATTTACAAATGTCCAGGCATTGCTTTAAAACATTCTATCAGTGAACAGAGAAAGGTTAAGTAGATTATTTTAAAATCTCCATCAGAATTGATCATTTCTTCAAAAAAATTTATTTATTATTAGACAGTATGCATATGGATAAGGCAGATGTTCTATAAAGCAGAAAAAATAATATTCTCTAGAAATGGCAGTTGCACCGATATGTATTGACTTTCATAGTTGCTCAGCAGAAGTACAGAGACACGTTTTAAACCAATAACAGGAGACTGGTGAACAGCTGAATGATTCTTTCCAAGCAAAGCCACGCCAAGAAAATGAATCTTAAATTTGGCAACATGCAAAAACTGTTTGATTGGTCTAAAAATGTTCTGTTTGTCGTCTGTCTCCAGATTTCGGCCACGATCGAAACTGTGAGGAGAAGCTGTGCCAGCATGAGTGTACCAACCTGAACGGCACCGGCTTCATCTGCTCCTGCAAACCTGGATACAGAGTGGACCCAGACAGCACGTACACCTGCCTCGGTACACAAACACATTCTTAAGGTTTTATTGGATCAGTTCAGCACATGTCGAGATGTTTTATACATTCTACTTAGTTCAAGGTTAAAAGAAAACAGCGCCACACAGACTTCCAGACTTCCTCTTCTTCCTTCTTTCACAGCTGACATGGGACAAAATTTCACCTGTTTCTTGTTCTGCTGTGACCCTGCAAGAGAATTTTCTTGCCTTTTACACACAGAATTTGATTAAAATGCTTAAAAATAAGGATTTTTTTTTTAAATGCCAGTACACCCTAAAATAAGATTCAAGATTCCTTTATTGTCATTGTGTACACCGAAGTTCAGGTGTACTTTATGGAGATGATGCTTGAGTAAAAAATACACAATATAAAATACAAATATTTAGGTAGTATTAAAAGAGTTAGAGTAAATAGTAAAAACAGTAAAAAGTACAGTAGTTATTGCTCATTATTGATTTCATTATTGCACAATGTAGATTTTGATTATTGCACATTGATTATTCTTGATTATTCCACATTGCTGATTATGATTATTGCACATTGTTGAATATTACATGTTATTGCATTGTTCAGTGCAATAATTGCTCTGGGATAGAAGCTGTTCGCCATTCTCATAGTCTGTGCTCTGATGGTCCTGTATCTTCCCCCTGATGGGAGAAGATGTTACATTTTGTGTCCCGGATGGTAACAAATACATATTGCTGTCTAACAGAAGGTCTAATTGACCTTAAATGGGTGGGTTAATGAAGCTTTTGTTTCCTTGTAAACCCTTCAACCCCTTTGTTCTTCCAGATATTGACGAGTGTGAGACGTACGGCACATGTCCTCAGATCTGTAAAAACACCAAGGGCAGCTACGACTGCGAGTGCGCCCCTGGCTACAGGAGAGTGGGCGACGGCAAAGAATGTGAAGCTGAAGGTAAGATGTTTTATACACTGTGGATTAGAAACATCTAAAATTTGAACTTGTGGAGAAATAAAGTGAAAATGTTGGTGTCACCTTCAGGGCCAACTCCGCTGCTGCTTCTGCCAGAGAACATTCGTATCCGGAGATTTAACCTCCAGACAGAGGCCTATCATGACTTCCTCCAGGAAGAGGAGCACATCATGGCCGTGGACTATGACTGGGACCATAACAACACTGGATTCAGTACGCCACATACAGGCACTTTTTGAAACGACAAAATGAATGGGAAAATAAATCTGAAAATATTTGTGTTTGGCAGGTATGGTGTACTTCACTGTAGCTGGAAAGGCGTCTGTGCACGGGGCCATAAAGAGAGCGTACCTGCCCTCAGTAGATGATGGCAGTAATAACATTGGTGCCGCTGTAGACCTTGGCATCAAATACATCACCAGACCAGATGGCATCGCTGTGGACTGGGTGGGCAGGTGAGGCTGCAGCAATGTGTCTGTGTAGATGCCCTTTCATATGTAGAGGAATATTTCTTATTCCATTTGATTTGTATTTCTTCTACCCACAGAAACTTGTACTGGGCTGACTCCAGAGTGAAGAGGTTAGAGGTGGCCATGTTGGATGGACGATACAGGAAACACCTCGTCAAGACTGAGTTGGGCCACCCGTCTGCTGTGGCCGTCAACCCACGTCTGGGGTGAGACAGACAGGGTTACCATACCATAAAAAAACATCACAGAGAGTATTACACATACCTGGAAAGTAGGTATGCACAGTGCACTTATTCATTGTGCCTATTTTGTTTTGCTTGGTTTGTATATTTCATCTTTTTTACCTTGAAATGTTTTTCTTTATACATAGAAATTATTTTACACTTCTCCAAAAGGCATAGAAGACAGTGTAGCTGCTTTGCTGTTGTAATAGTTTGATACTGTTTAAAAGTCACAAAAATACTTGCTGGTTTGTTGCAGGATGTTGTACTGGGCTGATCGAGGAGATGAGCCTAAGATTGAGTGTGCCTGGCTGGACGGGCAGAAGAGGAAAGTCCTTGTGTCTGAGCGCCTGGGTTGGCCTACTGGCCTTTCAGTAGACTACACCAATGGTGACCGGATCTACTGGTCTGACTCCAAGGAAAGCCGCATCGAGTCAGTTCTGCCCTCAGGAGACGACCGTAGGACCGCCGTTTACATAGGTGAGCATGGAAGGGCTTCATACATGATGTATGTATGCATTATGGATGGATAAAGCAGGGCTGTAGCTGTTGAAAATCCATTATGAAACCATTGTATGCCTTTCCTAGATGTGAGAAACCCCTTCAGCGTGACCGTTTTTGAGGACAGCGTTTACTGGAGTACTCAAGATAAGGGGGAGGTGTTCAGACAGAACAAGTTTGGTCGTGGTGTGAAGACTAAGTTGCTGACTGCAGGGCCTTGGCTGACCCAGGTCTCTGTGTACCAGCAGCAGAGATATAACTCCATCAACAGTAAGGAACATACCACCACAGCACATTATTACACACAAACAGCTGTGCAGTGCGTCATGGTTACATTAATAGTGTTCAGGTAGTTTTTATTTTAATTTGTTAAAATATTTTTCTGCTGGAAAAGCTAAGTTAAGTTAATGCATATCGTTAGCCTCATAGCATAATTGCTTAAGTCATGTTTTTTTCAGGACATAGCCAATGATGAAAAATGAAGCAGCAGTGTTAGGAGAATAAAGTCATGCAGATATCACAATTTAGCCAAAAATATGACTTAGGCAATCATGCTATGTGGTAACAATGTGGTAAAATCTTAAAAATACAGTAACATTCTGAACTATTTACATATTTGTGTTTATACAGTTGACATTTACATATTTACAGGTTTGAAACATAACAATGGAATCTGTAGAACAGGTCCACTAATAACTGCTGAATCTGTTTCTGGGTTTTCACACAGTATGTCTTCCTGGATTCTGATTACTTTTCTAGTCACTTCTGATTGGCTCTATCTGTCATGTAAGGTTTGCTCTCCAAAGTGAACTGGTTTCTGTCTTAAAGAGCAACTCCTTAATGAACCCTTACGTTCCAAAACCTCAGTTTTGTCAGGTTACATATAAAGAGTGAAATATGGAAACAACCCAGGCCCTTTAAGCTGTTATGTTGATGTGTGTGCAGTGAAGAATCCATGTAAAGGGACGTGCAGCCACCTGTGTTTGCTGCGACCGGGTGGATACACCTGTGCCTGCCCTGAAGGCACCAGCTTTGTACCTGGCAGTAACACCGACTGTGATGCAGGTATGTTTTAGTACAAAATTCATGAAATGGAATTATACTGCAACCTCGCATGATGATAATATAAAATTAACAAAGATCGTACTAATAACACACTAGTTTTGACTTGCATTGTGGGAAAAATTATGTGATCTATATTTTGTTGAAATATTGTTTCAGGATTTGACCCAGTGCCCACAATGCCACCACCATGCCAATGTCAAAATGGAGGCACCTGCTACTTTGACAACAACAAGGCTCTCTGCAAGTAAGAAAACTTACTCATCTGAAATAAAACTTGTGAAATGTACATTGTCTTAGAAGGAAGAAAGGATTAAGAAGTGCTTGTATTTTAATGGCAGGTGTCCTCCTGAATGGGATGGAAAATACTGCGAAACAAACAAATTTGATGTGATCGCATCCTCAGGTATATATGTATAGTTTTATTTTATTTTTCCATAAATGTGACATATTAAGATTATAAGAGTACAATTTTTAATTATTAATCAAGTCCTTTTATCTCTTCCTGCTTTCCTCTGTTTCTCTTCCTTCTTCCCAGCCGGTATAGCCATCGGGGTGACAATAGCAGTTGTTGCTCTGTTTGTTGGTCTGGTTTATGTTGCCAGGAAAAAGAAAAACCTGCTGGAAAGGCTACGGGATAACTTACCCAGCATGCCCTCCATGCCATCTACGCCCTCCATGCCAAATCTGTCACAGTTAAGGTGAGAAAAAGGATAGGCAGATGTCCAGGTTTGTGGAGGCTAGACATTAAACTGACTGTTGTCTTTGCCTTTACAATTACCTACATATAGTCTCATATTATACCAGATAATTTATATTTTCAGAAATGGTTTGTCTACACCAGCATCAACAGCAGAGGCGAATGAAACAAGGCTTGATACTGAAGCGGTCAGTACTAAAATATAACACCATAAACTCCTCAGAAAACAAAAGCCTATTTTTACACATAGATATTTTTCAGGTGCCATGTATATCTGTGCCCATGTCGCTGACGGAGGGAAGCTGTTTTGAGAACCCAGCATATGAAACTGGAGCACAACCTGTTGCTAATGGTGTAGCAACGACCACATCTATTCCCAGTGGAACAAACCAGGTCAATAAACAGAAATCATTCCTCTTCACTAGTGTTGTTAACTCTCTATATGGATTATAAATTTATTCCATCTAGATCTATTCTGACATGTAAAATTAACCTGATCTATTGAATCTGACTCTATTGTGTTTCCTTGATTTTCAGAAAAGCATTAATAATCCTTTATACATGGATGAACTTCAGGTTGCAGAGGAACCCGTCACAAATGTGAAGGATGGAGTGGTTGGTTTCACATTCATCTCCAGTTTTTAATTTCAGCAAAAAAACAAACAAACAAACAAACAAAAAACACTAAATATCTCTAATTAACTCCATTTCATTTTAAACTATCGTGCAAATTTGATGAAAAATGCAAAGATATGGGAAAGGTCCTGCATTATCGTCTGACTTCAATTGTAATTTCTACCTGTGGCAGAGTTTACTGACATTTAAAAGCAGCTCTTAAGTGAACACAACACTGCATATCGGTGACTGACTTGTTTTTTGTGGTATTCATGATCTTGTTTAATATACCTTCAAGTGGATTTGTGTTTTCCCTCCATTTTAGGAGGCTTTTGAGAGCACAGCAGAGGGCTCAGATATACAGGATACTGACATCGCTTCTGCACAACCAGCTGCTCCCAGCGTACAGGTAGCCATGGTGACAAAAGTGAAAATGTTCAATGTGAAATACTCAGTGTGATCACAACAATAACAAAATCAAATTGAAACAGTGAATAGTCATGCTGAGCATCCTGGGCTGCTGCATCAGCACACGTGTGAATGTGGGTGTACAAATATATGCTTTGTTCACAACTCTTCATTATTCTCTTTTTCTGTGCAGCTTGAAAACACTAGAGATGACGTGTTCATGTCCTTCAAAAACCCCTCATACACGGTGAGTTTACATTGATAACAAGACCAGAGGAGAAAAGATGGAAGAGGCTGTGTTTAGATCAGGGGGCCTAACATGGTTGCATTAACAGGTAGATCACAAAGGTAGATTGCGTGCCATTCAGAATTTTTTTTTTATTTGCTTGTTTATCATTTATTCTGTCTATGACATTTGCCTTTTGATTGATGTAGAGGGTGTCTAGTCTGAGATCACTTCTCTTCTAACACATGTTGTGGTCAAACGTGTGGTCATTAGCATGAACTACTTAGCATTCCTATTTATATCTACTAATAAATACTAAAAACAAATATTTATATCTACTGCTTCTATGCAGAATGGGTGGAGGCTAAACTGCAGCAGTCAGCTCTTTGTGGATTTTGTGTGAATCCCTGGACACACACACACAGAGGCCACTTGGCTTTTATAATATAGATTTTGTGGATGTGATGTTAATTGTTATGTTCTTCCAACAGGAGCAGAGAAATCCACCCTCTGATTCTGAAATCTGAACCTCAGCGTCAGACGTTAGACTGGATCATGTTGTGAGAAACATCACTGGAACATGGAGCACCGCTGAAATATCTGTTTAGTCCAACAAGGAAAACTGTATTTGACCATTAACAGGGTTGACTGTAATTGCAGTGTAACTGCAAGCATTTTTATGTGTAATTTTGATTGAACTCAATTAACTGAATAATTACTAATGAAGCTTTAATTTAATTTTTTTTTTTAATTTTGTTTCTTTTTTATTTAGTTGAATATTAAAATGACATGTATCAATCTGTTTTCTTTCTTGATGAAAAATGGAATGATTTGAACATAGAAACTGAGTGTTATTTGTGAATGTTAAATAGTTTTTTGGTTTGTCAACACTGTCACTGTAGTGTTAACATTGCTGATGTCTTGTCAACGCCCTCAAATTGTTTATATACTTTTTTAAAAGAAAAGAATGTCTTTTTGTTAATGAGATTGTTGCATTTCAGTTTTTTGTATGTTTCTAAATATCATTGTTTGTTAATGAGATTAAATGCACAATTGGGAAAAAACTAAACTGAAATCTTTATATATGGGATAATATTTTAAAAATGTTGGAAAAGGAGCAGTCTTTGATAAAAGGTGTTTTGTTTGGGGTGCTCTTTGGTTTGGGACATGTACACAAATCATCAGTAACATTATAATCGTTAACAGAAGTGGTAATAATATTGATTATTTCATTCCAATGCTAATTTTCTCTTGGTTAAATATATTACACATAAGTGAACATTTAGTCCTTGAAGCAGCAAAATGATCAATGTAAGGAACTGAGTGACTTTGTCCAGGTCCATATTCTATCAGTTATCACTGGGTCAGAGCATCTCCACAACTGCAGGTCTTGTTGGGTGTTCCTGGTCTGCTGTGGTTAGTACTGACCATAAATGGACTAAGGAAGGACATCCCGATCTCAGAACCATTGATCATCTGTGGGAGGTGTTGGATAAATATTTCTGATTCATGAAGGTCCACTTCCCTACATTCAGGACTTCAGGGATCTGCTGCTAACATCTTGGTCCAGATACCACAGCACACCTTCAGAGGTCTGGTGGAGTCTAGGCCTTGGGTCAGAGCTGGTTTTGTGGAAGTAGAACCTACACAATATTAGACAGATGGTAATAATGTTCTGCTCCCATAAATACTCGATTTGTTGAGAAACAAGAAAGAATTCCAAAGCTTTCCTTTAAAAAAAACATATTAAAATGCCTTTATGATCACAACAAGAACCTTCCACTCCAAGAGGGATATTCTTATTGGTGAAAAATAATACAAATAATGCGGTTGGCACATTTGTTCTGTTTGACTTCCTGGTGAAGGCTTGATGCAGAAATGTGAAGTATAGTTGTTTTTATCTAACTTGCCCATACTGTGACAATAACGACGTTTAATTTTTTTTGCCTTCGGATTAAACCGCGGCATCTTCTCTTTCCCCTACATCCACCTTCCTTGATAAACACATGCACTAATCCCCTTTGTCTTTACACACAGCTTGCATACAGCTTATTTTGGGCAAAGGTGCAGTAAGATCTGATCCTATGACGAGTCTGAAGCCTGTCCGTGTTATCCAAGGCACCTCGACGGTACATCAGATACTGAAGGACTCTGATCTCTAGCAATTGTATCTGACTCAGTGAAGTTAGATGAAGTGCTTTGTCATCATCTGTTTAATCATGCAAAGGGCCAGACTGTGATCTCAGTGCAACAGCACCGATTCCTCTCGTCCCCCACTGTCACAAATGTCTCAACACATCATGGTCACATCTCAAATGGCTCGTAACAACTAGGCCAAACCAGATGAGCAAAGGGCCACAAGAGAAGCATTGACAGAGGGAAGATCAGGTAAATAAGAACAGAAACACCACAGGGGAGCACGGAAAGGGAGCTGGGACCGTCTGTTTCTATGTTATGATCCGTGATGATTCATAGGTTGTGTTTTTTTTTTTATCACTCATCTCCCACAAAGCATCTCTGACCGGCAGCCAAAACCTCTAATGCACACTGGGTAAAGGAGACACAGGGAGGGGATGGATTTAAGAGTAGACACCACTGGTAAGTAGAAGACATGGACAACATCAACAGTAGAATAATGAATCTTTGATTTTACAGAATGGCCATGAATTCTGTCACAGCAAGTGTGTTCAGCATCATGTTTAAAGTCATGACTATAACCATTCTAGTAATTTCTTCTCTTCAAACTCAGTTTATGTTTCTATGATTAGACCTATTGTGGTCCACCGAAGTTCCATTTGATTTAAGTTTCTCAAAGCAAATTAAAACTGATAAAGTCGATCATCTTAATAATCACATTTCAAATTAAGATGAAGCACACAGGCAACAAGCAAGGCCTATATAATACATTTTTGCTTGAAATAAATCTGCATGATAATTTGTTCCAGTCGTGAGTGTCTCATTATATTATGCATAATTCTGTGTGTGCAATCATGGATGCAACGCGCATTTGTTTTGAAGGAGGGAGGGAAGGAAACTGCTGATATTGATGCATCAAGATGTCACAGGAAATCATAAACCAATCACAGCTTGCTCCACACACACACCTACCTTATAGATGCTCCCATTTCTATATGACAGCATGTCAGGACCTCTGTCCAAACCTCTGGATTGCTCCATGCATTGCATTAACTCTGCCAGTAACAGCTGCCTCTGCTGAGCACCGTTTTTTCCTGACTAAAGCTCATTGAAATATACTTGCATTCATCAGTGACAGGGAGATATTTCTGTGATCGGCATCAGTGCAGAACTTGCTCAGAAGTATGAAGACATAATTAACAGTTGTGCAACCAGGAAATGCTGAAAATGTGGGAAAAATGCCTGTTCTATATACAATTCTTTACTCAGTGTAATATACTGTCTTTACAGTTTGTAAAATGCTGTGACTTTTATTCACTTTTGCGTATCTAGTAATTGTATATTTTTTCTCATTTGTGCTTATTTATATGTCAAACAGTAGCAACATTGAAAAAATGTTTTTTTTTGTTTGAATTGTTTTATTGAAGATTGCAGTGTCAAATGTTTGTGTTTTTTGTGTATTCTATATAGGTCTGGTTTTCCTATTTGTATTGAGAATAAAAAATATCTCCAATTTAAAGATTACAAATCCAGAAGCAGGACACAAATAAAGCCATAGCCACTGAGTTAGTATTTTAAGAGATAACTCCAGGGCTTTTCAGTGTCAACCCCAAGTAAAACTTTTGGCTTTTTACATGAAATAATTGTCTTTATTAGAAAAAGCACGATGCAACAGTTTTTTCAGATATATTTTAAGTATTTTTTTATGGAATGTCCTTTGCAGTGGACAGTGTTTTTGTTTAGTTTTTGAAGTACAGCTATCAAACTCTTGGCCCCTGTAGTGGACAAAAATACATTGCTAGGTCTCAGCGGGTTCAGACATTCCTTGGTTTAATTTTTTGAGGCTCTGAGTTCCTGGTTCCTTAGTTGAACAAAAATTAACAAATGCCCTATATCTAATGGCTGTTCAGTACTCATTAGCAAAGAAATTATAGTACAGGGTGTCCATAAAGTCTCTTTACAATTTAACACCTTTATTTAAAAAAGCAAATAAACAAATCTACGGAAATTATTGCAAAATGAAATGTAGATTTTGAAGGGTTTTTTTTTTGTCTATGGGCAACATTGGTTTCACGAAGCACATCAAAACGGTACTGGATTTCTTGGCATGTTAGCTGTATCATATTCTCATTAGTGGTGTCAATGGCATTAGCAATCTTTTACTTCAGGTCCTTGATGTCTTGTATCTTTGTCCAATATGCGATATTTTTAACTTAACCCCATTAAAAGAAATTCAGGGCAGTGATATCTGGTGAACGAGGTGTCCAGGGAATTGGGCCATCCCCTCCAATCCAGTCTGGAAATGTTTGATTTAGGAACCCACCAACATACAGAACCTAATGTGGTGGTGCACCATCTACCTGGAACATTACAGTTGGTTGAAGGTCATCCAGTTGTGGTGACACATATTCAGTCAAAAGGTCAAAGTAAACATTTGCAGTACTGCAATGATTCGACTGCACATGGTCCCACAATGTGATTAACCCTTTAACTCCTGACGTGTCAGTGGTGAGCGTTCTGAAAGTATGGTTTATTTGAAATATTTATAAAAATTCAACTGTTTGCACAGTAGGAAAAAATTCAAACCATGCTAATAGAATAGACCTTGTGAGTGTGCTCAGGGCACCACCCACCCCCTGCTGCCTGTGTAATGAGGGGCAAAACACAGAGCAGTGAGTGAAACTGACTCGCCAAATAATGGATGGTTTGGTTTTTTGGTTTTTTTTTTTACACTGTTTTCCTTGTCGTTTTTTTTTTTTTGTTTGTTTGTTTGTTTGTTTGTTTGTTTGTTTTTTGTTTTTTACTGTTGTTTGCAGTGTCTTGATGATTTTCTTTCTTTTTTCTTTCTTTTTTTTTTTTTTTTTTTTTACTGTGTTTTTACCGAGTTTTTATTGTGTAGCTTTGCTTTTTGGAGTTCAGCCAGGTGCCAAAAAGCAGCTGTACTGATTTATTTAAAAAAAAAAAAAAGCCCCAAAACAAAAACTATTGGGACAAAATCCAAGTACTTATTGTTGTTCTGTGTGTTACAGTGCACAGTTCATGTTCAACATCCTAAATCTCTTTTTGATGTAAATTCAGTGCCTTATTTATGAAAAAACCTATAAAAGTTAAATTCCTCTCTGTCTTTTTTTTTAATTAATCCATCCAAATTCACAGCAGCCTGATTAACGTATCTCATCAATTGCTTTTGTGATAAAGCTTTTAAACCGTAAAAAGACAACGTGGACACCCTATGTATTTAAATTTTAAGAGACGCTTTTCATTTTTCAAATGAACGCACTTGCGACTGGTGGAGACTGGAGTTTACGACGGGCACATGAACGCGGCACGCAGGGAGCTGACGGAGCGAGGGAGAGGCGGGGCTGAGATGAGTGACAGACAGCAGAGGGAAGGGGAGGCTCGTGGAGCGGTGGATTGGACTGAGCGGAGGAATAAAACCTAACGTGTGCTTGTCAGCGAGTGGCAGTGTGACAGACAAAGACGGACGGAGGGAGGAAACACACACAACAAAGGAGGCAAACGGACAGACGGACTCCTGTTGAAACGACGGAGGCAGACGAGACAGACGCACGCGCCAGCTGAGGCTCAGGGAAGCCTCGTGCAGGTAAAGCTGTGTTTTGTGTTTGGACTGAACTCCACACTGCTCTGTATCAGTGGGAATGTTTGAGAGTCTCACAGAGTGTTTTAGGATCCCAGACTGTTAGTTGGTCCTACTAAATTTTGCACAAATTGTAGTTTGTTTTTTTTTTTTGTTTTTTTACACACATGGGGTTTCCAGCCCCATGTGGATGTTTATTTACCTGGGCAGTTTGCATCACCTGTGACTGATTGCATACGCACGTGCATGCATCACCCAATCAAAATGAGCCAGTCTCTTCCATTCTCCTGATAAATGAAATGGGGAGAAAAGCTGATCAATAGTAACTCAGTGACCCTCGGTGGGAGACGGTGACAGCACCCAGGCCTGCAGAAGAGACCTATTTTATGGTTTTATTGGATTTCAGGACAAATAGAAGAAGCAGAGATTGGTACTCCGTGAAGGTCATGGCTATACAGATATTTTAGTAAACAAAGACTGAAGGGGAAATGTGCCATGGAAAAGAGACAGGAAGGTGTCCAAGTCTTTAATGTGTTTTTTTTTTGTGTGTGTATTTTATGAAGTGGAACGTGCTAAGAGGGTGTGTGTTTTGCAGTTTGTGTCCCCTTTGCACCCTGTTTTTCTGTGCATTTACACACATCATTATGAGCTCAGTGGGACTTTGCACCACCAGTCAGGAGGCTTTGAAGTCTGGCTCGGCACCAGCTAGACTGGCACTCCATCAACAGTCATGTTAAGGTCCTTCTCTGCCCCTAAAACCTATTTGGCTGTTAAAATTGAAAAACGCCTCGTGGTGTGCCCCAGAGCACAAATGCAGGGTTCCTTTTCCCAGGCACAGTCAAAGCCGAATTCACGCTCCAAACACTCGAGGTACAGGATAGCCCGGTTCTTTATCCTGCTGTGTCTCCGAGTGGGTGTGTTGAAGGTGTTCTGAAGTGATGTTTTTCTTATGAGCCTCTTAAGAACCGTCTGCCTCCTGACCTCTTCTGCGCTGCATTTTATTTCTTTCCAGCATTTTCATCCCTGCACAGTTAAAATTCAAAATAAACCCCAAGGTAGCCAGGAAGATTAACATTTGCTCTTCATGTAGGAAATATGCAGTCTGTCCTTGTGTTGAAATTGATTCTGAAATTCCATTAAATAATGAGTAAGTTGAGCAATGCGTTAGTTGATGCAGATTAACCCATAAAGACCCACTGCTACTTTTGTGTCAGTTCCCAAATGATGTTTTACTCTATTATTAATCTTTATTAAAGCAGTGTATGACGTTCATCACCAATTTTTCATCAAATCCATCAAACCTGAGTGATAACCTCAGTATCATGAATCTGTTAGTCTTTCCGTGATTACGCACCTGAATGGTGTAAGAGTACGGCCGCAGAAGCAACAAACACAGAGACGACTTCATTGCTTCTTGCTGCTGTGTGGAATTCTGAAAAGGCCCAAGTGACGGTTTGGTTTTTGGTTTGGTATGTAAACAAACGGACTGCTTGTGATGGAGTCAGTTTTGAAGTTGCTCACCTTGAGAGGAGTGATTCAGGTGTGTAATCACGGAAAAACTAATGGATTTGTGATACTTTGATAGGTTTTACAGATTTGATGAAAAATTGGTGACGAACATCATACGCTGCTTTAAGTGATTTGTCAACATTTATTCTTATACTAGCGCGTTGACCCATGGGAATCCACGGGCTCTAGATGTGGTAGTTTTTATGCTGTTGTGTATTCGTGCGTGCTGTACTGCATTTGTCCAGCAGTCACTGCCAAGCGTTCTGGGCATAGCGATGTGATTGTGAGGCTGTTGTATTCCAAAATTACTAATATCTCCCGAAATATTGGTCCTATCAACTTACTGTTTTCACAACTGTCTTCCTTGACCAAAAATACAGAAGTATGACAAACTGCAGGGGTCAGCTCTTTCCAGATTTTGTGTGATTCTCGAGACACACACACACAGAAGCCACTTGGCTTTTATAATATAGGTAGATTATGCTCTGTATTTTGTATTAAGTGAAAATCAGGTATTTTCCTGTATTGATCATGATCTTGTAGATGTTCATAAAAGCTCAAATTAAAGTTGAGGGTTTTAAATCAAAAATGGAAGCAAAAGTGACTTGTTCTGTTAAATCTATCATCAACTGAACATAAAAACAAGTGTATCCATCCACTGTCATTTATCAAACTCCATGGGTTTTACTGGTGAATCAGTGTTGTAGAAAATGACGGTGTTTCCACGTTCACTGTGGAGCCTCTGAACATCCAAATGGGTAATATCTGATGACCATGAAATGATAACAAACTGCATTTTATGCCAGTTATTTACATGCATTAATAGGATTAATGGATCATCAGTGATTTAACTTTCATCAGTAAATAGCCAGTGGATGTTTGGGTCTTTATGGGTTAATTTGGAATTAGAAGACACAGTATAAATCTATATATTATCCTAATGCCTTTGAGGAAACTACAGCAGGCAACTTTTTCTTTTTTTGTAACTGGAGTAAAATCTGTTGTATGTCAGATAAGCCATGTGGGTGGCATCAGACTGTAGGTACTGGATGGAACTGTATCCCACTCAAGCGCACACAGAGGGGTGGGCAGATGGCGTTATCTGTGTGTTGGCGACCTCGCCCCTCTCTGTCTCCCTCTCGGGACCCCTCCAACAGCAAATGAGTCTGGCAAACAGGTGGCGTGGGTGCATGTTTGTGTGTGAGGAGAGAGCACAGTGACATAAGGTTAAGCCTCTCCAACACAATGTCTGTAGAATAAAGTGTTCAGGGAAACTTGACTGTATTTTGTGCCTGGTTTAGTCGGACGATGAATAATCTCGTCACCATCCCGAGGCTTTGAAAGGCTCTGCAGCAAAAAGGCAGAGGTAGGATGATAGTGTCAGGTAAGCCAGTGGGGAAACAATCAACCGATGCGAAAAGGGACTATGTGAGGTTTTTATTGTCGGCCGTAAATCTCAGTGCTTCATGATCCACCACATCAGAGGCATAGAGAAGGTCCTGAATGCAAATGTTTCCGTGATCTGCTATAGTTGCAGGCTCTTCCTCCCTTTTGGATCCTTCTATATTCACTCACACAGGCCCTTACAGCTCTTCTCCAAAACATTACCATTAAAACCTCTAATTGAATTCTATGTAAAACGCTATAACTTTACTCAAAATAGATTTTTGGCGTGTGTTTTTGCAGTTTGGCCGTTTTCATCATGTGTGATTCTCTTCATCTAAGCTTCACCATTTGTGTAATTTTCAGTGGATTGAATTGGAATTTGTACCCAACATCCATTAAACCTTAAGGATACGTCAGACCTTGAATTCTTTTAATGAGCCTTTCAAGTAATCAGATGAATTAAACTAAATTACTTTTTTAACCCTTTAAAACCTAGAACTATTTTTGCGGCAACTTCCAAATGAATATTTTTATACATTTAAGCTTTCCTAATGGATTCGTCACTATTTATAATTACATTGTCTACATTTTTTTCAGTGAAACCAGATATGGGCCTGGCCAAGCGAGTAACGGAGTGAGAAAGCACTGTGCAGCAATACTAATCATTCCATATCTGTTAAAATTAATTTAGCAGCAACCATCATAGCTCAAATTATAGGTCTAAGCGAGTGTTTTAACATACCATTAAGGAATAATAACCAAATATTTAACTAAAACATTGATAAAGTAATGGAGTGAGGAAAAAATAGATAAGTTATTCAAGGTTTGGAAAAAATGCCAAAAAGTGCTTTTCCTCAAGGAAAGTGCAAATATTTAGCATACCACTCTTTTGTTAATATATGAGAGTACATTATTTCCAAAAATGAAACTGATGTCATTTTTGTTTTAGTTTTAAAAGACATTAATTCATGGTAATGGAGTGAGAATCCAAAAAATAACAGTGAGGTGTTTGCTCAGTGTGAAGCACTATAATAATCAAAGATTTTATTGATACTTATCAAATTATCAGTTTTTGGTGACATATGTTTCATTACTATATAATACACACCTTTCTGCTGTTTTTTTAATAACATTCAAAATCATTATAGTATTTGATTATTATGAAATATAAGCATATATTTTGAACATATTTCTTTACACATTGCTATTTAGATTCTGAATTTATGCTGTACACATTCATTTACAACCTTTATTGTTCTTAATTTACACTGCATTCGATTTACATAGAATTTACATTTTTCTTATATATCCAGTTGTAATTCAGGTACAAATTAAATAAACACAGTTTTAGAAACTAGAGATATGTCTTTCATGCTGAGTAAATATTGTTTTGGAGAAAAAAGAAGTTAACCCTAATGTTCAGTTTTGCCCATATGTTCAGTGTAAATTTAAATGTTATATCAAAACGGGGAACATTTTTCTTTTTCAGCAAAATATTATCATCTGAAAATAAAAACAAGTGTCTACAATCACTGCCATGTGTCAAACAATGAGTTCTATTGGTGAATCATTACTGCAGAAGATGACAGTGTTTCTGTGTTCTGAACGTCGAAAAAGGGTCAAATCAGATGATAAAACACCAAGACACTGTGTATAATGTATTGATATGATTAATGTTTCAAAATATATTAAACATTTTAGATTAGTAGATGTATGGCAGAAACTCAATGGATTTAGGGTATTTTTTATATTAAATACTAGTGTAAAATAACTTATTTACAGTTATGTATCAGAAATGAACAGCGTTTTCCCTTAAAAATTCAACTGAAATAATCCAGGGATCTTGGGGAAAACAGAACATTTCTTAAAGCAAGTTTTGATCACTGCAGCTATATTTAATAAGATCTGGGGTGGTCAGTCTTTTATGCAGGAGCAAATAACTTCTAGACTGGAAAGAACTATAGTAATATGACATGGAATAAAAATTTCTCTGCAGAAAAGTAAAAACTAGTGAAAAGATTCCCTCTTTTAAAATGTTTCTTTTGCATCAAAACATGCATATTATGATGATATGATCAGTTTTAACTTCTCAATATTTTTCAGAAGGATCATACAGATTATGTCATTAAATAAATCAAACCACTCCCCAAACTGCAAAACATTCCTTTTAGACCCCCTGCATACAGGGCACTTTGGTTATTTTATAGAGAGCATTGCATCGCTGTTGTGTAGGATTAATGTCGCTAGGCTAGTGAATCTATTTCTGTCCATATGTGGTGATTATTTAGCATCTGTCAGTTCTACAGTTTGTGTAACATGTTGTTATTGTTGCTGCTGTTGATGATGAAATGACAATAGACGCAGAAGAATTGCAGTAAATCTCGTGTAGCTTCTAAACTCAGATGTGCATTAAATCTGATTTCCACAAATACTTTAGAGTTATGTTAGTGTGTACAGACATGTCTGGTTTATTATGGACTGTACATATAGCTGTGACAATGGACTGTGGGCTAGTGGATACATCAATGTATTGTCAAAATATTGATTCTCATCAAGCAGCAACAAGAAAAAAAACATCACATACAACAATTTATGTATTTATTGAATTTTTACAAGAGTGAAGAAATTCAGATTCATACTGTGAATTTTAATTTTACCTCAAAAGATCATATGGAGATCTTTTGGTGAGATCCAGCCCTATTTGAGGGAGTGGTCACCACAGTGACCCCTCCCTACTTTTCTTGTGGATATAGAATTATTTTGTTTATTTTATTGAATAACTATAAACATTCAACAACAACTATTTAATCAAATTCATGTTGTACATTGTAAGGTAATATGTTGGGCAATATGTACATGATTTAGACAAAAAGGACTTTTTTTTGTCTAAATCATCAAATTCTCAATTTCTGCTTAAGTTTTTTGTGTTTCAAGAAAAATATGAAATAGATTAATTGGGTGATTATTTAAGGAAAGTGACAATATTGAACCTTTAAATCACTCTTGGTTTATTATTCAGTCCATAACTTATCTTACATTTAAAGTTAATTTTTCCTCTGAAATTAATCAAACTTTAGGGCCTGTTTAAACTCCCTTAAGCAACTCTCATTACCTACATAAATGTGAAAGGAAAGGCAAATAAATAGAAACCTTATTAAGTATTTATTCATTGCAAAACATCTATGTCCTGCTATTGCAAAATAACTAAACAGATTTAAGATGAAGCACGTAAAAGAAAAACTGACTCAACTTTGCAATATGTGATCCACAAAAATGAAGAAAAGTTTGATATTTTTTCACCTGCTGGAGGGTTTCACTTACAGTATGTGTATGTTTATAAGAGGTGCCTAAAATGGTTCAAGAGACTGAATTTGCACTGACGTTTGTCTTATTTGACTGATATTTTTCTTTCAGTCTGTAAAATTACATGTGAAAATATTAGCACCTTGGACTGTGTCTTTACTTATTCTGTTAATCTCTGCCAAACTAATTAGTTGCGGTTCGGTTTTGTTTGTTGTGCACAAATCTTGCTGAGGAATGGCCACTTAATCCATTTTCTATCAGCCTATACCGGGTAGAAAAAGTGACTAAATGCTTTTCAGTAGACAGCATCATTTGTGCTGTCATTCACGTCCTCCTCTAATCTAGCTCTACTTTCTAATCTGCTTCATTGTATTCATTGAAATCCTCGGAGATGCACACAGCCGTCAGCCACTGCCATCTCAAATCAAGGAGGCTAGATAATACCACCATATGGCCGGTGGGAACCTCAAGTATTTAGACGATAGACTGAGTGAGGGAGAAAGGGAGGGAAATGGAGAGACACCGGCTTTAAGCTCCTCTCAGCTTCTTGTAATTAGAGAAAGAGTCGGATGGAGAGAAGAAGAGATGGAGAGAAAGAAGGTCAGGAACGTGAGCCAAGTGCAGGGAGGAGCGCTGAATGGAAGCAGGGAAACAGACGACGGGGGTTTTACTACAACTGTTCGACTCTTCTACATGCTTTTGATCCAGGTCAGTGGTGGCTCGTCGATAGAGGGAGCTAGGACGCCACCCCACCTGTCTCACATGAAGAAGAAGATGATGATAGGACTCACCTTAAATAATTGTACAAAAACATTGATATTTAAATAAACCAGCTATGCATGATACAGCCACAGAGTACTGTGTATAATGTGCATCTAGGTGTAGTTTAAAAAATGTTTTCAGTCTTTTAATGAGCAGTCGAGTCACATATTTCCTCTTTTGGTTGCAAAAATCTACACCCAAGGCTCTCAGTTTACCATAATACACCCTCTTTTTAAATGGCACATAACCCCCCACCCCCCAATACAAGAGATAGGAGAGCCTTGAGGCTAGCCTGGTCAGCCATCCAGTTTCCTCAGTGTTTTCAGTACTGAGAAATCAGTCTGGAATTGTGCCAATCACTGAAATATGCACTATCCATTCAATACTGGTCAATTACAAGTCTGGGGGGCAGGTGTTTCGCAATGTGTCATACACACAAACTTCTTTGTCATGAGTCAAAGTCAGTTCCAAGTCCGCAAATCTCTTTACAACTGTTGTCGTCGCTTGTTTACTTGATTCAAAAATAAGGATTGAATTACAGATTGCACCCTCTATTCTCAAGTTTCTCTGACAAAAGTGACTGTAATCATTAACCAAAGTTTCTGCTCGACTGCCACCACCGCACGCCATGATGGAAACATGCTGAGGTTTGTTAACATTAGGAATCTACTAATTGTGTCACATCTGTCTTATCTGTGATTGGTTTACTCTGCGCCTGTTAGTCCTGCCTCCATATTTGGATTCAAGCCCCCCGATTCCAGACTGATTTCTCATTGAGAAAGACGGATGGCTGGCCAGGCTACCTAGTGGCACCCAGGCACCACTTACAAGAGTAAAGATCACATCCTGAAAAGAATCGAGACCTTCCTCAGAAATGGAATCTGTGAATAGCTCCATAACTAATATTATTGAGTTATAACTAAGCAGCTGGATAACTCTGTGGTTAATGCAACTAGCTCCCATGCGGTTGGCGGTATGAGTGTTATCATTGATATGTTTTAGCCCTTGCGTTGATTTATTTATTTATTTATTTTTCAATGCCCTGCGGTCTACTTGCTCTACCTTCACTCCTGGTCTAAATGCATCAACCATACTATCAGTGGAAAAAACACGTCAGGGGCATGCCTGACTTTAACAATAGAGTCATAGAAACATTTGTATTTTTGAAGGATAGACAGGTGAAATGTACATATAAAAAATACATGACTGAAAATATATTTGTATATTTTTATTTTTTATTTAAATTGATATTTTAAAATAGTGATGCATGTACATATACCCTAGTAGTGATATGTGGCTATAGTGCAGCTGAAAACTGAATTGGATACTGACCACCAAAAAATTCTTTCACCAGCCGCCACTGATCCAAGTGCATTGTGGGCCAACTGACAGACCAAAACTACGACAGACACGTTCCTAAAGGATTGTCATTTCTCCCACAGTTCAAAATAATACAAAATACAATGTAGTTTGATGATTTCGTGAACTAGTGTGAGTTCAGATAGACATCTGATAGGACTTGGGTTTCTCTCATTTTAAGCCTAAACAAAATATCAAAATGTGCTGTATGTATGTCCAAAGATTCATTCACCCATTAGTTTTCCAAACCCCTTCATTGACTGGAGGGTTGCAGGGATGCTGGAGTCAACAGGTGAAGGCAGGGTACATTTCACCAGTTCATTGTAGGCCTGAAATATACACACGGACAACTGTTTACACCTACAGGCGACTTACAGAGTGACCTGTTAACCTCCGAAGGTGCATGTCTTTGGGGAGCAGCATATCTTACATCTGAGTTGGAAAATGCTGCATTTGAAGTATGCTGTTTGCAGGACATACGTCAAATTCAGTATTTTATCTTATTCAGAATAATGATGGTAGTTGCCATGTGATCATACAAAACATCATTAGGCCATAACTCATCATCCATGCTGTAATCATGGTCAAATCTGTCCACTTTTATTCTGACATGTATTTGAATGGTCAGTTTTAATACAATATCACTGTATTGTGCTAAACCATGTCAAATACGGCCTGTGGGCAGTGTTAAGAGACTTAAACTACATGTAGTTAAACTACATTTTGCTGTAACTTGCTGGTAATTAAAGTACATTCTTATTTTGTGCCACATCAAGTAGTTCAGGTACTTTGCGTGTAAATTTTTTTGTAGTTTAACTACTCAAATTACAAGCTACAATTTACAACAACAACATAAAATTAAGGGTTTTTTAGATTTATTTTTTGTAATGTAAACTTCATCACTGCTCATGGGCCAAAACCAGCCTGCTGAAGGGTCCAATATGGCCCACGGGATGAATTTGTGAAATGCGAAAATTACACTGAGGATATTGACAGTCAAGCATGTCAATATCATTTTAGTTCAGGGGCCACGTACACCCAATATTAACTAAAGTGGGTCAGACCAGTAAAATACTATGGCAACTTCAAACTTTTCTCTTTGTTTTAGTGCAAAGAAAAGTTAAATTACATGAAAATGTTTACATTTACATGCTGTCCTTTCATAAAAATATGAATAACCTGAATAAATACAAACAGAACCTGAAATGCCTTTAGAAAACAAAACAAGTGTAATTTTAACAAAATTTAGCCTGTTACTAAATGTTTTGTGTATTTGTAGACCCACTTTGATCCATAAGTTATAAAATACATGAAAATGATAAGATGAAGCATAACTTTGTTCAAATTGCACTTATTTTTCTTAAGAAATTTTAGATTTTCCATGGTTGCTCATGTTCACATTTTTTAAAGGATACACTGTAGATTTAAACAGTCTCATAATGTAATTTTACTTTTTTTTTCATTTTTATTATGTTACTGGTCCGGCCCAGTTGAGATCACATTGGGCACTACGTGGCCCCTGAAATTAGATACGTTTGACATTACTGTGCTAAATTATCTTCCTGGAATTATTTATTGGTTTGACTTGTAGGAATACACTTTGTCTTCCTAGATGACGAGGACAGGCCTCCTCCTGTTTCTCTGGAAGTCCACCATAAGGTCTGTGGGTTTACTGATATTGATCTTCAGGTGACTGCAGTTGTACCATGTGATCAAGCTCTCAATCAATGCTCTGCAAAAACCCCCAAAAGCAAACAAAAAACCCCAAACATACATTATCATATAGCTTCCATTCCACCAAAAAATAGTGTTTATAAACGTAGTTATTTAATTATCTAATCCATCTCAGTATTTAATTTTATTTAATGTTCCTTTCAGCTCTTGTATTAGAAGGAAACAATGCCATGTGAATATACACCATTAAACACAATGTGGATAAAACCTTATATACATACATAATTTCCAATTGTGGCTTCTCTGAATAGACGAAAGTACCAACTCCCATGATCCTTTACTACTGCATGTGATGTCATCTACTACTGCGTGTCCTCTGATTGTTTTCAATAAGAGATCCCTAGCAGCAGGATTCACATATTGTTGCTTATATCTTATGCATTCTATTCTTTATTCTGTTTCCAGACATGGATGTAAACTATGGTATTTTATGGTATTTTCTAGGTGAAGATTTATTTATTTCCTGTAGTAACATCCAGAGAATTCTGAATGACAAAGGTTCAGAAAGCAATGAGAGACATCCTTATGCATTAGTGATTTTAGATTAAGAAGAAAATATGAAATAGTGCCAGTTCAGCCACTGAGCTCCACAGAGAAAAACAAATATACACGCATAAATATTACAACCTTGGCTGACCCAATTTGTGGAAGCTCCGTAACTCTTCAGACGAGGCAAAATGTGTGCTTGTGATCGCATAATGTGCAGAATAGATTTTTTTTAAGTGCTGTTTTGTCCGTGTCCTGCTGAGTGAATGTATGAAAGGACAGACACGCTGCTGGTGCTGCAGCATCAGACCGAGTCAATCTCTGGGCATTTTTATCGATGCCTGATGGAGGGTCACTCACAAGGAAAGGTGAAGGGTCACGGACCGTGATCCAGCACTGATCCTGCAAGGACGACATGTAATTACATGATACGGACGACGCTAGATGATCTGTCAATATGTGTGTATTTACAGACAGCAGCAAGACGTACACTCAGATATAGGCCATGAAACACTGGTATAAGCTACAGACAGAGGCAATGGTCTGTGTGTAGAAGGTATTTCAATAATCTATTTTATAATGTTCTTTTAATGGACTATACAGGCTGCCATGCTTAAAATATGGAATAGCACTATACAAAGCAACTTAAATCATCACCATTCAATGAATATTTTCCATAGCTCTAACCGAGGCTTTATGAATGCTCTTACCGCTGTCTTTGTCCTGGTGCTGTTTATTCTAATTGCCACTTTGGTGTGCTGCCAGCTTGTCTTCAATCAATGTTTTTCCAAACTGGAAACTTCCTTACTCACTGGTGTGTTTTTTTTTTTTTTTTTTCTTTTCACCTGGTTCACAAAGACAAAGTATGACCATGAACTGGCAGAACATAAAGAGAAATAATTTTTCAATGAATTAACCCGAATGTACCAAAGACAGAATTACAGAGGAGCAGCAAAATGTCTAGACAGAGCAGAGTGTAACCTGGCCTTCTGTTGTCACTGATTTATGTAAATATAATCACAAACATGGAAAATTAATGAAGCTAACAGCCATGTCCTCTGAAATGAAATGAAAATATGTTTAAAGGATGCTTGTATAAAGGATGGGATTTGATGAGATTTTATTGATAAAACTCCAAATGTATCAATTCCTGATCAGTTTTCCCTTTAGGGGAAGTAGGTCAACTCAGAATTGCAAAAAAAGATTATTTTTACTTTATTATTACCACCTTGCTACTTGTTGTTTTTACTAGTACTTTATAATGTGTGTTTTATTTTTTTTCAATACTGTTTTTCTTTTCTTTGTTTTTAGTTATTGTTTTGCTGTTTTCTTATGTGTATATTCAGTGTTGTGCTGCTATTGGGACCTCAATTTCCTGAGGGCCCTGCCCAAAGGATCAATAAAATTCTATCAAATCTAATCTGATCTATTTTGTTGCATTGTATTGCATGTGGGCTTACTTGGTCAAAGAGAAAATCTGTGTGTGTTGCTAATATTATTAATGTCAGATATTTCACCTCTAGTTGCTCGGTTAAGAAGCAGATTTACTTGTGTAAAGCGTGTCAGGTACGAGGGATTAATGGAAATTAAGTCCATGTTGTGTAGACAGATATTTCATCATAATGCTGTTTTTCCCACCCTTGTTTGAAGTGATAATTTTACAAACTTTCCAACAAGGGATAGCATGAATTAACATCAATAAGGCGTTTTATCAGTATTATCAGTGGGAGTGTCAGCCCATTAATCAGCTTTAACCTGCTCCAGACTATCGTTGTTACGTTGTCCTTTTAAAAATCCACTATGGATCGACCTCTATTTCCAACCAGGACGGTCGTCATACTGCTTCTTGAAATCAAAGTCCATTCAACTATTACTTTCTCTTCTTGTTGCAGGGTTCTAGCAACATAGGTGCATGAGTTTGATGCCGTTATTTTGCAATGTGCAGTTTGTCCAAAAAACATGTCAGCGCTGCTAAAATGCATGTGATTCCAGTGTGGTCAGTGGTCCACACCAGGGCCTCATGAATGTTCTTCGTTCTTTTGCCAATCTGTAGAGGGTTTCACAAATGTGCACTAGGTGAATTCTCCTATCAGTGCCCCTGTTCAAGGCACTGGTTTAGATCAGGATCTGGTCCCCGGGCGCCCCTGAATGGCAGCCCACTCCTCATAGTACATAAATGCAGAGCTTGAACTTCCATTTATTGATAATAAAAGGAACCAATATAATTGATAATCGATTTGCCTCTTTATACTTATAAACTCTCTTTATCACTTTTTTCTTCATGTGACAAGCGTTTTCCATGTATAAGGAAAATGATGGTAGACTTCAAATAAACACATTGTATTTTCAATAAAAATGCAGCAGATGTCTGCTCTGAATCCAGGTGAATTGTGTTATAAACTGGTTCTATTAAAGCTAAAACAAACATGTGAGACCTTGGGAAATGAATTTGCATCAGAGATCGGCTATAAGCTGTTCTGTAAATGTCTAGACATAGGCGTCATATTTGTGGGCATTAAGAAAAAAATACATATGTCAGTTAATTGCTGCTGTTGCTGGATGTGTTTGTGCCTGGACTCTTCTTTGATAGGATTAATTACTGGATTTAGTTCATAATCAAGCATCAGCATTTTGATCTTCAATGGTGCTGAAACTGACGGTCATCAACACTTTTAATGAGTTATCCATTCAGTTATTTAGCATGGAGAACGGTGAGACTGCTTTGAGTTCTGGAACTGTGAAGGACATTTCACAAACCAAATACTTTTGCATTTAACTGACATTATTATTATTGACAGATGTTGTTGATTGCAGCTCTTTTCAGTTTACTACAGTCAACCTCACTGTATCTGATGTTACAGCTAGAATATGATAATGGGATTTAAGTTTTTTTTTCTAGGTGCCAGGCACTTGAGCCTGTAAATGTTGAAGTGGGGTAGGTGTAGGATGGAGACAGAGTGTGTGCACGCACACACACACGCACACACACACGCACGCACACGCACACACGCGCACGCACACACGCACGCACACACACACACACACACTATGCTTATTGGCCTCCCACCTATACAGCCAGCAGGTACTGCAGCAGACGAGGCTTAGAGCAGGTTGGATGTAAGAACATGACGCTGCCTCAAATGACATGTCACTGCAGGAGGAAGCAAGAGTCGTGATGAACTGAAGATCACACTCTGATCAATAAGATAAGTCACAGCAGAATAATACAGAGCATAGCATAGGAAAATGATGAAACTCGGGAAGAGGCAAAAATAAATCTATATGTATTATTTTCATAGAACTATAAACAACAATAAATATACAATATAAAGTACGATGCAAGTGAGGAAAAAAGTTAAACACTAAACACTATTGATCCAGTTCAGACTTTGTTAGGATTAATAGAATTGTTAACATGCTGGAGGTCTGAGACAATATTTTAGTATTTCTTTTTGTCATGTAGGTTCTGTTCAGGTTGTAGGCACGTTACATGTGCAGTTACAGCCAAAAATGTTGTCGTGGTAAAATGCACTTTAAAAGTCAGATCAATGCAATACCAGCACCTTGGCCAGACTCAGTCCAGCCAGTGACCGGGTCGCTTGTGTTGGCTTTGAACATGAGCTTTGTGGCCACGATATAAAATCCCCCCCATCACATGGCCCTATTATTTGACCACAGATATACACTTTAATGTGAAATTGGTCCTTCATGCTACAATGATTAATTGTGTTGAACCTTCAGCACCGTAATGGGCTGATTCATCACTGTCAAACCCTGGTTAGTTCCCTCAAAGTGTAGTCTAAATACATGTTTCTACTCATTGTAAGTGAGGATTCAAGATACGCTTTAGTAAGTGAGCTCTGACGTACTGAAATGTATTTCAGTGTGCTTTAATTTAAGTCTGTAACAAAGACAGACAAAGAAGAGGTTAGTTCCAAGCTGCAAGTGATAATTTTTTTCACACCTTAATTTATTTGAGTGATAAAATTAAGAACTGAGGAAATTAACTTAGGGAAATAGCTCATTTAAACCTCTCAGTTAATCAAATTCGTTTGTGTTCTTTGTTCCCAGTTTTAGCTGTGATTTTTCACCTCGACCATACGGGAAGGAAGGAAGGAGTTCAGAGATCTGACTGTTCTTTTCAGTCGTGGTCCCACCATCCCAGTCTTCCCTCCCAAACCCTCCTGCCACCTCTGAATGATTGAAGCCATGCCCATTGTGTCTGCAACTACAGGTAGAGTCCAGCATCTTGAGCTGCCTGATCCTGCTCTCTGATGCATTTTATATGCTTATGAATAATGCATGTGCCTGTATATCACACATGTATTGCTGTGCTTGAATATATGCGTTAATATATGCAAATGGAATCAGAACTGTAAAAAAGGCATCACCTCTGATGTTGTTTTTAGGTTTGGACCGTATGCAGGCCATCACACTCACTTCTGATTCAAACCTGACTGTTTTTATATGATTCTCAGGGCTGCACGAGACCCTCGCCCTGCTCACTTCTCAGCTCCACCCTGATGCCAACCATAAAGAGGACCTGGTCTTCCTCAAAGATGTTTTTAGTGAGAAAAGCCTCAGTTACCTTATGAAGGTACAGCACATTTTAGATCAATGAACTCCAGATTATATCCTTTGAGAAATGTCTGACAAGGACTTTACGTCACAACTAGAGACAAATGTTATGCAAATAATTATGATCAACAATACTGGCTTTTCTGTTAACTTTATACCTAACACTGTATCATAAATGGAATGATTGAATTGGACTTTATGAAGAAGCAGAGATGTTAATAGAGCTGCAGCTGTCAAAATTTTTTGTAACTGATTAATGTATGGATTATTTTCTTTGATTAAACAATTAACTGAATAGGTGAAAAATACGTGTCTAAAAATGACATTTTGTCTTTTATTTCAGAACCAGTTGAAACAACACAATAATAATAAGAATGGGTTAGATTTCTATAGAGTTTTTCAAGGCAACCAAGGCACTTTACATTGTTGAGCCATTATTCATTTGCGCTCACATTCTCACTCTGGTGGTGGTAAACTACATTTGTAGCCACAGCTGCCCTGGGGCAGGCTAACAGAAGCGTGGCTACCATTTCGCGCCAAACGGTCCCTCCGACCACCACCAAACATTCACACGCAAGAAGTATAAAAGTAAAAGGACATAAAAATATCTGTAAACAAGTCAAATGACATCTACACACTATATGTGCACTGCAGTCTTTAATAAATTTATATACAACTTACCAATAACTTAAGATGTAACTAACATACAACTTTGTGTTGATCCTGGCATTGTGTGTCACAATAAGTGTACATGTAAAACACAACAAGCGGAACCAATGTTTAGTAGCAGTGAAATTAAGGAAACAAAGCTTTGATTCAAGACAACTGGAACTGAATATTTTTTCTAATTGATTCGAGTTGATTGTTTCAGTTCTAGATGTTTACGCATACAGGTTCTAAACTTATGAGATAATAGATATTTTTCTTTGTACTTTGTTCATAAAAATAGAAAATGGTGCAGATTAATTAATTAAAATGACTGAAATGTTGGACCAAGATGCAAAATCAATATGAACATCTACATCACTAGTTCTCTATAAAACTAATAGCAGAAGAAGAATGAGATGCAATTGGATGATTTCAACCAAGGAGCATCATAAAATGGGAAAACTGATGTTGAAATAATTATAGAATATGGTATTTCTCATGTTCACACCCAGTTGTTTTCATACAGGTGAATGGAGACAGTTACATGATCACACAAATAATTTCCATATGGTAATTATGTTAAAAAAAATGTATTACTTGATGTTTTGTCAATGAAAAATGTAACTTTATTTTATTTCCATTAAAAGAAAACAAAAGTCCTCAAGCACAAACATCCCACTGCTTCCTCTAAAATATTGAGTAAGATTTTTGGCTGCTCAAATGTTGAAAAATGTAAATTCTTGATCTGAGTGAATGACCGCAGTTCTTGAAAATATGACAAACTCCACACAACTTTGTCTCTTTTGTGTGTGTACACATGTCAAACACGACAGATCCATGAGAAGCTGAAGCAGTATGAAAAACTGAGTCCAACTCCAGTCCTTCACAGCGCCTCCTGTCTGGCTGAGGATGTAAGTGTAGTCACCATTTCTAAACTATTCAGAATATTTGACCCTTTAACCCATGAGACATTATTCCAGGTAAATGTACTGCTGTGAATTTGCATCTGTTTCAGTGTCATACAAGCTGCTTGTGTTCCTTTTCTTCAGTGGTTTTGTTTTACTGTGTGTTTTAGGTCAAAACAGGTGGAATAACAGAAAAAGACAAAGAGAGGAATTGAAGTTTGACAGGTTTTTACTAAATAAGACACTCAGAATGTACATGAATAAGAGATTTAGGATGTTGAACATGAACTGTGAACTGGAACATACTGAACAAGTATTTGAATTTTGGCCCAGGAGTTTTTGTTTTGGGGCTCTTTTTTTTTTTTTTTTATCAGTCTAGCTGCTTTTTGGCACCTGGTTGAACTCCAAAAAGCAGTTATAGAGTCAAAATTAAATTGTACATTCAGATCACTCACCACAGACACGTCAGGGGTTAAAGGGTTTAATATCAGGTATTGATAAGCCCTTACGGAAGCAGATTGAATTTTTTTTGTTCGTGTACATTTCTTGTATTTTAACTCTAATTCCTCAGTTGGCAGAGGAGCTTCAGAATGGACCCCTGGAGGACGATGAGCGAGAACTGCTGCTTCTGCTCAGCACGCCTCACCTTAAGGTAAAACTGTCTTTCGACACATTTCATTATCTTCAACCCAAACAGATGAAGGTGCACCATGACTTATTTTTCTTTAAGGTTTGATCGCTTAATGTTGCTGCCTCTGCTTTTACCTTGAGCTACCCTGAGTTTCTTTTAAGCCGATCTATTTCATAACATCAATGCCAGAGATGTGACGTCGGTGCTCCTCCATCCATCAGATGCAGACGAGACGAGTAATTACTCTTATCGAATCAGAATCAGACTACTTCATTAATCCCAGAGGAAATTGTTGTGTGTTACATTTACTCCGAGCAAGTATAAGAAAAAGTACCAGGAAAGAAATGATCAATATTATAATAATTAAATAGATCAATTTAAATATACATATATATCACAGTTTCAACAGCAATTTTTACAATACTAGGCAAATATTATCAATATCAAGTAAAAGAAATATACATGAATAGGTGTGTAAACGTTGTGTGCAATTATAATTATGTGGTTACAAGGAATGGCTTCCATCTGTCTTTATTTCTTTTCTTTCTCTTGGACTTCTTTTCCCTGCGTTATTTTTATTTATTTATTTTTTTATTTCATTACACTCTCTTGTGTTTGGTCTTCATATTTGTTGTTTTCAGCCTCTGTAACCTGAACATCATGTATAAATCCTGTCTGTATATGTCTTCTCTAGGCAGTGCTATCAGCCCATGATACAGTGGCTCAAAAGAACTTTGATCCAGTTCTGCCTCCTCTGCCTGAGGATCTGGATGATGACCTGGAGGAGGAGTCTGTGAAAATTGTCCGCCTCGTGAAGAACAAGGAGCCCCTAGTGAGAGCCATGACGAAATACCCCCCACACACCCACCCCCCCTTAACGC
>JAPQRP010000013.1:15748697-15775778 GCA_037367295.1 Apogon hyalosoma
CACACACCCACCCACCCTTAACTCAGTGTATTTTGAAGCGGTCTGGACTGTGGAACAATAGAATAAGGTCATGTGGTCTGATTGACCCTGTTCCAGAATGACCGATGCATCAGGGTGTGAGAACAGAGACAGATGAAGTGAATTACCCATCATGCCTAGTGCCTGCAGTAGAAGCCTGTGGGGGCAGTGTTACAATCTGGGGTTAATTCAGTTTGTCAGGTTTAGGCTCAGTAATGTTATGTATCCAAAAAATGATGTCAGCTGAACCTGCATATCGTTGCTGTCAGGCGGAAACCTCTTTTGTCCAAAACAGTTATTTTTCAAGAAAATGGAAAAACGATTTGTGTTCTAAATAAACGGAGTTAATAGATGGAGTCACAAGCTGTTTACAACGCTTTTCGTTGGCTAAATATTTTTAAAACTGTCAGGTCAGTGTGCAGACTGACCAAGTGAATCTTTTCATGACAAAGAAAAAGACTGAAAATGGACTTACAAGGTTTCTGCCCAACAGCGACGATATACTGAATGAGCAGGTAGAACATCAGTGGATTTTTTCTTGCCTGATGACACGGACATATTCAAGATGACAATACCATCAGGATCGAATTATGACAGAGTGGTTCAGGGAGCATGAGTCCAGAAGAGTCCAGAATCTTTTGGATGTACTGGAGAAGACTTCAGCCAGTGGTCCGACTCTAATCATTAATACAAAATCTTGGTCAGAAATGGATGGAAATAAATGTGATATTCCATAAGCTTATTTAAATGATGCCACACGAGACGCATGCTGTGCAGAACTAAACGTCCATTAACATATTATAATGTGGGATAATTAGAATTGGCCAGGCTGAGTATTTCCAAGTTTAAATGAAGGTTGTGTGTGTGTGTGTTTGTGTGTGTGTGTGTGCACGTTTGTGTGTGTGTGTACACCCTGGTGCATTGAGAGCAGCCGAATTTCAGTGCAGGAAAGCAGTGACAGTAATAATCAACTTTAAGGGTCTTCTGGAACCTACTGTAACGGGTTATTGATCCTACCAGTAAAAGCAACAGACCTGCCACAGAGCATATTTTACTACTCTGTCTGAGGCCTGTATTAACAATTGGGTAAAGACTACAAATCAGAATTATTGTTTTTTTTTTTGTTTGTTTGTTTTTTTTACAAGGGAGCAACTATTCGGAGAGATGAGGCGACTGGAGCTGTGATAGTGGCCAGAATCATGAGGGGAGGAGCAGCTGACCGCAGTGGTGAGATGTTGAGTACATATTGGTTGAAGTCTTCGATTTTTCCTCTTTTTTTTTGTTTAGAAAAAGGGACAAACCCAGCTCCAACAAAGCGCAGGAGTAAAATCCTCTCAGTTCCTCGTCCTTCCTTCCCAGACTTTATCACCACTAATATTCTGACACAGAAGTGAAGGGATTACGTTGCATAACCCCCTGAACTGTCAACAGAGATCAAATCTTTGAGATTAGTGCCAGTACGAGATTGCATATTTCGAGATTACAAACAAGGGTCGCTCCTGGTAGTTGCCATGGAGATGTTATCAACTGTATGTGACACAAAATTGAGCATTTTCTTCATATTTGAGTCCCACATATTTGAGTAAATACTCACTGGCGCTACACATGCTGGGATGTTCCTTTTTTCTTTGTTTGACTTGGCGAATAGATTTGTTTGTAACATGTGGGTGTGTGTTGTGTTTGTGTTTCCAGGTCTGGTACATGTGGGTGATGAACTTAGAGAGGTCAATGGAAATGTGATAACCCACAAAAGACCAGATGAAATTAGTCAGATCCTGGTAATAAAACAAAGCTTTTCCTTTATGAAGTACTGTATCAAAATGATGACTCACTAATGACTGCTGTGGATGTGATGGATAATGAGCCTTTTCTGTTTATTCCATCAGTCTCAGTCACAAGGCTCCATCACCCTGAAAATCATCCCCGCTGTTGCAGACGAAGACAAACTGAGGGAAAGCAAGGTGAGGATCATTATTTTGTTACAACCTCGAAAGTTTTTTCTTAATGCCACATAGGCTCGTTTCACTTTCGCTGAACGCTTCTCTTTTCCTTCTCTCTCCAGGTCTACCTTCGGGCTCTGTTTGACTACACACCGTTCGAGGATAAAGCCACGCCATGCCAAGAGGCAGGACTTCCTTTTAAGAGGGGGGATATTCTTCAGGTGGTGAGCCAGGAGGATGCCACCTGGTGGCAGGCAAAGAGGGTCGGCGACTGCAACCTGCGTGCAGCCCTCATTCCCTCTACACAGTTTCAGGAGAGGTACCACGAATAAGACATCACTGTAGTGTGTAACATGAAATTATGTATACCGAACAGAATGCATTACATTGAGACAGACCTCCACTGAAGCCCCTCTGTCTAGAAAATATCACAATGGCAGTATACTATATGTATCAGAGTAAAAGTATGTGTGGACTGTACATTTAAAGGACTTTACCCAACCCACTCCCTAGTGCATATAGAAACAGAAAGACAACAATAAAAATACAGTACAGCAGCAAACACTATACATTCAATTTCAATACAGTTTTATTTATAGAGACCAATATCACAACAAAGTCGCTTCACTGGGCTTTGCAGAAATTGTTGAATTGATAAAAAAAACATAATGAAAATAAGCAAACAATCAAGTAGTCAGTAAACAGTTGGTGAAGCAAATGGATTAATGTCCTGGGCATCCCCCATCCTCAGACCCTCTTTCTCAGCAACAAAAACTCCAAAAAACCCAGTGGGAAAAAGAGAAACCTCTGGGAGAACCACAGTGGAGGAGAGATCCACTCCCATGGACGAACAGGCTGTAGATGAGACCAGGACTGACGGACATCCATCTGGTGATCTAGTTCCAGTCCAGTGAGGATGGGGGGGTGACAGACAGCTGAGGGTAAGGGAGGAGGAGGTCCAGGGTCACAGGTCAGGCCAGGGCATATAATGAATTAGAAGTAAAAAAGACAACTGCTAGAAAATATAGACAATCAAAAGGTAAAGTGCAAAGTAAAATGCTTTTTTTTTCCAGTAAGATGGAGGTGGGTACACATCAATAAAGCGCATGGTGGAAATATGTTTATGACTAGGTTTAAACATCAGACAGAGGTGAGTTTATTGTAAAGTGACATGATAAATGTTGAGACATGCTTGTCGTTTGATGATACTGTTTATTTTGTTGTTGCAAATCAGGCTCTTCATGCTACTATATTTCTTTATTTGGATGATATTATATTTTCTAGACCAGAACCCCTTTGGTCTTATCACACAGCCTTCCTGTACTGTTCTCCACTCTTTTGTTGATATAGCAGATAAGTTGAAATACATTTAGAACTGATATCAACATAAAAGTGGTTCTTCCATCACCTGCATGCAAATGGAGTATTTCCATGGGCTGAGAACACGAGCAGTGTATTTGTCAAAGGCCGACTCTGCACGATGTCTAGACCTGATATTAGTCTAGATGTGAAAAGCAGTTTGTATTAGTTTTAATTCTATCTCTCTCTGTGTTTCTTCCAAGGCGTTTGAAATACAGGATGAAAATGGGCACCTTCCCGACTGTGGTTTCCCCCAAAGTTCCTACATGTAAGCCTATTTCAGATCCGGGATTACATTGTCCCCTTTCGCCTCAAGCTATAAATGCATAAGCAGGTTAAATCTACATGTGCACCTTGTATTACAGGTCAAATCTAATCTAGCCAAAAAGATGCAGAAAAAGAGATTATGAAAAGAGAACAGGGGATCTGAGGTTAATCTCTGGAAAAAAGGACATATAATCATATCACTTCCTAGTCTGATTTGCATTGAAAAAAACTCGATGAAATTATTATTGTATTATCTGTTGATTAAAAATCAGTTCTCTTTTTTTAAGCAATGGAACATATAAAGAATGTATGAGTGAGGAGTAATTTAATACTATTTTTGGTAAGATTTCATATGTGAGTTTAAGTAAATCTTTGTGTTGAGCTTTTTGTGAATACATATATAAGAAAATGAAGATAAGTTGGTGCTTATATTTGTAGCACTGGGGTCAGGGGCTATTGTTTTATCACTCTACAGTAATATGATGTCATTCCTTCCATTGCTAACCTCAGATGACCGGGCTGATAGAGGTAGGTGAACTAAAACCAGCTCATATCCCCATACTGAACACATTCCCTTGGTCCTCCCACCTTAAACTCACAAAACAAAGGTTCTAGTGCATATTTCCAACAGCCCCCTCACAGTACCACTTCCTTTATATCCACGAATGTCCCTCAGTTGCTTGACTTCACCTGCTGTGTTACATTACATCTGCCTTCAGCCTCTCCTCCTCCTCCTTATCCTGTCTTTATTCCTGCTTGCCATCCTACAGAAGACTGTGACAGTGAAGGTGCTCTGAATGGAAAGGACATAGGTGAGGAGGCACTGCCGTTTAGTTCACACTAATCACTGTTTCATTGTGTGCTAATCCATTCTTAGTTTTTACTGTCTGAGAGCTACTCGTTTGTGTAGTTGTGGTCGCTTCAGTGTTAATTAGCGGCTCAGGGTTAGGTTTAATCTGTTAATCACTGGACCTATCACCGGCTCATCTTACCCTTTAAAAGAACAGCAGCATACTGTGCACTGACTCACTGCTTTCTTCACAGCTCAGTTGGGAAGTTCACCAGTGGGTTCATTAGGCTTTCTGGCTGCTCTATAAGATGCAATGTGACTGGGTTTGTCACACACTTTATAGCTCAAAGCAGCAATGTCGACCGTGGTTTGGATAACACAGGTGGATTTCGACCCAAAATCATACACACAGCTTCACTATAGATGCACACAGGGTTCCCGCTCAGTCTTCAAAGTCTGGAATTTACAAATCGGCATTTAATACCTTAAAAAGGTCTTTAAATGTATTAAATTTGAAATGGTAGGTTTTAAGTTATGTTGGCTGTAATTTGTTTAAATGTGTTTTGGGAACTGTCCAAACTGGAAAGAAAGTAATGTTAGTCTCCTCTGTGTCACCTGTTACAACCTGACAATTTATATTGAAATTAGGAACCAATTATCGCTAATGTTGCAGCCCCCAGTGAGAAATGACTCACAGCAATGGGAATCAAGGTGTTAGAGTAAATAAATACATTTTCCTAAATTGTAGGATTCACCAATTTTTGCCAGTTTGGCTGTGAAATGGGCATTAAATTCTGGTCTAAGTAGTTTTTTTTTTTTTTTTTTAAGTTCAGTTTTATTTGTAGAGCCCAATATCACAACAAAGCCACCTCACAGGTCTTTACAGAAATTGTTGAATTGATATAAAAAAACAAAACAATGCAGTGAAAATAAGCAAACAGTCAGTGAAGCAAATGGATCAATGTCCCGGGCATACCTCATCTTTAGACCCTCCTTCTCAGCAACAAAAACTTCAAAAAACCCAGTGGGAAAAAGAGAAACCTCAGGGAGAACCACAGTGGAGGAGAGATCCACTCGCATGGACAGACAGGCTGTACATGAGACCAGGACTGACAGACAGTAGGGTGGGGGGTACATGCAGACAGCTCAGAATAACATCTTTAAAAGTCTTAAATTTTACCTGTAGAAACTTGTAGAAACCTTGTGTGTCAGATCCTCATTAAATGTATTTGACAGAACATTCATTGACACTCAGGGTTAAATAAGCACACTGCAGTCCTAAAAAAAGTCATTGTCGTGGCCAAAAGGTTTGGCAGTGACACAAGTCGGTTCTTTGCATACATGTGATTTATTTTATATATAAAACCCATTTCTCTGACACTATTCATCTGATTCTTTTCTGATTTGACACACATTCTTTACCACTAGGAGAGGTGCAGCCCACAGTTTGATGGCTAAATTAAATTTTTTTGATTATTAACAAAAACCTGAAAATTTGTCCACCTGATTTCTCAGACACTACACAATTCTTTTAAAATTTGACACTTGTTCTTTACATGTGCCTTTCTCTTACTTTTTGCATTTTTTCACATTTTTTGAAAAGTTTTTCAAAAGATTGAAAGTTACGACTCAAAATTAAGCCGTTGGTAGACAAGGTATCAGTGAACAGGAAGTGTTGTGCGACCGGGCGGGGGAATTGATAAGCTCCACTTACTTTTTCATTTGTTCACCAATAAAAGTCTTTGAAGCTTACAAAACCCTTATAGTTGTTCTTCAGTGTGCCTCAGAAATATGTGAAAAAATGTTCAGACAGATTGAAACAGTAAAGCTGCTAACAAAATGTGTGTTATTATCAAAAGCTTTGGCCATGATTATAGACACACAGTCACTTCACATCAATTTTAACAAAGGTAAATAAATGCCAGTTCATGATAAATTAAAGCTCATGCATTGATATAAAGTCTGATCAGAGGTCAGGGAGGGTGATTTGGTTGAGATTCATACGGCAATTCCATAAATAACTGGGTCGATTACTGTCCTAGCTGATGTTAGACTTAAACGAAGGAGAAATGACAACTAAAAATTAATAATGTTAGTAAAGACATGGGACTTTACACAGGGAGGAATTATCACAACACAGATTTACAACTTAAATATGCATCAGTGTCTGGTCAGTGGGAAGCTTAACAAATTCACATGCTCTCTGCGCTCTTACTTAAAGCTGTGTCAGGACATTAGATGGGTCTGGCACCATCTACTATCGTTCTAGAATGGGGGTATTTCTTTAAATCAGTTGCATTTGTTTTGGCGTTAAACACAGGATGCAGCAACAGTGCCTTTGCAAAATAGTATTGCAGAAGAACATGTTTCAGTGCAACATTTGGACATTAGTGCACTATAGTGCTGAAATGACTGAATCCTTGAAAGATAAGATGTTCCTTCCTCCCAGCACTTGCTGTCTTCATTGTGTTGTTGGAGATTATAGGAGGAGTTTAAACTCAGAAGGCCAGAATCACCACAGTTTTTATAGCCGAGTAAATCCTTTGAGCTGTAATTTTACAACACTAAACAAATGACACAAACCTCTTTTTATTAGGTTGGATTTTTTTCTTTTCTTATGTAAATGGGACAATATATTTTTTTGATAGTTGCCCTATTAGTGATTTAATAAGTAGGTTTTCAGATTGAAAACGTTTGAATTTGAATTTGATTGAAATGTTTTACAATAGTCTAAGTTAAAAAAAAAAAACAAAACAATTTTGCCATCTATTGTGTGAGATATATACAGATACTAATGAACAGTGACAGTGGTAATCCTTTATAATGCTGTACACTTAGAGCGCTGAAGCCAAGTATGTCCATAGTGAAGCATTTGTGATGGTTTTGGATACTAAAATTGTGTCAGCTAGTGCTGCAGTGTATGTGTCATCAATCTGCCTTTATGTCCCCACTTTCTCTTAAAAAAACTCAGCAGTTTATTGTTTGTCTTTGTTACTTGTGGCTTTTTGTACAGTTTATTTCAACCACTGAGCTTCTCACATGGTCTCTGTGGCGCCTCATGGCAGTTTATTTCTGCTTTCTCGTGTTTTCCAAACGGCCTCTCTTCATAACATGCCAAAACTGCTGCTTCTGGTGTTCAGTGAACTGGTACATGCGATATGCATGGCTTCAAACTCAGCTGCTTGTGTTGTGCCAATGAGATTTAGGCTGGTTGAATAAATGGTCTAATATGAGCTGTAGTTTCTCCCAAGAGTAAGGCAGCCCCTGCCTTCTGTGGCCATGCTTTCTCATGGGATTTTTACTCAGGTACTCTTAACTATTTCTACTGATGTTGTTCAGTGTTTTTATTGTGTGTAGTTTATTTATTTATTTATTTATTTTATATTTATTTATTTATTTATTTTTTAACCTGTCCTGTTCAGCATTTGGCCTCCAGTATAAGTGAATTAGTGCCATGAGTTGATTGACAGTTTTGAGCCTTGGGTCAATTCCTTCTATTGGTTGTATTTAATTATTTTATAACTGTACAGATATTACCTGATGGGAGAACAGGACAAGGTTATACACAAACAAGTATCAATACAGAACAAACAGGCAAAAACAGAACAATAAGAACAGAACAGAATAGTCCAATATCATAACTAGTTGCAAGCAGCAAAGGAAAGAATAAAGGAATGGATGAAGAAGCAAAAACAGCAACAGAATAACACTGGTGACTTGAAGTAAAACTACTCAAAGGTAGCTGTGTGTAGTTTATGATACAGGATTTTAATTCTTGTAAAATAGGCAGGGAGAATACGATAAGTGTGTGTTGAGTTTTCACAGTGGCATCTTAATCTGTGTACTTTGTAGTTTTAAGGGCTGCACCGCTGTTTGTCTCACATTTCTGCTTGTGTTTCTTTGACCACAGCCGGTCTGCGGAGAAGTTTCCGCCTCAGGAAAGATCGACAGGCTTCCCCAGGAGAAGCGCACACTCCAGATGCCAATCATACAGACTTCCTGATTTACGAGGAGGTCACACAGTATTTACCTCGTCCTGTTGAGAGGCCCCGCCTTATAGTACTGATAGGTAGGTCCACTGTGGGTGCTCCTGGTGCACGCCGGCAAGGTCATGACCACTTTAATCTTTTTTATAATTGTCTCAGGTTCCCTTGGTGCACGGATCACTGAGCTCAAACAGAAGGTGATCGCCGAAAATCCCAGGTGTTATGGTCTGGCTGTGCCTCGTGAGTGTCCGGTTTTCTTTTCTTTTCTTGACCTTAACCCTTAAAGACCCAAACACCCAGTGAAGACCTAAACCATCTGCTGACTTAAACTGTTTCATACCTGTTGATCCACTAATCCTCTTAATACATGTAAATAATTGGTGCAAAATGCAGTTTGTCATCTTTTCATTGTCATCAGATATGACTCATTTGGACGTACAGAGGTAGTTACAGTGGAAACACCGTCATCTTCTACAACAACGATTCGCCAGTAAAACCCATGGAATTGGCTCAATGACAGTGGATGGACACACTGGGTTTATATGTATTAAATTAAAAAGTGAATAAAATATTAACAAAATCTTAAATAACATGAATAAATAAGCAATAAATTAACCAAAATTAAGTATAAAAAAAAAAATTAAAAAAAAGGCAACAGAATTAACAAGAACAGCCCAAGGGATCAATAAAATGAACATAAATAAATAATAAATCAATGAAGTAACATGAACTGAACAAAACTGAAGAAAAACTAATAAACCATGGAGTTCGATCAATGACTGTGGATGAAGACTCTTGGATTATGTTCAGTTAATGATAGATTTTACTGTAAAAGTCACTTTTTCTTTGGAAAAACGTCTCTGTTTTTGATAGTAACCCTCAACTTCACTCTGAGCTTTAATGAACATCTACATGACCAGTGAATGAAATGTAGGAAAATACCTGATTTTCAATGGGAAAAAAAAAAAACCAATGCAAAATATATTACATTAAATGGTGATAAATCACTTAAAGAAGGTTAAATATAGGCTAGAGAAAAAAGTAAATTGGGAACTGCCACAAAATTAACACTGGGTCTTTTTGGGAATAAACCTACAGAGACACTAATGTCAGTAATGACACTAACGGCATTAATCATGGTTTTTGGAAACACTCTGGCAAGTTATGTTCTTTTTTCAACATCATGAAACATATCAGTCATGGTTTGGCTTTTCCTGCATTAGTGCAGATTTGGACACACTTATTATCATCATTATATGACCAAATTGCTGTTAGTTTAACCTCCAAATGAAGAACATTAACCTTTCAGCCATAACTTCATACTTCATATAATTGAAAACGCACAAATCCAAACTAATTACCGTCTCCCACTCTTCCTCCTGGCTGTGTTCATACTTGTCACCTTCAGACACCACTCGATCCAGGAAGTCTCAGGAGAGAGAAGGAGTGGAGTACCACTTTGTCACTAAAGCAGCTTTTGAGGCAGACATCCAGGACGGCAAGTGAGTGTTGGATAATGTGTCTGATACGTTCAGCAGATGGTTTCCTGTGTATTCACCAAGAGAGGCCTTTATCACAGGGTTCATACACATTTTTCAAGGTCTAATTCAAGCACTCTTAAGGGTCATTTTAAAATTTTTTCCAACACAGCACCTTATCGCTGGGGTAAAATACATATCTACAGGAATACATATACTCAGGATTATTTCTTCACTTTTTATCACAATGATGTACATTGTATTATGCTGTAAATATATAAAATTATGTTTCGAAATCACAAAATCTTTAAAGAACATGAAATTTTATCTAAAAAAAAAAAAAGGGAAGCCACTTGGTGTTCTTCAGGCACACTCACACCGAGACAAAGATTTAGATAAAAATGTACCTGGAGTTGACCTGAGAACACCCTGGAATATTCTTTTCTGACACAAAGTTTTATTTTTCAAAATGTATCACCTCACTGTTAAGTAGCTTTGGCTTAGCATCTAACCTGGCAGAGATAATATTAAAAATAAATAAATAAAATCACATCACAGTTATAATTGCAAGCTTAACTTGAAATTCAAGCACTTTTTAAACCTTGAAAACATATTCAAATTCAAGCATTTTCAAGGATTCCATGCACCCGTACAACCTGCTATCACATCAATAATTAGGGAAACCCTGTGCTGAGTGACCAGCCTGTTCAGTGTGCACATGCTGAGCTACATTTTGTCAAAGTAATTAATGACGGCGCTGCTATCTGCAGGTTTATCGAATACGGGGAGTATAAGGACAATCTGTACGGCACCAGTTTGGAGTCCATCCACCGAGTTTTGGATCAAAACAAGGTCTGTCTGGTGGATTTACAACCAGAGGTTAGTAGCAAATATCCATAGTGTCGATAGGCAAACCCATGTAGTGTTAAACAGAAGCCTTAAGCTATTCAGTAAAATGAAAATTAGTGCCTTTTCATGTCCCATTTAAAGCAGCACTCTGGCAGTTACTTGGTTTAAAAGGATCTTAGTGCAAGTAAGACAGAGGTGTCAAACTCATTTTAGTTCAGGGGCCACATTCAGCCCAATATGATCTGAAGTGGGCCGGACCAGTAAAATAACAGTCAAAAAAGTAAAATTATGAAAATGTTTATATCTACAAAGTTTCCTTAAAGGTCTGAATAACATGAACAATCAGAAATGTCTTAAGAAAAATGCAATTTTAACAATATTATGCCTCACTTTATCATTTACACACGTGCATTACAATTACAAATACACAAACCCTTTAGTAACAGGCAGAATATTGGTAAAATTGCACTTCTATTAAGACATTTCAGGTTCATATTTCTTCAGATTATTGATATGTTTTTGAAAATGTAAATATTTTCATGTAATTTAACTTTTTTTTTTACACTAAAAGAGAAAATGTGTTTTTGTTTTCATTTTGTTCGTTATTTCTAGGTGATGATAGTATTTTACTGGTCTGACCCACTTGAGACTGAATTGGTCTGAATGTGGAACCTGAAGTAAAATGATTTTGACACCATTGATTGTTAATGTCTTAAGTGCAAATTTTGCATTTCACAAATTCATCCCATGGGCCAGATTGGACCCTTTGTTGGGCTGGTTTTGGCCCAGGGGCCGCATATTTGACACCTATGAAATAAGACATTACATAACCAAAAAAACCTTTTCTGTGGTGCCTGGTGGGTGTAATGAGTGTTTGTTTCCACATTCAGGCACTAAAGACTCTGCGGACCGCTGAGTTCAAGCCGTATGTCATCTTTGTTAGACCGCGCATCAATGATAGTCAACGCAAACACTTAGGCTCCTCTTCGTCATTGTCTGCGGGGATAACGGTGAGATACTTAACAGCAAAAGAGTCAAATACATGAAATTTCTTCAATTTCTGTTCTCATCCAAACCCTGCTGTTTCTTATTCTCTTCCTTCCGTTATTGGCAAGGAGGAAGATCTACAGGAAATGAGGCAGTCAGCCGAGCGTATGGACGAATGCTACGGTCATTGGGTGGACTACGTGTTAGTGAAGGAGGACCCGGTCAGTGCCTTAGCAGAGCTCCAGGTTGTACTGGAGAGGGTACAGATGGAGCCCCAGTGGGTGCCTGTGTCCTGGGTGAGGATCTAGCCTGAGCTGAACTGCTTCAGCCTGGAAAAGTAGGCGATGGTGTAAGGACAGAAAAACTGAGGACTGTTGAGGGTCTTAATGTTAAAGAGCTTCAGAGGTTTACTGCCATCTGCAAACACCGGTTCATTACAGGTAAATAAAACCATTCATACATGAACATCTGCAGTAACGGCAAACTGCTATTTCATCAGTCTGAACATCCAGCAAGCCTTCCTGTTATAAAAGTAGCTACAGTTCTGATGTACATCCTGTCTGTTGTCGCTGTCGGGCAGAAACCTTGTAAGTCCATTTTTGTATTTTTTTTTGTTATAAAACTATTCTATCGGTCAGTCTTCAAGTTGGCCTGGCGGGTTTAGAAATATTTAACCAATGAAAAGTGTTAAACACCTTGTGACTACATCTCATTACTCCATTCATTCTGAATATACATTGTTTTTCCAGTTTCCTGAAAAATAACTGTTTTGGACATAAGAGGTTCCTGCCCAACAGCGACGATATCTAACCTGTACAATGGCAGTGTAATACTGAAGCATGTGGTTCATGCATGCAGAAGCATAGACAAGGATCTGTACATCGTGTGATAAATTGTGTGAGAATCTTAACTATTGCAGCTATCATGTGAAGTGCCATAAATGTAAAATGAAAATAAATCTGCAGGTCATCTGCTAACGCTGGACACTGTACTCATGTCACCTGATCTGCTGGCACTGCTGTTCCAGAGTCTTGTATTTTGACAAATAAAACTCATGAGCCATCCAGTATTATTTTGGGGGAAAACCATTTACTTTAGAATGACTTGTGTAACAATTATAAACCAAACCATAAACAAAAGAAGAAAAATATACATATATTGTGTTCCACTCTGTGCAAGAATACACAAGGCCTTTTACTTCCACAGCTTCTTGATTGACATATTCTTCTCGCTGTCTTTCTGCATCACCTGGTGACGAAAACAAACAGTCTTATTCACCAAGGAATGGGAGAATGTTATGACAGAACATAAATCTGATCAAAATAAGTTATAAATGAATGACTTTTCCTAGATGCTGATAGGATTCTAATCTGCAGGTGAGTGATGTTTATCTGCTTTTCAGAGAATGTTTACATGACATCCTTAACCCATAAAGACCCAAACATCCACCACGGACCTAAACCATCTACTGATCTAAACAGTTTAAAACCTGTTGATCCATTAATCCATGTAAATAATTGGTGTAAAATACAGTTGTCATTTTTTCATGGTCATATGACCCATTTGGACGTTCAGAGGCTCCATAAAACCCATGGATGGAGACACTGGGTTTATGTTGTTATTAATATAATTTGCCTGAAAAAGTAACTTTGAGTTTTCTGTTTTTGTCATAACCCTCAACTTTAATCTGAGCTTTAATGAACATCTACATGATCAGTACATTAAATATTGGAAAATACCTGATTTTCACAAAAAACACCACCCAATAAAGAGCATAATATAAGTACTGATAAATTGATTAAAGTGATCATTTGGGAACGGTCATAAAAGTAGCACCACGTCTTTATGGGTTTAATTTCCAAATAATTTAAAAATAAGCAACAGACCTGTGTGTTTAGTGTTTTTTCAGAAAATGTTGCATTATGGGTTCCTTTGAGCAAATATGTTTATGGTGATTCTTGGGCATCTGACAGCATTAAAGGTTTTCAGTTGGTCCACTTCAAGCTGCAGGAGGTTCTGTAATGTGTTGCTGCCACTGACAATCATGGTGACTCTAGAGCATATTTATGTCTGTAGATGTGCAACAAGTCTGGTATTTCACACATACTTTAAGCTACAGCACAAAAACAAGCTCGTCTTTCCTGGAAAAATGTAACAATATAGTCAGTTCATGAATCTGTGGTAGGATGCTCCACTGTAGCTGTCATGTCTCAATGATCAGACCTGTTGTGTGTTTATTTATTGTCCATTAATCGCAGTAACACACCAATAATGAAAAATTGAGTTTATACTAACAAAAAGCCATCCCAATACCTTGGTTGTAACTATGTTTTAGAATATTAGAGTAAAATAACATTTCAGATCTTGATTCTACACCAAAGGATCATCATGTGATTTCTAGTAAACACTCATTCCTAGTGTACAGCCTTTTTTTTTTTTTACAATGCAATTATCATCTAGTTTCTTCAAACTATGAAAAGCCAGTATACTCCTGAATGCTAAAAAGTTGTACTTGCCTTTGCCACAGCCATCTCAAAGTCCTCCTGGGTGACATGAACTCTCCTTTCTCTCAGAGCGTACATCCCTGCCTCTGTGCAGACTCCCTAAAAATTGAACAGTTAATGATATGATGAACTTTATTTTTGAACACAAGTAGGAACAAAATACAAAGGTGAACGAAAGGCAAAGAGAAAACACACATTTAAACAGAACATTCAAGAATATCAAAGGCAACTAGCCAACCAAAGAACACAATGTACAACTAGGCTACCTCACTGTGGATCAACAGCACGTTATGTCTGAAATGGAGTAGGAAGAAGCCAAGCTTATATTGTACTATCCTTATTTTACAGAACTAATATATAGTCCATGAAAAAGAACAGGTCAACACCAGTTACTGGAAAAGAGCTCTGGTTATAAAATAGCACAGGAAACAGTTTTAAACAATCATAATTTCAGGGTTTGTACACATTTTTCAAGGTCAAATTCAAGGGTCATTTTCACATTTTTCCAGCACAGCACCTTGTTCCTGGACTAAAATACATATCTGAAGGAATCCATATAGTCATGATTATTTTTTTCACTTTTTATCACAATGATGTACATTGCATTATGCTGTAAACATCTAAAATTATGTTTCATAATAATCACAAAATTCTATCCAAAAAAAAAAGTGAAACCACTTGGCATTCTTCAGACACACTCACGAGACAAAGATTAAGATAAAAATGTACCTGGAGTCGACGTGAGAACACCTGCTAATTTTCTTTTTGACATTTTTTTTTCTCTGTAAATAGCTTTGGCTTGCCATCTAACCTGGCAGAGTTAATATTCAAAATAAATAAATCACATCGCAGAGTTATATTAAGCACTTTCAAGTACTTGAACTAAAATTCAAATATTTGAGACCTTGAAATTCAAGCAATTTCAAGGATTTCAGGCACCCATACAAACCCAGTAATTTACCTCCTAAATGTTAACATTCACTAGCCCAGTTCTCACCTTAACTTCTGCCCCTGAGGCTCCAGGCATCAGCTCCGCAATCTTCCTCAGGTTAATGCCACGTGTCAGGTTCATCTTCCTCGAGTGGATCTTCAGGATGTCAAGACGGGCCTAAAGGTGCAAAATGAAGGTGTGTTCAAAATTACTGCTGAAGCTGAATAGAGCCTGAAAGCGTGTATGGATTATGTAAACTCTCAAAGTGAAATTAGGCAAGTAACTACCTCTTCATTGGGAGGAGGAAACTCAATCTTCCTGTCAATTCGGCCTGGTCTTAGCAGAGCTGAGTCCAGGATGTCGATTCGATTAGTTGCCATAATGACCTTGCAGAGGCAGAGAAAGAATATTGTGGTGAAATTGCAATAAAGCCAAAAACATTGTCATTGCAATGGCTAACAACTTTACTGTGACGACAAGTTTGGCACTGAAGGAAAAACTCAAGGAATCATTTCTGTGTCTGTGTGATACCTTAATGTTTTTGGTGGCCTCAAAGCCGTCCAGCTGATTGAGAAGCTCCAGCATTGTCCTCTGCACCTCGCTGTCACCACCGGAGCCGCCCTCTAGACGGGATGAGCCGATGGAGTCGATTTCATCCATGAATATAATGGAAGGAGCATGTTCTCTCGCCATGACAAAGAGCTCTCGCACCATACGGGCACCTGTGTATGAAAGAATGTATGAAGTGGTTAAAACCAATGTCGTCATGAAAGATTAAGGTAGAAATACATTTGATAGAACTTTTGTCAATTAAAAAAAATAGCTGTGGTGAAGTTTACCCTCTCCAATGAACTTCTGGACCAGCTCGGAGCCAGACACCCTAATGAAGGTGCAGTCGGTGTGGTGGGCCACAGCTCTAGCCAGCAGGGTCTTCCCTGTGCCTGGAGGACCGTACAGCAGCACACCCTAAAAACACACAAAGCAAACGGTTTCTATCAGCTACACACTAAATATTTTCAGCTGGGAATTCAAGCGTATACATGTATCTGAGCTGGATTACAATGCAATGTGCATTCTCCACATGTCTCCTGTTGATGACCCACCTTAGGCTGTGCAATTCCTAATGCCTCAAACAGCTCTGGGTGCTTGACTGGTAGTTCAATCACTTCCTTGATCTCCTTGATCTGTTTATCCAGGCCACCAATCATTTCATAAGTAGAGTCTGGCACCTTCTCCACCATCATAAGGGAAACCAGAGGGTCCACCTTGTTGGGGAGGATCTTGTGTAACGTGTAGCTGTCGTTACGGAGAGCCACACGGCAATTTGGAGTCACCTGGTACGGAAGTTACAAAATGAAAAATTAACAAATGAAAACCCTGTCTTCTACTGAAAAAGAAAAATTCACCCTGATTTTATGGTAGGATTAATCTGTCTTATGTAACTGCAATGACCCGTGAAAAAAAATCTGTTTCTCTTCTGTGATTATTTTATATATTTTACAATATACATTATATATAGCTTTATTATATTAAAAAAGTTGTAGTTTTTTTACAGTGATAACAAGAGAAATACTTACATCATTGATGTCAATGTTCTTGTCGACATCCACAACAAATTTTCCTTCAGGATGCACCTGAAAATTATGAGGAAAGATGTTTCATTTAAACTGTTTACTACTGGTCAAAACAGAGTGAGTTCTGTAAAAAACAAAACAAAATTAAAAAAAACTAGTGCACATACCTTAACAAGGACTTTCTTTTTGTCCATTACCCGAACCACTTCTCCCACATAGGATCCCTGCTCCTGGAGTAACTGCAGCTCCTCACGAAGAAGGCGAACTGAGGGGAAACAACCAACCTGAGTCTTTCCACTGGTAGAGAACATTTCAGCTAAATTTTATACAAACAGTGAATACTACTCCATAAGTATTAAAGCAGTATACCTTTAGCGTTGAGCTCATTCCTTTGGGCTTGCAGACGTCTGAGATTCTGGCTCTTTTCATTCACTGTCAACTGGTAAAAAATTTAAATTCATGATTGAAGATAAGTGGTACATTGTGATACATTACAAGCATAAAATTGTGTTGTTTTTGTCTTATTATTACCTGTAACTCTTCTATCTTAGACAAGTAGTACTGCCGGAGACCTGAGCCTCCTTTACTGTCCCCCATCTCCATCTGTCAAAAGAAAATTATTAAGTTAATGGAGGATCATCAAAGTATGTAGAAGTGACTTGCGTACAGGGATTATCATGAAATATTATTAAATTACAGGCATTTCCAAAAGTGCTAAATTCAAAGATATTAAATTTAGAGTAACACACACCAGTAAAGGTGCAAATATTTACCTGGTAAGTGGTAACTATAAAATGTTTGGTCCATTTCCTCAATAAATGACAGTTACAGAGCACTGTATAGAGTTAAAACTGAGACTCATCTGTCCATACAGTTTTTGAAGCAGCTATTTGGACAGGTTGCTGGTTCCTAAATCATTCTTATTGATTTATCTATTAAAGTAATAAAATAAAACAGGTATATCATCACACTAGAAAAGCAGGACTGAATAACTGTTAAAAGTTTGATAATTAAAACTTAGTCCAAACTATTATTACCTGATTTGCAGATAATTTGTTTTCATTTTTAGTAAGTGGACTCTATCGATTAATTGTCCACAAGTAGGAATCAAAATTGAACACAACTGCATTTGTCAAACATCAAACACGGGTCTGAAAACATCGATCGTCTTTCCTCACTATCTTGGACTGTGGTAACCAACAGCATTAAGCACTTTCTGGCAGCACTTTTGAAGGCTAGTCGTACTGCTAATTAACTAAATGCCAAACATGACACAAACCACTGTGTTGTGCTTAAAAAGAGTCGTTACATTGAGCTGCACTTTATAATGTTAAGTATCTATAAAGTGTCCTAAATATAAGAAAGAGACAAGTATAAACCCATTTATAATAGTTCAGGGTAATCACAAACATGTCTGGGAGCAGTAGCTGTCTTGCTAGGCTAGCTACAATGAGACAGCAAACCGGCAGCATACGCGGCATTCATTGAATTTCACAAAGTAACATTGAATTATTTGGGTAACAGTCTCAGAGGTATCACGTTTCGCAAATATATTGAAACGCCTGATCGAATCAAGGCGCGATTGCAACTTTTAATTCATAATGTACGAACAGAAATCAACAAAACAGTACAAAAACCACCTACATGATCAATCCCGTCCACCTCCATCTTGAAGAGTCTGTTTCCGTTTGTGAAGGGCGGGACTTCCGGCGGAGTTCTTTTTCTGCTCTTACAATAAAAACGCTCAAGACACCACGCACAGTCCACCCTGAGAATTACATCCTGTTTTTCATATCGCAGTTTTATGTTCATGTGGTACTAGTCTACCCAGTTGTGTAATAGTATCATCTCCTTTAAAGACATTTTTGTTTGAGTTTACAACAGTTTCACACATTCTAGCTTTGGACTAGTGTCACCCTACAAGCGGAGGCATTTTATGTAAACTCTGTTGGGATATATTTGGCCATGCCGCTATTTGAGGAGTGGTAGAGATGTTTGAGGCGGGTAAGACCAGATATACCTGTTGTAACATAACAACCGTCAAAGCTCAGGCTCTTGGACCAGCCCAAACATGCAAACTCTACACGAGCATCACCTTTCAAGTACAGCTACTGTTAAGCAAAACTACATTTCAAGTACATTAGGTATAATTAAAGGAAAAATACAATAATAACAGGGATTCAGAGAAAGGAATACATAAGTGTTCTATGAAATAAACACATCTAATTTTGTAATAACTCAGGACAGAGTAACAAACATTTGTAAGCATATATTTATTGTCAAAAAAAAAAAATACTCCAAATGTAGAAAAGATAAAAAGCCTTTGTTTGCTGATACACAACATGCAAATATTTTACAAAAGCTGTACAAATAACAGACAGCAACATTACTGAGATTCAAGTGCCATTTTCACAAAAAAACAAAACAACAAAAAAAAAAAATAAAAATTTGCACCGAGATATATTAACCTGGAATGTTTACAGAAATTCAGGAGATCCTATCATACAAAAAACTTAAAAAAAAAAAAAAAAAAAAAAAAAAGAGAAATTTAATTAAATTTTAACCCATGAACAATATAAAGTGAACATAAACTAGCAACTGATTGGCACATTGTTTGGATGGCACTGGACATTTGCATTCCTATTTTATTAATACCGCAAAACTATCTTGGGAGGTATTGATTCAATATGTTCTTCCAGGAAAAAACCCAAAGACTTCACCACAATTCCTCTTTCTCACATTACAACAATGAAAAACACCCCAATTACAAATGAAAACAACATGTAAACAGTCAAAAAGTACAAAAAGCAGCTGACATACAGCTGGTACAGAGTGGACTCCAAAAACACAGAATTTCCCACAGACAGTTTCTTCAAAGTCCTTTCTTACATAAGAAATGTTTCATCTCAAATAATACATCCACAATTCCCAAAAAAACCCACCACGATAGCGAAATTTGTAAAATTGTTTGCGCAACAGTTCCTTATTTCAAAACTAAATTAGACAACATCTGAAGATTACATTTAGAGAAGAAAATCCACTTATAATTATTTTTTTATGTATTTTGATACATTTCAGTAATAAAAGGTGTTTTTCATTGTGAATATTTAGCATTTAGGAATGAAAGGCCTAATGTTACTGTTCCTCCCAATTCTTTTATTAGTTATTTCATTCAGAAAAGCAGATTTCATTACTGCTCCTATTGAACAGGTTATGGCTTTTAAATGTGAAGGTAAACAGATACCCTTTGAAATTAGCACAACTTGATGGTGAAAAACACCTAGACAGCACCAGTGCTTAAACAGTTTTAAGCATATTGTACCATGAACACAACATACTGCAAAACAAGACAAAGATTACTTGAACATGTTCAAAATGACAGACAACGCAAGGCAAAAATATCAAGACCATGGAAATCATCACTTTGGTCCCAAACAATCTCAATTTTAAATTTGCAATCTTGAAGAAGAAAGATATGAATGGCACACTGGTATGACACACCAGGATGAAAGGATGGCTTTGTGAACACTTCGCCTGCAACATAAGCTTGCTCCCTTCCAAGCTAAATACATGTTAAGACCGCATGTGAAAAGGAAACTGGTTTTAGCACAAACACTCTGGAAAATGGCTTTAGGTGAGTCGGATACCCAACACCTGCTCCAGCTCTTGTCTTCTCTGCTGCACCTAAAAAATAAAGACCAGATGACATCTTATAACTCCCTGAAAACTAAAGTTAAGAATATGTTATTAAATGTGTTAAATGCTTCACAGTAGATCCAGTTATAACCAGTGGTGGAGGAAAAACTGAAGCCTAGTACTTAAGTAAAAGTACAAATATTCTGCAAAATATATACTCAAGTAGAAGTACAATGTCAACAATCTTACTTAAGCAAAAGTACTAAGTATTTACTTTTAAATTTACTTTAAAGTAGTTTTTAAAGTAAAAGTACTCACACAATGGGTTGTCTCAATGTCTGGGCTGTGGCATTTTGATAAAGAATGTAGATATACTGACTTATGCCTCTGCTCATAATAATTACAACCAACTATACAGTATATGTGTATTTTAAAGGTTGGTGTAGTTATTGTATGTGCTCTCTTCAATACTAGTCTAATTGAGCCACCTGATTGACTGGCAATGGCAAACAACGCCACAACGCAATCAGTAGGATAACTATTTTTTCATGCAAGATTTTGAGGAAATCGTGTTCATAAAATGTAACAAGTAACAGCATAAATTGTAGAAATGTAGTGGAGTAAAAAGTACAGATAAGTAAAATCAAAAGTATGCATTATTATTTTTTACTTGCGTAAAGTACAGATACGTAAAAATGTACTTAAGTACAGAAACAAACAACAAATACTTTGTTACATTCTACCACTGGTTATAACTACAGACAACAGACTGAATGTTCTTACTTTGGAGTAAACGTATCTGCCCACTGCCTCTGGCACCCACGCTCCCTGGTAGAACTCAGTCCTCCTCTCCTCCTCTGGGTTTCCTGTCACATCTGTCATCAACTGGGGAAGAAAAAACAAAAAAAAACATTTAACACTGACTACATGTGGGATAGCAGCATCATGAAGTCACTACACCATTTTATTCCCAAATGTCAGAATAATTCATTACAGATTGTCAGTTTACTGGCGGCGCTAACAGAGGTTTTGTGGCTTATTCGCTGAAGCCCAGTTCAGCCCAACAATGTTCCGGGAAGAAGTTGCAGTGCTGTGAACTGGTCCGTCTCAGCTCAACTTAAACCAGCTGACGGCACTGTCTGACTCAGCTGGTCAACCCACCAGTGGCTGCTTTTACCTACTAGTATTATATAGTGTATGTTTTTCCTCAGTATTTATGGACTGGAGTTCACTTGTTATCATCAGCTGCTCCCCTGGTGAAATAGTCTTGATAGTTTGTGTTTACTTACTAGAAATAGTACCAATTCCTTTAAACACCCTCTTGTTTTGTTAGTGTTTTTGTTGTTCCATTAATAGTAAACTATAACTCACAATAACTATAATTATTAAACATTACACTAAAATGTTCTGCTTGATACTTGAATACAAAGTATAGCAGCGTGCTTGTTCTTTATCCAAATAAAACTTCCTGCTATTTTTCCCCAAAGACCTAGGCTCCATATACTTTTACATGTGTGTGCTTACTTTTTGTAGCCTGTCCAGCCATCCAGTGTTCTCCATGGATTAAATACTGAGAAAACAGTTTGGAATTGGGCCATTCGCTGTGAAATATGCACCATCTATTCTATATCGAACCAATCACAAGTCGGTGACGCGGGCGTCACACACACCAACTTCTTTTTGTTGCGAGTCAGAATCAGTTCCAAGTCTGCAAATCTCTTCACAACTATTGTTGGTTGTTTATTATAAAAGTAGACTGAAAACATTCCTATTTAAAAAGGCTTTTAACTGTTGATCTTTAAGTTCTCTGGGGGCATCTGACCCTTTTCCTTTGTAGCACTCTGAGATTCACTGAAGGAAAAGTGCGTTATAAATAAAATTCATTATTATTATTATTTGATTCAAAACTAAGAACTGAATTACAGATTACACCCTATATTCTTACATTTCTGACAAAAGCGTCACGTCCGTCTTATCTGTGATTGGTTTACTCTGTGCCTGTTAGTCCCACCTTCATATTTGGATTCAAGCCCTGTGATTCCAGATGGATTTCTCATTGAGAAAGATGGATGGTTGGCCAGGCTAACTTTTTTGGTTGAGGTTGTACCTGTTGTGTGTAGTTGAAAAGTTCCATTTAATAAATGTATGAATGAATGCATAATTTGCAGTAAATTATGTTTAACTGGCAGAAACATTTTCAAAACATATGAAAAAATGGATATCACACAAACTTATTTCAGTAGAATCACTCCAGTACTGACCAGTTAGTGAAATCATGTCAAGTTTTTTTAGATGCTTTCCTCATGTATTTTTTTATCTTATAAGATTATGTGCCTTTGAGCATACTCTAAAATTCGACTATGAGAGAAAGTTTTTCCCATACTGTATTAAGACTTTCACACAAAATTCCAGACTTTTCAAGGTCTGGAAAACGGCATTTCAAAATTCCATACTTTTTAAGACTTTCAAGACCTGTGTGTAAGCACCCTGTATAGACACTTTACCTTGAGATCTCGGCTCTGAGACTTCAGCCAGTCCTGGATGAAGTCCTGTGGATTATTGCTAAAGCTCAGCATAAAGTCTCTCTCCGTCTTCAGCTGGTTAATGTACTCAATTGTCTCGTGGATCTGCAGTGATAAAAGCGGTAGGGCATTTTCTTGTCAGTATTTGCATGGAGTCGGTAGAGCTGGCAACACTTCTTAAATGGCAGCCTGTACCTTCATCTCCAGGGCAGCAATTTCCTGCTGGTTGGTGGTGGAGGACAGGAAGCTGTTCATCTGGCCCTTCAGTGGGTCATCCACTTCCACATCAATGTCGTAACAAGCAGTCTTCTTCTGATCTGTGGGATCCACACTGCCCAGACAAGACATAAAAGTAGCAAGACAAAAGTTGTTCTCCATTCGCAAGGAAAGTTTATTTTTGACACTTCTTTCCTCTGGCCTGCATTTGGCTACTATGTAAAACCTGCACAAACACAAAAGAAGCATAGCATAGAACTACCTGATGGTGTGATTAATAATGATAGGGTCAGGGTGCTGCAACAGGCCTGCCAGTTTCATGGGAATCTCAGAGAACCTCATGCGAGGACAGCCAAAGATCTGTTCAACATTTGGGTAGAAAACAGAGCAGCTGTAACATGGCAAAAGGCATCAGGCGAGGTGAATGTTTCGTATTACCTCGTCTCTAAACCAGCAATAAAACTTTTAAAAGGCAGTGTAATATCTGCAGGTTACATATAATTCACTAAAATTAAAGTACAACACAGGATACAAGAAATGGTTCTTTCTCAGTTAGGAGCATGAATTACTTATTTAAAGGAACAAGTTATCAAAAAATCTTAATGTCTGTCTAGATCATAGTTTATAACATTCTTTTAAAGACCCCCTTCAGTCATAGAACAAGACATATTGAAAATCCTATGCACTGAAAAGTAATTTCAGTTTAATATGCTTTTCCCCCAAAAACTTCAACAACCTTAAAGTAAGAATAATGGTGACGCATTGTCTTTTCTCCATTATTACTAAAAAATTTGGAATCTCTTCATATGTAGACATTCATTTCCAAAGTTTTTTTCATGCATCCACTGACTGTGCACTGAGGGATCACATTCCACATCATCACATCATAAACAGGTCTGTGTGATATGAGGAAAATTAGCAAGGTGTGATAACATTGTTCACTACTGTGATGACGGCATGGTACATAAAAACACTAACCTTTAAGTCACCACCAAATTAACCAATTAATCTGAGCTTAGCTGCGATTTCATCTCATCAACCGCAGTAGCTGAATGTATGACCGGTGTATGCAGAGTGCTATGAAGTTAAATATTCACTTACTGAGTGTGAAGGCAGGGTGCATGTAAACAAAAAGAATTCTCTAATCTATTGAAATTCTGGCACTATCACATTGTTTTCATTGTGCATGTTCATGTCACGTTGACAGTGTATTTATTTACAGACACTAGATCACAAATGGCTCCAATAGTTTGACAGAGAAATGTCATAATCCTCCTGCTGGGTCCGCCTCTTAAATTCAGATTTTTGGTGAGCACATTGTTTCCCTTGACATGAATATGACACAGCCTCAGAGTGTCCAACTCTACACATCATTCCCTGCAGTGAAAGTTGAAAAAGAACACTGCAAACTGTATACAATTGAAGTACCTGTCTGAAATAGCGGTTGCAGTTGATGTACTCCTTCTCGTGACTATCCTGCAGCTTATTGTTCTTGATGTAGAGCCAAAGAGCTTGCATGATGCTGGCTCGTGTCTGAGTGTGCACGCCAAGCAGACGGGCCAGCCGTGGGTCCAGCTTATACTGAGGGGGCTGGAAAAAAATACAGGTGCAATAATAGAGGGGTTAGTGAGAAAAAAGGACCTCCCCAGGCAAACAACAGTCTAGATTATGTAATTGATACGGCTTTGAGAAAAGGGTGTGTGCATGTAGGTGTACCTGATGGTCAAGCATAAGAAGGAGGGTGCATTTCACATTCACATCTCCAGGCCTTTTGACTTGAAAACCATCTGTCTCCTGAGTGGTGGGCATTCTGTGCCACTGAGGGAGAAATAAACACTGGTTATAAACAATATAGGGGTGGTATGTATGTGCAAACTCTGCTGTTACTAAAACTACAACTTGCTGCACCATTTTATTTTTGGCAGAATCATTAACAGGTATAATTGATAGACATTGTGACCACTGGTTTGTAACATTAACTGAACAGTTTTATAAAGGACTTCATTTATTGACTGCAATTCTGGCTTCGTGAATTCTTAGTTAGACTCAAAAACGTCTACCCTGCATTGTCTTGGAAACTCAGAACAGATTGGTTCCAGTGTTTTAGTGATTCCAGCTGATCTCTGTTTTCTGGCCAGAGCAGCAAAATGGACTGGTGAACCAAGAGCAGTTTAACATTCTGGGGTTTGCACGTCTAAAATATCCTAAGGTGGTTACATCAGATGCTTGTGACATGATGTAATACCTCTACTAAGTGGTTGTCAGGTCCATACAGCTCCTTATCAAGCTCAATCACCAGGCTCTTGAAGAAAGATGAGAACTTCCTCTTCTGCTTACCAGGCTAGAAATACAAAGCGTGTGAAAAAAGACACAGAATCAGACTGCTGTATGTCTTCTTGTTCTGTTGTCTGTGTGTGCAGCTGCATTGTTTAACCCTGACCACACTGGGGGTGGTGAAGCCTGGGGAAGCACAAAACTGTAGACAACTAGAAAAAGCTGTTGCGCCCCGCCCTCTCCCCAGCCCCGTCAAAGTGAGCTTGCACAACATGACCCTTTTCACTCCTTTCCTCACATCCCTCTTTTTTTCATTTACTCTGTGCGGCACTCCTACGCATGCCTGAGCCGATGAGGCAGGGGAGAAAAATTAACAGCAAAAATCCTCCTTCATGTGGCCCCAAATGACACAATGAGTTCTGCTACAATTGATGGAGGGAGGGAGGGAGGGAGGGAGGGAAGGCATGTTGGCTCCTGGTATGCAACGGCCAGTGGTTTCAATTCCTCATTTGAAGAGAGAACATAAGCTTGTGTAAGTAGACGTGGGGTGGAGAGGGAAGAACACACAGCAAACACACATCTGGTTGCGTGGTCTGAGCCAAGGACACAGGCCAACCAGAGCTGAGTGACTGTGAAGTTTTCAGAAACACAAGAAGAGATTCTGAAATAGTTGGGAGTCAGACCACACTGGAGCAATAGTGAAATGGAGGAAAATGCATTAGTAAGTGTGATCAGTATGTTATTCACTTACCTCTTCCAGAAGTTTTCCCTCCACTCTAAGTTCCCAGGAAGAGATCTTCTCTGCTTCCTCACCCTCTGGCTTGCTAGGGGTGTATGTATTAGAAATGTAGATCCTGAGCTTGCGCTTTTGCTGCGTTATGGAAATAAACAGTAAAACAGATGGAAAATCAGACTCAATAGTGGTGCTGGGAGGTATGATCAAAAATTTGTGTCAGTATTTAAGACTGAGATTTTCATAGTATATATTTTCGTAAAATGTAAAATTAAGGCTTTGAATTATATAGGTTTTGCTTGGCACCTTGAAAAAACAATATATTAAGTAAAAAGTATGTATGAAACAGTTGTAGAAGGGAGGCAGATTTTATTTTGCAAAGTGCAAGATAGCAGAAAGGGAGGGTTAAAACAAATGTCAACAGCTTTATTGTTGCTTTCTTTTCAATAAAAAAATCTAAACTCTGTAGTGGGATCATGTTCTAAACCAGTAGATTGTGTTTGTTATATCACAAAGACAGTACTTTGTGGGTAATCTGTTCCTGTGTTATGAAATTAACATTAGTTTGAAGGGTATGCACAATTAAAAAGGAGTCCTCCCAATGCTTTTTGCACAGTGCGCTGTAGCGCTTCCAGCAGTGGAAAATTCAATAGAACTTGTGACCTACTGAAGTGTTAAAAGCCGTTGTTTCAGCGATATTACAGTGTAGTAGTATATGGAAAATGCATATGCCAAGAGTAATTAAAGTAAGTATAACGAGTCAACCAATATATCAGTGTTTTTCAACCTTGGGGCTAGGACCCCATGTGGGGTCACCTGGAATTCAAATGGTTGCCTGACATTTCTAGTAATTGATAACATTTTTTAAAAACTTAGTAATAAAAAATATATGGTGAGTTGAGAGAGACAATCACAATATATAAAAGACATGACAAACTCCGAAGCTGAAACTGAAGCACTGTGGTACTGTTTATCTGTCAAATGTTCATTGTGGTCGGTTTCAGATGCTGCAGCTCT
>JAPQRP010000013.1:15795308-15806248 GCA_037367295.1 Apogon hyalosoma
TCCCAAATAAAGTGTTCTCTATTTTTTAGCCTTTAAGTAGTTTATCAGCAGTTATTCTAATGTCATGCTCTGTATTTTGCATTTTTCAGTATTTTTTATATTTAATTGATCATGTAGATGTTCATAAAAGCTCAAATTATACTTGAGGTTTATTATATCAAAAACGGAGAAAATGTAAGAAAAAGTGACTTTTTTAGTAAAATATATCATTAACTGAACATAAACCAGGTGTGTCCATCCACTGTCATTGATCCAACTCCATGGGTTTTACCAGTGAATCAATGTTGTTGAAGATGACAGTGTTTCCATGGTAACTCAGGGCAGCCATGGCTCAGGAAGTAGAGCAGGTTGTCTAATAACTGAAGCGATGGTGGTTCGAATCCCACTCTGTCCTAGTCATGTGCTGTTGTGTCCTTGGGCAAGACACTTCAATCTACTTGCCTCCAGTGCTGCTACTCACACTGGTGTATGGATGCATGTGAAATGCTCGGTGGTAGTCAGTGGAGCTGTAGCCGCAAAATAGCAGCCACGCTTCTGTCAGTCTGCCCCAGGGCAGCTGTGGCTATAGATGTAGTTTACCACCACCAGACGGAGAATGTGTGAGTGAATGAATAATGGATCCACTGTACGCGCTTTAAGTATGCATTAATAGAAAAGCGCTATATAAATCTAATCCATTATTATTATTATTAACTATGGAGCCTCTGAACGTCCAAATGGGTCATATCTGATAACCATGAAAAGATGACAAACTGCATTTTACACCAATTATTTACATGTATTAAGAGGATTAGTTGATCATCAGGTATTTAAACTTTTATATCAGTAAATGATTTTGGTTGCCAGTGGATGTTTGGGTCTTTCTGGGTTCATCTCAAAATGGAAGAGTACATATCCAACATAAGTTGATTCAAAATTCAGTTCTGACCTTAAATGAAAAATGTGTCAGGTATGCATGTGTGAAGAATGCTGATATGAGATATGAAACATAGTGGGGAAAATAAGTATTTGATACCGCCAATTTTGCAAGTTTTCCCACTTACAAAGAATGGAGAGGTCTGTAATTTTCATCGTAGGTACACTTTAACTGGGAGACAGAATCTAAAAAAAAAAAAAATACAAGAAATCACATCGTATGATTTTTAAATAATTAATTTATATTTTATTGCATGAAATATGTATTTGATCACCTACCAACTAGCAAGAATTCTGGCTCTCACAGACCTATTAGTTCGTCTTTAAGAAGCCCTCCTTTCCTCCACTCGTTACCTGTATTAATTGCACCTGTTTGAACTCATTACCTGTATAAAATACACCTGTCCACACACTCAGACTCTAACCTCTCCACCATGGCCAAGACCACAGAGCTGTCTAAGGACACCAGGGACAAAACTGTAGACCTGCACAAGGCTGGTATGGGCTACAGGACAACAGGCAAAGAGCTTGGTGAGAATGCAACAACTGTTGGTGCAATTATTAGAAAATGTAAGAAACTCAAGATGACTGTCAAGTTCCCTCGAACTGGGGCTCCGTGCAAGCGCTCACCTCGTGGAGAATCAATGATCATGAGAACGGTGAGGGATCAGCACAGAACTACATCAGAGGACCTTGTCAATGACCTGAAGAGAGCTGGGACCACAGTCTCAAAGGTTACCATTAGTAACACATTAGGCCGTCATGGATTAAAAGCCTGTAGCGCACGCAAGGTCCCCCTGCTCAAGCCAGCACAGGTCCGGGCCCGTCTGAAGTTTGCCAGTGACCATCTGGATGATCCAGAGGAGGCATGGGAGAAGGTCATGTGGTCAGATAAGACCAAAATAGAGCTTTTTGGTTTAAACTTCACTTGCTGTGTTTTGGAGGAAGAAGGTACCATCCCATGAACACCATCCTAACTGTGAAGCATGGGGTGGAAACATCATGTTTTGAGGATGCTTTTCTGCAAAGGGGACAGGACAACTGCACTGTATTGAGAGGAGGATGGATGGGGCCATGTGTCACAAGATTTTGGACAACCTCCTTTGCTCAGTCAGAGCATTGAAGATGGGTCATGGCTGGGTCTTCCAGCAGGACAATGACCCCAAACACACAGCCAGGGCAACTAAGGAGTGGCTCTGTAAGAAGCATTTCAACATCCTGGAGTGGCCTAGCCAGTCTCCAGACCTGAACCCAATTAAAAAAATGTTTAGAGGAAGCAACAAACCTGAAGATCTGGATGGAGGAGTGGGCCAAAGTCCCTGCTGCAGTGTGTGCAACCCTGGTCAAGAACTACAGGACATGTTTGACCTCTATAATTGTAAACAAAGGTTTCTGTACCAAATATTAAGTTCTATTGTATCAAATACTTATTTCATGCAAATTAATGATTTAAAAATCATACAATGTGATTTTCAGGTTTGTTAGATTCTCAGTTGAAGTGTACCGATGATGAAAATTACAGACCTCTACATTCTTTGTAAGTGGGAAAATGTGCAAAATTGGCAGTGTATCAAATGCCTATTTTCCCCACTGTAACCTGTTAACTGCTAATCCAACAGTGAATAGGATACTCTTTTGGGTTCATATATTTGTAGGTGCCTCACCAGCCATGAAGCTCACCACACATCACAGCTTATAATTGGGTAACAGACACACAGCTCATAATGAACTAAAGAGCACGCAGAACATCTTCGGACTTTCTGGTATGTTTGAACCTCTTTGCAAAATGTCCAGCCACCATGGCACCATAGAAATCATCTTTGCCAACGTAGCATCCAGCTCTAAAGCCGACACATTGTTAGTGGTGTGGTTCTCAGTCTCCTCACCATTTAAAACATGTCAAACATGACGATGTCATCTTCTTCCTCTTCATCCTGTGAATCAATGTGAGACTATAAATGTAGCTTACTACTTATTTTGGCTCATTTTCTATTGTGGACAGTAGAATAGAGTCTTAAAGCAGCGTATGATGTTCGTCACCAATTTTTCATCAAATCTGGAAAGCTTGGGTGATAGCCTAAGTATCACAAATCTGTTAGTCTTTCTGTGCTTATGCACCTGAATCACTTCCTTCACGGTGAATAATTTCGACGTGTACTCCACCACAAACAGTCCATTTGTTATACCAACCTGAAACCAAACCGTCACTCGGGCCATTTTGGAATTCCACGCAACTGCAGCAGCAAGAAGCAATGAAGCTGTTTCCATGTTTGTTGCTGCTGTGGCCATACTGTGGCTGCGTGGAATTCCGAAAAGGCATTCAGGTGCATAATCACGGAAAGACTAACAGATTCATGATACTTAGGCTATCACTCGGGCTTTCCAGATTTGATGAAAAATTGGTGACGAATGTCATACGCTGCTTTAAAATAAGGGTGTACAGACAGGTGAATGTCACCTGGACAGGACATTAAACTGAGGAGGCTCATAACAGTCCCTTTTAACACAGCATTTTATCCCAACAAATCACATTTAAATCAGCTGGATGTTTAAAATGACAAAATTTAATGCACAAAAATTCTGTTTTAGGTGTCTAACCTCAGCAATGACCACATCATCACTGCTGCTGTCTTCGATGTCTTCATCTTCTGAGTCCTGTGTGTGACAAATCAATTAATAAGCTAAAATACATTTTCATCAAACTTTATTCTCAGTAAGTTGTGTATTCTTGCACATTTTACGCCAACATTTCAACCTACTGATGGTTGGTATTTAGACACTTCGTCGTCATACATGGGGGGGTTTGCATCCCTCAAGTAGCTGTGTTTCTGTCAAAGTGAGTATCAGTGACATCAAGAAGACAATACAAAACACATTTTCAGAAATATTAATAAAGAAAATAACAATGATTGAATCTGTATACTGTAAGTGCTTACACTGGGGTTTGCTCTCAGATACTGTTCTTGCTCCGTTGGGGTGAGTGTCTACAGAATACACAGGGGTGAAGGATTTATAGGACTTTCCAGTTAAAGGAAAAAAAAAAATACATACATAGATTGAGTTCTACATACCTTAAACCACCTCTGCAGCTCCACAGAATATTGCCGTACTCTTTCATCTAATTTCTTTTCATAGGATGCCTTCTCCCTTTTGGACAAATGACGCCACATTTGATTGACAATGGAGAAGCGCTGTTTTGAATTTTCGATTTCCTTAAGATGAATCATCTGCTCCCTGAAGAACATTATATTTGCACCACTGCAAGGACACATTTGATTACATTAATTTAAACATAGGACTTCATTTACAAATCAAAATGTAGTTTAAGTATTTTTAAAGCTCACAAAGGTGGCCTCTTGGGTTCACCAGGAAATGTAGCTACTTGTTTTCTTCTTTTCTCCTACAGATCAATGACATTAAAAAGTGAGACAAAAATCGATTCATTTGAGAAACGTTTGCCATATAGACCGAGCACATAGAACATAGCATTGAATCACTTCTCACCTTAGGTAATTTAGGTCTCTTCAAGTTATATTTCTTTAGGATCTTCTCCTGCCTTTTCACACCAAAATCCTGAGGAGCAAAACCACATCGCAGTGTCCGTCAGCGTTAGATCTATGTTCTCACTTCACTGTTGTTAAATACATACCTTTAAGAATTCATTCAACTTGACTGAGTGTTCTCTCTTCATCTGAAAGAAACAACAGAACAAGCATTTTACTGACATCCAATTGACATTCCACTGGTTGATGTTTGTGTGAATGAGTTTGTGTGCATTCAGACCTCTGTGCACCGTCTGGTGTATTCTTTCCTCTGGGTCTCAGTTAAGTTGCCCCAGCACTGTCTCCACTGAGCTAGGTAGGTTGTAACCGGGACATCACCCATCAAACCACGTTGCTCATGGCAGAACAGACCATATCCACTCCTGTATACATACAAATAGAAAATGAAATGCAGTATTCTGTGTTGTTTGTCTCTAGGTCAGCCCTGCGATGAACTGAAGACACATTCAGGGTGTACCCCATTGCCTGAAACATAGCTGAGATAGGCTCCAGCACCCCCCGGCAACCCTCTTGAGGATGAAGCAGTTCAGAAGATGACTGACTATTCTATGTGCTTAGCAACTACAGACCAATAATGTCTATTCTTGTAAAGTTACCTTAGTTATTCTACAAATTAATGATAACATGATTATGGTTTGTTCCTGCTATTGTCAGAAATATTGGAAATATCATCTGAATATGCTAAGACCCGGACAGGACAAATTTCCAGTTCATGAACAAAAATAAGAATTTCATTTTTCAATTTCTTTCTACTTTTGCAACAAAGGTGTATGCAACTTACCTGGGAAGTTTGCAAAAAAGGATGGAGTCCTTAGCATTTTTTTCTTCTTGGTCATTTTTCAACTAGAGCAAGAAAGGTATCAGATCAGTATGGAAGCAATTTGAACGCTGCATGTTACATAGTGTTGATGTTAAAAGGTACACTCATGTTATTTTGATTGAGTCAAGCTCTTGCCCACAAGTACTATACAGCTCTGGAAAAAATTAGGAGACCACTGCAATTTCCTGTGAAATCATCATGTCTGCATGCATAACAGCCATTCCATTCCTGTGTCTGTTGAATTCCAACACAAGTACACCTTATTCTACTGAATAAACACCTGATCCATGTCTTATTTAAAAAGGGGAAGTATAAAAACCACTACTGTGGCCATCACTATCTTCTTACAATAGGCAAAAACAGTGCTATTAGTACTGCAAAAGTAATTGGAACCAAAAAAAATAACTATTGAAAACCACTGGACTTCTGCTCTGACAATGTTCTCAAACTCTGAGGACTGGTTCTTCTATCAGGTCAATGCTCCTGGCCTCAGTTAGGTCAATAAAGGTGTGGATGACGGACCACCAGATGCAGACTCTGTCATGGCCAGCCCAATCTCCAGACCTGAACACCACTTTGAAAACTTCAGGAGGAACATGGATGGACACAAGCTGTGGAACACTGATGAGCTTCTTGAATGTCTCTGTCAGGAGCTGCATAAAGTCATCCAACAGCAACGGAGGAGAGCCAAGACATGTGAAAGCTGTCATTGAAAATCAGGATTATTCCACCAAATACTGATGCCTGAACTTTTACCAAGTTACAACATTATTAGTATTGTGTTTAGGAATCAGTCTGAACTTGTTTTCTTTGCATTATTTGAGGTCTGAAAACACCTGCATCTTTTTGTTATTTTGACCATGTGTCATGTTCTGCAAATACATGCTCTAAATAGCAATATTTTTATTTGAGATTTGGGAGAAATGTTGTTGGTAGTTTAGAGAAAAAGAAAAAATGTTCATTTTACTCAAACACATAACTATAAATGGTAAAATCAGAGAAAGTGATAATTTTGCAGTGGTCTCTTATTTTTTTCCAGAGCTGTATACTTAAGTCAATATCACTATAAAAGTGCCTTTCAGACTTCACAATGTCCCAAAAAAATTTGAGATGTTCCACTTAACTTTATGTTCAATGTGTTAAGTCAACTGTAGGCTGTTAGAAATGCATGTTGGTCAAACTCCTACATTTTTAATAATTTTTTTGCAAGCAGACAAAGTACAAGCAGACCACAAAATATGAAACAAATATGTCCACCCTGTCACCGACAAATGCATGTAAAAATAAGTGACAGAGTGGACAGGTTTGGCTAATGTTAGCATTTAATGACCACATGTTGGACCTTGACTTGGCAAAGTTGGTCATCTTTGAAGAGAACTGTGTAATGCTCAAGCAATATATTTTGAATTTCTGAAAAGTTTTATATTAAATTACATTTTGTGGTGACAGTTTGGACATGCTAGGCTGGACTACATCTGAGTACAAATACAAAATGATGAAAGTTTTGAAATGTAAATACTAAATGCTGTCATTGACTATACCTCTATTTGGACAGGATTAGTTTTACATAGGTACGTGGAGTAAAGTAATAATTGCCAGAGATTTTAGTCGTGTCCAGATGTGCTACATCAGTAATCATTACCGCACAATGTCAGTAAAGAAAAGATTACAGAGACTTCTGTACCTTCTGTAAAAGGGTCTGGGAAAATGACCCCAGGTAATACTAATTCTGTGCAAATAGACCAGTAGTTAATATGTGTGTAGATATTCAGTCATATCCCGGTTTTTCGCAGATTTTCAAGCATGGAGGCTCTTGAAGAAGCACTCAATTTTCCAGTAGTCAGTCGGACAAGTGCGTGTGAAACCTCGTGTCACCCCAAGCCTTAGGTTTCATTTCTGTAGTGGCAACACAAAGCATTTGTTGCACATATTGTCATTTAATAAAGGTACTGTTCACATACCACAAATGTGTAAATGAGTAAATTTAATAACAATCTGTGACATAAATATGGGAACAACTGGATTTAACTGATGAGGTTCAGACACAAACACTGAAGTGCCTGTTGGGTTCAGACACAATTGTGTCAGGCACGGGTCAGGTTCAGATATAAATATGCAGCCCGAGCCTGGCTCTATTTTGGACACTGAAGCCTAATTGGAAAGCAACGTCATATGCATATGATGACAGAAGGGGACAGCAGTGCATGAATAGATTTACCCCTCCCACTTGAGGTAGTTTAACTGATATTTCTCATCCCGTGTGAATTGGCCATTAATATTACCAAAGTCCTGTGGTAAAGTGGTATTACTCCATTTGCCCATGGAAAAGTAATCCAGTCTGAATAGTGTTTATGTCTCCACCTCCAATGAAGACACTCAACATGATGATGACATCAGTGATGTCATCAAACAGATTATTAAAGGGGCGATTCCCCCAAAGTGACAGGATAGACAGCAATTCATCAAAATGACTTGTTTTATCAAAAACTGGTTGAGTATATAGACAAAATCTAAAAAGTTTTTTTTTTTTTTCATTTAAACACTTAAATTTCACTAAAATTAGAAGAGCAGTAGGAGAGACATGCACAAATCATGTACATTCCCTCAAAGAAAATTGTATAAAATAATAAAATCACATTTCAAGAGGTTTAAAATTGATATGTGTAAGTGTTTGCCCATTCATATAATTCATATAATTATTTTGCAATGTGTTCATGGTGACAGATTCAGCTGGTTGACACTTTATACTGATACTGACCCGTATATTAGATTTGTAAGTATTTTCAAGAAACACTGAGATCTAGCTGACATTTGACTGATTAGACTCTGTATAGATAAGCATGTGTGTGTGTGTGCACTCAAACCTCTTTGCACCGCCTGCAGTATTCCTGTCTCTGGCTCTCAGTTAAGTTTTGCCAACGCGTAGGCCATTTTATTCGACAGTCTGATCTTGACACATTACCGATTAAAGCATGTTGCTCTTGGCAGAACAGAGAAAATCCATCCCTACATGTATAGAGAATCAAACAAAAATTAATTTTCCCATGTGCTCACCAACTAGAGACCAAACGTACATTCTTCCAAAGTGACCTTAGTTATTCTACAAATTAACAATTAGATGACTATGGTCTGTTGTTGCTATCATCAAACTACAGCAAATATAACCTGAATATACAAAGCCCTGAATACGACAAATTCCAATTCATGAACACACTGAGCAAAACAAAATGTGTCACTGATTGATTTCCTTCTACTTTTGCAATGACAGTGGTTAAAACCTACTCCTGGAATACCTACCTCGGCAACTCAGACACAGCCACTTCAGCTTTATGATGTGTCCTTAAATACAGAGAATTAGTTTGAAATTGAATTTACATGAACAGCCTTTCAAAAATATGTGATGATAATGTATCTGGAATAAAAAAAAATACCTGAACTCTGCCACTCGTCTCTTGTATTCTTCTTTTGCAAGCTTGTAGTTTTCCTTATATCTTTGCTTTGTTTTAAGAGGAGAAACAATTAACAGTTAACCGTTCAATTCAGTATCTCAAATAAAAAAGAAGCAGTGTTTCTTAAGTAACTTTTGTCTACCTTTTCTTCTTCTGGGAGCATCTTGTATTTTTTAGCTGCATGCTGTACCAGTTTTGACTGAGTCATATTTGGATACTCTTTCTTCAACTTGGTAAAGTTCTCTTGATAAAAGCGTGCACTGACTGTGGCAGGTTCCTTTGAGTACTCTGGGTTAATCTAAAGGAAATATTACAATATACTGGTCAGGTATGTACTGTTTATAGTTTCATCCACAGTGACTCTGTTACATTTACATTCTTACATTATCTATAAAGACAACAGTCACTTCAGTTACAACTCTACAAAAACGCACAATTTCTTCTAAATCTGACTGAGTTATACTTACCATATCATTTTCAGCAGCAACAATGAGTTCTGGGAGAGTTCGTGACTTGCTTATCTGACCAAGAGCAACAATATTATTATACTGCTTCACAAACAAACAAACAAAAAAAAACAACAAAGAATTCTAGCTGGCAGGTTTAGCATGTAATCACAGTGGTGGTGAATCATGTAGTGTCAATTTACTATTGGCATGAAATATTTTACTTCAGCTGAATGTGGAAAATCTTTACATTAAATGTCATTTGTGCATGAACTTAGTTCATGACCTGCAGTAGACAAAAATATAAAGTTTACTAGCCAGGAGCTAATAAGCTTTCAATAGTGTAGCACAAGCTTCACCAAAATATTTACTTAGGAATCAATATTGTAGGAATTTGCATTTGTAAATTTATAAGAACAAGGTAAATGCTTCTATTTAGCAGGACTGATTAAAAGTATGACTCACCGTCTGCAAAATCTCCTGCCACTTGTGTTGACATTCTTCAGGGGAAAAAGGTTCAAATGCTATTTTATTCCAGTCTAGAGCCCTCATTCCATGGGTCCATTTTCTTTTTCTCATTTTTTCCGGGATGTTGTTTCTCATTTTATACAGAAGCATGAAAATCTGGTCTGTGTTCCACACTGTTGTCAAAGCCCAGCATCAGAACAGTCAATGGCAAATCACAATAAAAGGACAGATTCATTAATAATAGTCGTGATAAACACGTAATCATTTTAGAAACACAACACAAGACTTTCCTTAGCATGTAACCTTTAGGATTTAGCCTAATGGTTTAAATGATCTGCTAATTAGCTGCTTTATTTAATTACACTTACCGGCCGTTTCAGTCTCCATTTGAGGTGCTGTAAATGGTCTAAAAGCAACTAAAGATTTCTGTCTCAGCTGGAAGAAAAATGAGAAAACGTTGGTTAATGCCAATGAGTCCAGGAAACCAGCGCTAAACGAAGTGCAATAGTTAGCACGCACATTATAGTCTCCAACAAACTAGTAATGCATAATTAACTAGTAATTTTGCTGCAAACCGCCGCCAGCAACAACAAAAAAAAAACATTTAATAACAAAGAAAAAAGGTTAAACACATGTTGTCGATGTTTGTCACCCACTTGGAGATATCCTCATAGGAGGTGAGCGTTCCGAAAGTAACCAATCAAATGTGAGAAAACATACACGTGTACGACAAAGCAACCAATAGGACTCGTTGGCTTCTTCTTCGTCTTCTAAATTAAAGTCGTCAACAAGGATGAAGAATTCAGGGCGACATTCACTGGGACTGGTTATTATATTACCACGAGGCGCCGGATACATGGCTCTTACTGCATTTCAAATAAAAAAGACACACACACACACACACACACACACACACACACACACACACACACACACACACACACACACACACACACACAGGAATTGAAATTTACTGTATTTTGGAGGTAGCTTTTATTTCTTTTGGATATGGAGATGACAACAAAATGTGCAACAACATACATAAATCAACATTTATATGTATATGTCATACAGTAGTGTTGTTCCTTTGTTCTATTTTACTTGACTTAAAGTGTTTACACTTTCTCTGAATCATTGCCTCAGTCTCTGTGATTCTGAAGCATAACCATGATATTCTATAATAATCCATAGGCACAATACCCCTTTAATTCAGATTTTAGAATTTACATCCTTGAAGTTAGTAAATACTAAGTAACTAATACATTGCAGTCATGTATTA
>JAPQRP010000013.1:15829439-15851451 GCA_037367295.1 Apogon hyalosoma
ATAATGATAACAACAAAAATAGCTCATAGTAGTTTAATTTCAGAGCTGATATCGATCCATTTTCCATGTTTTCTTGACAATAACCAAAATCACTTGTTCTTACATCAATATCTATGGCATTATACTGACAAAAACAGTGCTTTTAGGCATTCCATTTTTTTTCTGTCAGTTTTAGTCACATGATACACACAGGAATTAGTACTTGATTGCATAACCATTATTTTTGAAGACTTCTGATGGTCTAATGATTTTTTTCTGCAACTGTATGTATGTAAAATCAGACAAAAAATGACGAGCAGCAAAACATTTCTATTATTCTTTTAGCAGTCAATGAATAGAGGATGAAAGGAGGGATGTACAGTAAAATAAGAGAAAAAAAAGGACTGACAGATCGGATCAATAAAGTGCAGATGAGGGCGTCCCACGGGTTCGTTGCCATCTGGCCTGTCAGGGGTTCACTCGGCTAAAAGTGCAAAACGAACCCCAGTCTGATCATTTCATCCCCACAGCATGACGAAATTAAAGATATCTGCTCGAGCTCATGAGCCCCAACCTTTATTGCACATAATGATGCTGGTTTGCTGAACTGAGTTTTTTTCCCCTTGCAAGAAGAAAGCACTGCAGCACTCGAAAGGTTTTCTCTAACATAATACCACCCTCATGCCAGTTATTGCTGAGTGCTCTCAGAGTGATCTAAGGGCTTCCTTGGCTCGTCATATGATGCCTCTCCATCTATTACAGAGCATTAGAATGAAAGCTGGAAAGCAAACGGTGGGTCACATGTGCAAGACTGTTTGTGCTCTTCTGCTGCTGCTGTTTCAGTGACAGGTACTCTCTGCTGTCTAGATCAGAGTTAGCAAAAGCATAAACATTATAGTCTCACATACAAGGTGCAGACAAGATTAAAACATTTGACATAAGCTTAGCTTGTCTTAAACGCACACAGTCGCTGAATGACATTTTTTCTGCAGGACTGGCCACCTGGAACAGAGCTCTTTTCTCGGAACCTGAGATGGGACAGTGAACGTCTCGTGGACCACCCATTCTCTGTCCACTCACTCATGACAGATGGTCACTGTGTGTATCACGAGTATTAGTCATTTAAGCATCCATGTGTCTGGATCTGACACAAAAGCCAAGTCACGCTTTCTGCTTTTCTTCTTTTTTTTTTTTTGTTCTTCTCGTTTATTTGAGTGTCCTGTCATATCTTTTCATATTTGCTCCTTTCTATAAAATATAATATTTCAGACACAAGAGATGAACCTACATTGCCTCAAAATATGTGATTTAAGTGCATGATTATTCCCTTTATTATCACCCACGAGAGATTCTGGTCTGTATTTCCAATGAAGAATGACACAAGGAAGCGCTGGGCTGTGATTTTCTTTGAGGATTTATAGAGGCTGCACAAAAAACAAGATTTATTTTCACTAATCTAATTCTCTGTCTCTCTCTCTCTCTCTTTGCACTCATGCATTATTTATAATCCCTTAGCCACCCAGCTTCCTCTCCTCCTCCACCCCATGTCCCTCTTTGCCCTCAGTCGTATATACAGTCTATATAAATCACTGTTTCACAAGATAGGTAGAGACATGTTGAAGAAACCAGCTAAACTGGGACTTCTCTTTTGGCATGGACTATCTATTTTATTTACAATCTATTAACATGTTCAAGTTTAACAGCTTTGACCTGGAAGAAACATGTATTTATTTGAGATTTATACTTTTCTCATGTGTGAATCCCTCTCTAGCCTATACAATGCTTCTACATATGTAATTAAAACCACAACATCTGTCAAAAAGAGGAAAGAAGATCGTTTTGCTGCAGGGAAATTCAATTTATGAAGATCAAGCACAAACATGACAGACTGCAATGCAATCACTCATAAATATGACAACTTTATAGTGTATTAAATGTACCTCTTCTTCTGTGTATCTAAAATATGGCAACATGGATAGGATGAGATGATGCTACTTCTCAAATCAAGTTACATAATCACTTCAGTTAAGTCAATAATTATGTTTTATGCAAGCAAGGAGCACCAAGTAACAACTATGAAAAAATACGCATTTGTCTTTATTTGGGGAAATTTAGTTTAAGACCAGGTACAGATGGCAAACATTGCAACTCTGCCAGATTTTTATTTATTTATTTATTTTCAAATTGTACAAGGTGACGTGTAGCTGTGATCGACAGGGACAAAAGTAGAACATGAAATGATACTCAACGGTTTATTTTAGGCCAACATTTTGCCTCAGGTGTCAGCTGTTTTCAACAACACACTTCTCTTTTATGCATAAAGGAAGCAGTGTTTCTTAAAAGAGCAGCCTTGTGATTTCATCTAACACCAGCCTATAACAACATAAGCCTGAAAAGGACTGAAGGCGCTGCTCCTTTGCACGACCAAACCTAACTGAAGGATCCACTAATACAATAGACTCATGTCATGTGGTTTTGTTATTGTGTGCGTGATGTCAGTTTATACACTTATGTCAATGGGTATCTATGTTAACCCATAAAGACCCAGTGCTGCTTTTGTGGCAGTTCCCAAATTATTTTTTCTCTATATTTAACCTTTCTTAAGAGATTTGTCACCATTTATTATAGTATTATCCTCTGTATTTTTTGTTTGTTTTTTTCCAGTGAAAATTTGTTTTTCTCCATATTTCTTTAACTGATCATGTAGATGTTCATAAAAGCTCAGATTAAAATTGAAGGTTATTACATCAGAAACAGAGAAAACTGAAGAAAAATTGACTTTTTCGGGGAAATCTATCATTAACTGAACATAAACCCAGTGTCTCCATCCTCTGCCATTGATCCAACTCCATGGGTTTTACTGGTGAATCAATGTTGTAGAAGAGGATGATGTTTCCATGTTCACTATGGAACCTCTGAACGTCCAAATGGGTCATATCTGATGACCATGGTAGATGAAAAACTGCATTTTGCAACAATTATTTCAACAAATTGATAGGTTTTGTGGATCAGAAGTTATTAAACATTTTAGACCGGCAGATGCTTTTGGTTGCCAGTGGCTGTTTGGATCTTTATGGGTTAAATGTGCAATCACACAGGCTGTGTTCAGAGAAAAGTCAAGCTATATGCTGTTTATGTGAGTGTTTGCTTCAGGCACCAAAAGGCAGTAAAAGAAGATCACTTTTAAAGAGGACGTGTGTCTAAGGGAAACAGTGTTATCTGGCATCATTTTAAAGTGTATGTTTGTGGTAGCAGGTTTGAAATAAACATGTGAATGAATGAATGAATGAATGAATGAAGTTAGTCAGATTGGGAATAAAAGTGACATTTGATCTGCTGTCCTGGCTGCAGTGAGGCTTCCCTCCAGTTGGGTCAGAGCCTGTAACCAAGTGCCAAATGGACGATTTACACAAGACTTAATTTGTCTGATGATAAAAACTTAAGAGGGTCTGTTTGTCCGAGTCAGCAAGCATACGATAAGCTATTAGAGCCCGAGCCAGTTGGTGTGTGTTCGTGTGTGTGCGCGCGTGTTTGCAGTGGGCGTGGATACTTAGATGGCTTCCTCCCTGAAGCTGTGGAGCTCCTGTCATTCGAACTCAGTGCGGGACGTGCGCACCGACTCCCTGAGCCGAACATCCAATGGACCGGCCTCCGCGTCTTTACGCACGGATTGGATCTGTCGTCAGTCCGAGGCGCGCTGACTGATTTTCGGCTTTAATATAGAGTCCAAAGCGCACATTTGGAGAGTTTGTTTTTCCCGTGACAAAAACCAAAGACTAGACGCGCGGACGCAGAGATGACAGCCGAGTTTATTTCACGTCGAAATAACTGAGACCCGCATCTTATACTGCTCTGCATCCGATCGTTGATCCTCTGGGAAGATGCCAAAGAGACCCAGGATGAATTCCGTTTTGATAACAGTGTTACTTGGAGTGGTGAGTAGACTGTTAAATAAACTTTTCTTTAATTAATAACCTGCTGTTAATGCTTTATGTTGCGCATTAACACCTGAGCGCTCAGTTGCGCTTCTGTAAAAATGACAAACCTGAAAAGAGTTTATATTATTTTGCAGTTTTTTTTTTTTTTGCTTTAATCCGTCCTCAGAAACACCCCCCCCAAAAAAAAAAAAAGAACAAAAAAAACAAAAAAAAAAAAACAAAACAAAACAAAACAAAAAACAAAACAAAGTTATGGCTTACATCCCACTTACACTTAATATAATGGCCGTGATTTCCACTCTATCTTACGCGTGGCCTCTTTTTGGTTTGTATGTGTGTTTGAGGATTTGCCGCAGAAGTTAAGGCGTTAAATCTGTGTCTTTGCACCTGTCCCGTCTCCAGTCTGACAGCACAATGTAAAGCAGAGCGGATGTATACAGCAGCCATTCAGGGTGATACTCTATAGCTTTAGTAGCTGGATATGTAGTTCCACCCTTCTCAGTTACATGTGGCCCAACAGACAGCAGGACAATAACAATGTCGCAGTGGCCTCTGTGGAGGAGCTCACCATTAAACCACGTGTTAACAGATGAAGGGTTCTGGGAGGTATTTTTCTTCATGTTTGTATGACTATGATGAAGATGGCACAAAATTAATCCATCCCATTAAGAATAAGATCTTGACAGGATACAGCTCTGAAGGGTCTGCAGGTATAATCTCCCTTATAAATCTTTTGTTCTTTTGAGCCCCTGCAGGTTTAGGAAATACATACATACATACATATATATATATATATATATATATATATATATATTAAGTTTTGTTTGACAGGACATGATCAGGACTGCACACTGAAGCAGGCTTGTCATGGTCCTAGTTTTGGAACAGGCTGCATCACTGATACATGACAGCTGCTCCCACTGATGGGTATGCATCCTCTGCTGGCTCAGCGCATGCAATATTGATACAGCCTCAACCATCCCCCTCACTTTTCTTCTCCTGCTTTCACCTCTCACACACACATCACTCTCTATTTTGTTCCTTCTCCCTGTCAGTGTCTTGCTCTTACTTCATAACAGATGATTCAGCAGTGTTTGGGAAGGCATTAGCTCTAATGTCATTGCCACTGGTATTCCCCACAGCAGTTCAAGAACCATGTCTGGATGTAAATGAGACCGTATTGGAAGTCTGGTATAGTGGAACTCTAATGGCTTAACAAGTGCTGACGGCTGAGGTCCAGAGGTTAAGTGCCTCCTACTGAAAATTGACTGAGGCATTAGTAAGATTGGTTGGAGCTTTGAAGTTATGTGTCCAGGTGCTTCTGCACATTTATTTGAGCGTATGTGTGTTCCTGCCTATGTAAGTGTGCAATCAATCTGGCTCTTGCTTTAGCTTCAGGGAAACTGGCTGAGAAAAGTTGAACAGTGCAACTGTGAAACTCTCATCTAAAACCAATTATAGGAAATGTGTGAGTCGAGCTACAACTTGCAAAGTGTTGCACATCCTTTCTGTCCCATCACAGTACCCTGTAATTTATCTGTATGCACAACTTTGGTCATAAGAGATGCACTCTGTCTGGGTTTCCAGTCTTTGAGATGTTTTGGTGTTGCACCCACACCCCAAGCAAGAATAAGAAGAAGGGTCAAAAATGAACACCAGCCAATGCTGGAACTTGGAATCATTTCAAAGTGTCACTCAGACATTTCAGAACAGGTTTGTTCACATGTGGGTGTTGTTTATGCATGTGTGCAAATGCATGGGCGTGTACAGTTTATAAGGGGGCAGTTCAGGGAAAGAAGAAGGATTAGAGCATGTGGTGACAGTTTTCATTCATCTCAAATGGCTTGTTGCATAAGGGAGAGGGTGTACTGGGGCACAGGAGGGGAACTTTTTAAGATGTTCATTACTGCTGGAATACATAAACATCAAACTCCAAAATGTCAGTCTTTAAAGATATATATATATATTTTTGTGTGTGTGTGTGTGTGTGTGGGGGTGTGTGTATATATATATATATATATATATGTTGTCGTGATACACATTTTGGAATTTCTGTGTTTCTGTCACTGTCCCTCCTCATCTCTGTCTCTGTATAGTGTCTCCTGTCTGGATGTTCTGTGAGACAGACATATATTCACTTAAAGATGAGAATGGGACCTTGTGGCTAACTCTAGAGATCAAAACCACCGGCGTCTGCAGTCGCCATTTGATTTGTTCCAAGTGACTGCAGTCTGTTTCAGTTTCCGGCTGCTGGAGACATCTTGTCTTTCTTCGTGACATGTCACGGAATTTATAAGTCCATTTCGTCTCACATCGTTGAGAGCAAATTGTGTTTGTCCTCTTTTACTTTGTGCCAGTATCATTTGTGGTTCTCAAGAGCTATTTCAGTTGCAGTACTGACATAGAATGGGTGTAATGTTATAAGTGGCCACTAGATGGTGTCATTGCTCCACTTGGGTGGAGTCCGATGTGGGACAAACAGAGATGGAGATGTCCAATTAACAAAAAAGTGGATACTGCATATAATGAGTTCATATAGGTATTTACTGAATAAGAAGGAAATATCGTATTTGTGTCTGTTTATATTTATATGTCCATTTGTGTGTGGAAAAGAGCTTTTTGTGACAGTTCAGGTTATCTTGTATCACTGGGTGGCTTGGAAAGTGTGTTTGAATGTATGTGTGGTTTTGGGGAATGGGGATATGAAGCAGCTGTTTAAATGCTTTGTACTGTTATTGTTGTTGTGTGTGCATGTGTATGTGTACACACTTGCATGTGTGTGTGGTATATGGTGTCATCACTTGGGCTGTGTTGTGGTAGACTCTCGGCTCCACACACCAGGCAAGTCTGTAATTACTCAAGCCAACGCTCATACACACTGTAAGCTTGTAGTCTGTGGCCCTCTCTCTCTCGTTCTCTCTCTCTTAAACTCTTCCTCAGTGTGGTCCCAGCTCTGGTTTGGCTACGAGATCTGTCTCCTGTGTTTTGGAATGTGTCGGTGCTTCTAGCCAATTCACCCTCATGCTTATGCTTCACTGGCAGCACGCACACACGCACACACACGCACACACGCACACACACACGCGCGCACACACACACACACACACACACACACACACAAGGTATAATAATGTATTTGCTTCTCTGACCGACTTGACCCAACCAACAAGCCCATTACAAATGCCTTCGTTTAGCTGCACACATTTAAACAGTGAGCTAACGCATACCAGACAGGTTTTGAAATTGTCCTGTCAGCATTGTGTACTGTTTTGTGTGTGCAAACTTAAACCAGCTGTTAGTCCACTTCAGCTACACCTGGGATAGCAGATGGCTGCCTGCAGCCTCTTCGACCTCTGACCTTCTAACCTTGATATTCATTTAGACAAGACTTGCACACATCCGTTCTGTCATCCTCCCACACAAACATCCAATCTAAGAGATGCACTCTCCTCCCTTTGTATCCTTGATTCTGCAGGTAGACATGTCAGTGCTGGTGCTTCTGCTCTCCTACTGGTCACGTGTGACTATGACAGTGTTTCTCTGAAGCTCCTGCCAGCTGCCGTCACAGAACAAGAGGCTAAGCCACATCTCTAACCAGTTCGAGAGCCTCCTATCTCTGTTCACACAGACTGGGTTACTGGGTGCACACACATAAACCCTAACAAACACACAAGCTGACTGATTGCGAACAATATACACTACTACAAACTGTGCATGCAGTCTGTTCATGTTTATTCCCTTTAACCATTTCCCTCTCTCTCTTACACACACACACACACGCACGCGCACGCACACACACACACACACACACACACGCACACACACACACACACACACACACACACACACACACACACACACACACACTCACACACACACACACACACACACACACACACACACACACACACACACACAGATTCCCCCTCCCAGCGTGGCTAAACTAGATTAGTGTGTATAAAGGCTCATAATCCCTGCTGCCTCCCCAGCAGGCAGAGAGGAGCCTGTCCTCCAAATTAGGTTGGCCTCTCTGGGTGATGAGTGGCTGCCAGTGAGGGTCCACTACATGTGTATATGTGTGTGTGTGTGTGTGCGTGTGTGTGTGTGTGCATGTGTGTGTGTATATTTTGCATTTGTTCATATAAGTGAAACACACAACTCCAGCTGCTGTGTCAGTGGTCCACACATAGACATTCATATAAAGACTGGACAAAGGAAGATGGCAGCATCATTTGTCATTGACTGTTTGACTCAGTGCTATATTTACATACTGTATTAATATTTATGGTGCTGAAAATCATGATTTACAGTTAAATGTGTAGACCTTGAACTACATACCATCTGTATTTAACAGCAGGATTTTGCATGTTAAATGGTGTGGCATGTATGTCATTCTGTTTAGTCTATTACTTTTAAGGGGTGCATGATTGTTTGTTTTGGTGTTGCTGCAGAAAGACTTGAAGAGTCCTTTGTTACTGAAAGGCCCTTGCAATGACAACACACAGGATCACACTATAGACACTGAGGAAGATGTTTTGAAATCTGAGCTCTGGGTTGTTTGCAGTGGCCTTTTCTACTTAGGTTGGATAAAACAGGGTGAGATGATTATTAACAATCATTCACTTAAGTCTTTACATTTTTGAGACAAAATATTTGACAAAAAAAACACATTAAAGTGAAAGCATCTTTCCTTTTAGCAGCCTACTGCAAAGAACAAATACTGATAGGATGTTGCAGATGTCCTTTGACTATGTAGAGCTGTGTGCATTTTTTATACTTGGGTGGACTCATCCATCTGTCATTTTATTTTGTTTAGCGGAGTTTACAGCAAACACCTTCCTCTCTGGTTGTCATCCCTCTTACATTTATGGGTGTATTAGCTGTTGATGGCTATGCATTTAGTGTCAACTGGGATTAGTAAATTCATCTGAATTGCATAACAGTGAATTACAAATGAGGGTTGACTCAATTATTGTTTTTGTATTGATATGTATAGTCTGTTTCCTGTTTCATATAGTATATATTTCCTTATTTAGTGCATTTGAACCACTGTCAGCAGCACAAAATGCTCTGCAAAAAGGCGATGCTGATACTGAAGCAGATATGCTTCTTTTAAGTATAAATAACTCAATATTTATTGCTTTTCTTTCGATTACTATAGTTCCTGATCTCCACTGGTGCACATATGGCTTATCCAAGCCCGGTCTTTATGATGTTGTGAATGTTGTCCTTCTGTTACCCTCTGTAGTGCTTATCATCATGATTCAGCAGGCTGACTGTTACTGAGGCTGTATTAGCTATGGGGCAGCACTCTTTGGGGTCTTTAGTGTGCTAATAGTGAAAGGCCCATAGGGAAGCACAGTAATTGGTCTTTATTTATGCTGAGTGAAGGCTATGATTAACTAATATCACCCCTGAGTGTATACACGCACACGTTTACACACATGTGGCGCTTCTGAAGTGCATGTGCAGTCACACAAACACGCACAGATCCCCTTATATAGTGTGTGTGGCAGTGAGATTGAGTGGAGAATTGAGTATTGAGCTAATCCCTGGTGGCAGGCTAGAAGCTCTGTAAAGCCACTGACAGGCAGTAAAAAGGCATATTGTAGTTCACTTACAGTACCACAGTGAATTGCCAGTAGAAGAGGGGGTGTTACCAGTATAACATTTTGATGATTTTGTCAAAATCTCAAGTCGTGGGCCAACAAGTCAGATATGCGTTACGCTTCCAATGCTGTGTTTATATATATGTGTATATACCAGTAGAGTGCCATGAAAGTGCCACAGTGACCACAGTGTGTCGGTGGAAAAAGGCAAGAATGAGTGTGGATATGTGTGCATATGTGTCGTCTCTTTCTCTGCCTGCTGCTAATGAGCCGAGGGCAGCAAGGCCATGCTTTGTCTTTGAAGAGACAGACGGCAAGCGGGGAAAGTGGTGCGTGTTGGTCTGCAGCCTACTAAACTTACACACGTGAAGGCCCTAGACGTCATTCACGTTCCGGCTCTGTTGTTCTGCCTATGTATGCATGGCGTATCCACCTTTCTGTGTGTGTATTTGTGTGTGTGTGCATGCTTATGTATTGTCAAATCCCCACAGTGTCGGTGTTCTCATGTGTTTACTCCTAGCGTAGAAACCGAACACTGGGCTGTAATCAGAGCTGCAGTGAGAGGATCACAACAGTGTTCCCTCATTATGGCTTCAGCAGATCACCTTTACCTCGTGTGTGTGTGATTATGGTTCTCCTCTGGTAGCCGTACATGCAGGGATGGCTCATGTGGGTTCAGGCAAAGGAATATTTGTGCATGTGTATCGTATAATATGTGTGTACCTGAAATAACTTTGTTTTTGGTTTGACTGGCTCTGACAGGTTTGATGACTGACATGTCAAGAGTTTCCAGACATGCCTATTACTAAACAAAACATAAAAACCTGGACTTATACCTTATAAGTGCACCACATAGCTACACACTTACATAAAAAGACAATTATGTAGTTTTCACCGTGAGGTCAGGGCTCTAAAATGGTAGCTGATTGGCATTTCTCTTTACCAATGCAAAAATGATAACACTAGCTCCTAAGCAAGAAAAACAGAGATAAAGCAGGGTGATCTGATAAAGGTTTGCAAAGCAGTGCTATCATGTAGTATAAACTGTGAAGATACCTTAACACATTACCCATGTTGCATTGAGGCTGAGTTCTGAAAATGCTGCAGCAGCTGGAAGCAGTGCTCGATTTGCTAAACAACATTTGAGGTTTAGAGAATATGTAAGCAACTTAACACATCAGAGGCATCTATTTAAGGGGAATAAAAGAAATGAGAAAGAGGACTCAACCAGTGAAGCGAGGAAAATGCTGGACAAGCTGGTCTTTTAGCAGAGGCTTGTTTCACAGACAAGCGTATCTGACAATAACTACTTCTTATCCAGCATTTTTTGTTGTTGGTCTAAGTGCCAGATTCTTGAACGGTAATTGCTACAAGTTTTTTGTTTTTGTTTTTTATAACCCTTTGTGTGATTATCATTACATCAACAGGTTTACACGTGGTTACAAAAGAACAAATCCTTATTTTGTGGATTCACTTTGGCATTAAAGTTTAGAATGTGCTCCTTAACAGTTTATCGGGCAAGTGACTACATTTGGTAATTTCCACATGCATTACAACACAGTGACAGCTACAGTTACAGTGAGGCAACAATCTCAGATCCAATGTGGTCTACAGGGTCTGTAAGGTCCACCTCTGCATGAAATGTGAGTGCCCCTGCTTTGTTCGGTACCATGAAGTAATGGTACTAATGTAAGGAATGATGTTCAAAGGGATAATGTGTGTGTTGACAGGGGTCTGGATCAACACTTTTATGCTGGTCTAATTTCCTAAAATTGATGTTCTAATCTTCCAGAATGCATGTTCCTTTCACTTTGCATGTATTTTTCATGTATTTTTTTCTACATACTTCTTGGATATAACATTTTTTTGGCCACTTATGGGTAAGGAACCTAATATGGTAACTTCATAGACCTTGATTTTCTACATGACAATAAGATTTTGTTTTAAATTTCACAAAAGTAATGTCTTGTTACGTTCTGCAATAACACACTACGGTTGAAAATTTGAATTTCACAGTATTTCTATAAGTGCCATATATAGGGTTAAACTTCACACATGCTCTCAAAAGTCAGTATAGAGTCATGATTAAAGTGTTTTCTGGTGCTGAAGAAATTAACTTAAGTTAGGTACACATCAGATTGATCTACTCCCGACTGATTCCTATTATTAAATTAGTATAACCTGGACCCCCACCCCTCATCCCCCCCACTCTTCCCATTCTCTTGGTTTTTAGATTATTAAATTATCTCCGCTTCTCTAACCCTCCCTCCCTGCTTTATGTGGTCCTGTAATGAGACAGTGACAGATCACCCTAAACTTCTTTCTATCCCCCTCCATCTCCCTCCTCTTTCTCTAAGAGGCCCACGGTGAGCTTCAATTTGTAAGTGCTTCAAGGAGATGTGCAAGTTATGTATGAAGCGTGTAAGCTTGTAAGCTCAGGTGACGGGGCTGTGATATGGTTCATGTGGTACAGATTCAGTTTCTTATCCTGTGTCATCAGACATTTAGTGCCAGCATGTAAAAGATCTGGCAGATAGACTTTAACCAGAATTAAAATCAGAATGGTTGGATGAGACATTGCAGAGTGTCTGGAAATACATCAACACTGATGCCACAATGAGTATATTTACACACACATCAATATTCCACTATTATTACAACTTTGACAATAATCTGAATTTCATAGGCCTCATTTAAGAATATTCTTTTTGGATATTCTTTCTTAAATTGAGCATTTTCCAACCCAGACATGTTGAATATGCTGATATTATTCAGACTCAGGCAGATTCTTTGGACATGTACACGCCACATTTGGTATATGTGTCTCATGTGTTTTATTACAGATTTTAACACATGGCCCCATTTACAGTCAGCTGCAGTAGACATAGAGACCTTCCTTGGCAAAGACAGACATTTACCCAGTTTTTCCTGAACCAGGATTTTTCAGTACACCCAGTGGTAGTATCAGAAAGTTGACCATATCAAGAAGGTGCAGCTGTTTACATGCACAGATGTATGAAAAGGAATAAGAGTGAAATATTCATTTTCATCAGTCATGAAAACAACATATTTGGAATGTAGTCTATTCCAAACTAAAAGCAATAACAATGTTTGACAAATATTTTATTAGACTATAAACTGATCAGAAACACACTGTAGCATCAGAATCAACCCAGAAGTGAAAATGTGTCAGGAGTTGCTGTCAAATACTGCCAAACTTCAGCATTTGAAATCACACAGTATCTGTGCAGTTGAGGAGGAAAACAAACCCCTGAATTAGATTTTTTTTTTCCCAACAGGACTCAGTTGTAAACTGTTTATTCTGGGTTTGAAGAGCAGTTATCGTCAGAGTTGCTGTGTACAAAAGTGCGAACAGTCGGAGCATTTTTAATACTGACTCAGCAGCATGAAGTCATAACGTTATTTACAGTAGACATCAGATGGCCATAGACTGAGAAAAAAAAATCAGTTTAAATCTTTGGAAGACAGAAAGATATATTAGATACATATTATTTGCTCAACAGTTTAGACATCTACACCACACCCAACAGCTATGTCTCTCTCTATTCATGTGTCTCTCTTTTGTTCTCCTTTACTGTTTCCCCGCCTGTCTCCATAAACTGTCAACTGTCTATATTTGGATTGTTTATGTTTGTATGCATAACTGTATGTGTATCAGTGAACATGTGTTGGACTGTGCATTTTAGAAAATCTTCACTAATCCTATTGACAGAGTTGCAGCTTTGCCTCAGCTCAGCAGCAGCTGTCTGTTTGCAGCAGAGGGGTCCGGTTCTCTTCAACTGTGAGGGGAATGTGCGGTCATCTGGACTTTTGTTGACCTTTGTTACTATTTCTCATATGTTGTGTTTTTAATTTTCTCTTTTATTCACATGTTTTCTCTGTGATACTTTTATTCAGTTACTTCATTATCTTGTTTCAAAACAATACATATGGCAAGAGTTTAATGTGTTATAACCCGCCCACCCCCCACACAGAGACACACATGGCCTCGCACACACACTCTACCCCCCCACCCCCTGCCCTCGATCCCTCTGGTTCTGCTCACACAGTGGTCTGCTCCACCCCTGGCTCAGTGCTGTCTCTGTGTCTCAGAGCACACATTCATTATCTAATCTTCCTCTATGTTTAATTTACAGCCTTGGCTGCTGCTGCCATATGCTCCTTTTGTCTCTGCCTCCTAACACACACGTACACAAACACACACTGCTGTGTAGCTTTACCTCAGCATTCATTGCTGGTTAAAAAAAAAAAAAGCAAAACAAAAACAAATATGCCAAAGAAAGCCTCCCGCCTCCCCCACCTCCCCCTTTAGTAACACTTCTCAACCTCCCCATAAGCTTGCGCTGCCACAGAGAGATGTGTGTGTGTGTCTGATTATGTCTGGGTGTATGTGTGTGTTGACTGCTTGGGTGCTCTAAAGAGGCAGACTTACCAGTTTGAGGTGAGAGACCTTTAAAGAGGCTCCTTATTGTCCATCTTCTCTCTCAACCTGATTTTAGAATTCCACTTGTCTCTTTGTAAATGTTTTTACTCCAGTGTTTATTTATGAATGGTGGTGTGTCGGTCTTTGTTGATTTCACTGCCTGAATCCTGTACATGGTGTAGTGTGTTTGTACCTGAGGCACACTTGTTGCTGTCAGTAAATACTCTGAGTTAAAGCTGCACAAAATTGGAAAAACTGTTCACATACTGCAACATTAAGAAATACATGGGTTTTGCTGCTGGACTTGCACAGCTCTATCTCATAATTACTAATTATTACTACTAATTATTGTAAAATGGTGCAGTGGCTAGTACTATTGCCTTACAGCAAGACGGTCCTGCGTCCAATTCTGAGTTTGCATGTTCTCTGGGTACTCTGACTGCTACTGCTGTCAAAGACATGCACTGAATAGGTTAACTGGTCAATCTAAATCACCCATAGGTGTGAATATGAGTGTGAGTGGTTGTTTGTCTGTACATGTTTGTATATGTCATATACCAGGATACCCAACGTGACCCTCACAATGAATAAATGGTTCAGAAAATGAATGGATAGATATTGCAGAATCTTGTATTTAGCTGAAAATGCATAGAAAAATATGGATTTTCTCTGTATAATTTCTGTGTATCTGTGACTTGCGTGGGAATCATGCTTTTGTTTACTTCAATGAGGGTTTGAACAGACAGTGTTATGAACTTCTCTGCTGTGATTTTTCCAGGGAAATTATGTAGTTTAATACATTACTTGACCCACCTATTTTTATTTAGCGTTGTCCTTTCTGTATTCAGAAATTTAGATAGCACATCTCGTGATACGATATAATGTGCACACTGTAATGATTATACAAAAGATAATATACTGAACAGCCCTTCTCTGAATGTTGTGATGTTTGCTGTGTACCTGTGCACAGGAGAGCAGAGCAGAGCAGTGCAGACAGTGAGCTCATCTGGAGGGTGGCTAATGCGGTGTCACTGTGAAATATAAATGGGCTGAGAGCAGCCGTACTGTAGATGAGCACTCCCAGGCCTTTTTACACAGTGCTGTGTGTGAAGAGCCTATCGTTACTCATTTTCATGGGTGTGCAGTTCTGCTATTGACTTAAAGTGCAGAGACGCAACCACCTACTCGGCTGCATTTGGGAAATATAATGAACTACAGCGACAGGACTTAAATATGTTGGAGTGGAGAGGGCAGGAGATGAGAGAGGGTTATACAAGTTAAAAGACAGAGTGGGTTTCCTGTTTGCTTTACTCAGGATGATAGTGAATTGCTGTGTTGTTTGCCGCTCATTTTATCCCTTTTCCTATGCCCTTGCCGTTTTTCTTCCTCTACCTCTATGGCCCTCTCTCAATTTCTCAAGCTACTTCCCTCACACTCCTGGCCAGTAACACATGTTTTGAAATGACGTATTCACACAGTGAGACACTTTTCTGCAAAGGGTGTGTATGTGAGAGAAACATACAGAGAGAGTTTGTGGTTAGCTGGGCTTTCTCTCTGGCTCCAGAGGCCCTGGCCAAGTCAGCGGTGAGGTTTGGCTCAGTTGTCTCAACACTGCACACACACACACACACACGCACACACACACACACACACACACACACTCTCACACTCACACACACAGTATCTTTTTCTTTATCCCCTCTACCTCTCTCTCTTATGCTGACCCATCCACATAAGTGCCCTTTCTATTTTATGCACCCGACACCCCCTCTCCCCACATCCCCACATCCCCTCCACCTCCAACTCCAATACATCGCAGCTCATTTTAATAGTTTGACTGTGTCCCAGGATAAAACCTAAATTGCTCTGCAGTGAGATTCTCATTACATTGCACCTTTACAGTACCTTACTTTCTTTCTCTCACATTTTTTTCTGTCTTCCTTCTTTAACGCACTCGTAACACACACACAAACAATAGGAGAATGCTTTCCACTGCTTAACGAGACAAAGAGCCATTGATTTAGCAGGGAGTACAAGGAGTTAGGAGTGATCGATCTTGTAAAGCCTGTGGACACGCTCTCGCAAGGTTCGGAGGAGAAGGATCGGAAGAGGGAGGGAGGCTGAGAAAATGAGAGAACAGATTGGGAGGTGTAATCAAGAGATACCATCTCTTGATGTGATCACGTGGGTTGCACTGGGCAGCTAATAGTGTACTTCTTCAACAGGGCCTTGAAATACATCTCACACCCCCACCAGATCCACATGGGGAAAGGTAGGCAGCGATGGAGAGAGGGGAAAAAAAGGAGGGTAGGGTCAGGGATGGTGAGGGGAGAAAAGGAGATGATGCATGGGTGTGGGGGTGGTGGGAGATTTAAATGGAGGCGGTGCAGTGATGTATGAAGTCTTGTGGAGTTTGTGTGTGTCTGCATGTGGTGGGGCATTTTATGGTTAGGCAGAGTTCTGCCTCTTAGGGTCTGTATGTAAGCCAACTGTGCTTGTGTTTGTGTGTGTCTGTGTTTGTCTGCTGACTCCTGTTAACCACACTGCTATTCGTGAGAAAAAGACAAGCACATTAGATACTCTGGGCCAATAGGCATCTACAAAGAAGACACAATAGTGAATGTTAATAGCATTTTGAGAAGGTCAAAGATAGCTGTAAAATAACAAGGCCTGTAATGGGTCTAGCTCAACACCGTCCTGCTTTCTGAGCTCATACTGGAGTGTGATATGTATATTCACCTCATTTGTTTATGGTCTGTTTATATGACTTTGTACACAAGAAGTGGATTCGTGACTCTACAGATAAAGGGTTTGACTTCCAGAGTTGGATAGAAGCCTGTGGATGTGAAAGTTTTCCCTATTGTCAAGCCTTCAATACAAGACTTTCAGCAACTGTATGAATGTGTCTAAGGGCATCACTACAAAAACACAAATCCACTTTTCCTAAAGTGAAATAAGGCAATAATGCAAACCCAAAACTGGTAAGATGTTTTTCTTCTTTGTTTTCCCTCCTTCTTTAAGACTATCCCTCTGTCTCTCGCCCTGGTGCTTTGTAGTCATTCTCAGTTCCGCTTGTCATCCAGTGACAGCGAGAGCGCAAGTCATTGGTGAGCGGAGCCTTTAAAGGAGGCCGCTTTTTTACGAGCAGACATAAAAACACATGAAGCCGGCGCCGTTTAAAAAGACATCACACTCCCCAAGACAGCCTGCAGAGAAACAGAAGAAAGGATGAGTAGGTGTGGTGGAGGTGGGAGGTGGTGGTGGTGGTGGGGTGCTATGGCAGAGGATGTAACTGCGTACCACACAGAGTCAAACAGAGACAAAGAAGCTCACCTTTACAACTGTCTTTTCCCTCTTTGTTTTATATCTCCACTCTCTTCTCTGTAAATACACACACAGGCATCTGCTAACTGTTTAATGCTTAATGAATGCTTCTTTCTATATGTGGCTGCAGTCCTTGTTGATGTAGACTAAATGATTTTGTATATACACACACTTTCCAGCATGTACCAGTCACATCCTGATGGTCTTTATTTATATCACTGCTGTCAGTTTCTGTAACAAGCAACGAAAGAGGAAATCAGTTGAGACATAGTGCTGTGGAGTCTTCTCTGAGTCATCTGCACTCAGTCTTTAACCCCGCTGCATGGTTTCCAAAAAGACAGAGTGAGAACATAGAGACATATGGTATAAGGCCAGATGATTGCAGCAGTGTTGGTGAAATGTGTTATCTCCTTATTGTGGCTTGGCTCTTTGCTCCAGAAGCGGTTCAGAGTTGGTGATTAGCTGTAGCATGATGTTCCTCCGTAGAGCAGAAGCTGGCAGGCGGTGAGGTCCATGGAGACAGAGTTCTGCCCAGGCCAGGGCTCTCTGACTGGCCTGGGGTTTGGAAACCAGCCCCCTCTCACCACCGAGAACTTCCATAGCTGGTGGTACACAGCTGGGCCTAAGGATCACTGGCACCAAAACCAATGGATGTTTATGTGTTTGTAATTATCAGCATCCTGTCTTGAGACCCCCCAAATACCCTGCTGAGAAGACTAAGCATGAGCTAAAATATGGTCTGTTTTTCTGTGAGCCAACATCAGGCCACTCCACAGTATCTTTTATTTTAGGAGGGATTTGACTTGTTAAGACTGACTGATTAAGAGCAAATGTATTAAACCAGTATGATATTGAATTTTCCATTGACTATTGACTTAGGTAATTGACTGTTTAGAAATCATTCTTAAGGAGCAGCAGTGGTACTTTTGGACCAACAGGTGCCTCATGAACTGCTGAAAGACAACAGTGTGGTGTATTTCTTTTTCCAGTGTTTTAATTATCAGTCTTCTTTTCTTAGTTAGCATGTGCTCTTGTCAGCATGTGTTTTGAACTACAAACACTGTACAGAATATAATTTCTTTGCTATTTTCTTCAGCTTATTTAAATACAATTAGTAATGTATGTGTCCAACAATGCACATTGCAACACAAAATGTACACGCGTGACTTATCTTTCTTTAACATGCACAGAACCAGCAAATCCATTTCTGAACCTGACTCCTGACACAAAAATGCTAATTATTAATGTATTATTTGTATAAACATAAATGAAGCCTTCTGGAGATGAACATGTAGCATTGCATAGTTGTCTCTTACTTGTTATCATCCCAGTTGGCAGTTTGACGGAGCAATACATTTTTAAGCATTAAACATGCGTGAATGCATACTATAGCATGTGCACATGCAGATACACACCTGCATCCCTCACAGCTGTTAAAACCACATGCACACAATGTGATAAATCCATCATGGCCTCTGTGGCCCCTTCTGCCAGCTGCTCACGGCACTGCTAGTACGTCTGTCTTGTTGCTAGGATACACACACACTGAGGGAGCAGCTCTCCCCATGTCACACACATTCTGTTTGTGTCCATCTCCGTTACCAAGGTGCCATTTAGTGTACATACAGAGATACACACCTAACATAGACTATGAACTTTACAAGGCTCTCCATCTACCACATAATATGAAGTATCACAGTTTATACTTATCAACTCCATCTGAGATTATTTGCCTTTTGCTATATAATTATTATTTATAATAGTATCGTGATAATGTATTATGTAATTTATTACTGTATTGATACATTTCACGGTTTTGTAGTGATTGGTTTCTCTCGCTTGTCTGCAGTTAACTCCCTGGACAAAAGGGGGCATGATAGAGAACAAATTGTTAGGGATCAAGTACCATTAGAGGGCACTATACATTTATATTCCTCATTGCTGTAAGAGTGCAGCTCCACATCCCCCTTATCAGTCTTATTTGATACCTCACAGCAGCTCCCTCCTCTTTAACGCTCTGCTGGATTCTCTCTGTTGTCGTTTTATCTCTCTGCCTTTCTGCCCATCCTCTACCTCCTCTTTTTGTCCCTAGTTCCTTACACTTATTTACCCCTTCCTCCTCCTCTTCCTTACCCAACTCCCTCCTTAACCTTTCTCCCTATCCTTACCCTCTGTTTTTTTTCACCTCCCTCCCCTCTTGGCTTTCTCCCTCCTACCATAACGTCCCACAGCAAAACACAAGAGATTCCCCTCCACAGAGCCTCCCTTCCCTGCCTTCCCTCAGCTTTTCCTCACTCCATCTCTGGCTCCCTCCCTCACTCCATGCATTCATCACTCTTGCCCCTCAGGGCTTTGTTCTGCCTTAATCAGGAGCTTAAGTGTTGCATTCTCACCCAGACAATGCCTGCCATTCAGTCTGGGCCTGTGTAAATAGGTGTGCCCTGATCGAGTGCCAGCGGGCATGCCATGCCAGCCTCACTGCGGTAGTGGTGATCAGCCATAGCCCCCAGCTACAGGAGGCACGGCCCTTCACAGATACACACACACACACACACACACACACACACACACACACACACACACACACACACACACACACACACACACACACACACGCACACACACACACACACACACACACACACACACACAAACAAACTAGTAGCAGCAGGAGGTGGAAGAGCAGAACTTGAAGGCTCCCTTTGAAGTGTTGCCATACATAGATATGGATGGGCAGTATACCACACACAATGCAGGCAGGCATATGCACATGGGCAAAAACATTCCTCTTCAAATGGGGTGCAGAGTGTAGGAATCATTTTCTAATCTGCCATTTTCACAACAGTCCTGTGTTTTGTTGTGGTGGTATAATACCAAAATAGTGAGTAGAGGTTTATGAGTATAGTGGCAGCCTGTTTCTTGGCCACCTGGCATACTCTTTCTAGGCGGCGATATAGGCCTCTACCCAGCTGGATGATGCTTGCTGTCAGACTGGTGTGTCACATGCAGGCAGCCAGCTTCCTCCAAACACCCGACCATCTGTCTGCATCAATGATGGCACTCTACCTGCAGACAGCCAGAGAGAAACAGGGAGAGGCTGATGAACATACAGTATTAAGGAAAAATAGAAGCGTAGGCGTACAAACAAATGCTGGCAAGTTTAATCACTGTGCACTTTATGCACACACACCCAGTGGTGATTATCCACCTAGCTTTTATGAGATGTACCTATCAACTTCTAGCACTCAAAGAGAGTAACAGCTAGAGGGGGAGGGAAGATAAAAGAGAGGTGGACAGACAGATAAATATACAGTAGACAGACAGCAAATGACACACAGAAAGGGAAAAAAAGTGAGCCCATACTTGCCCATGCTATCTATTCTCCTCAGATGGCCATTTGGGCTTGTTAATCTATTGCCTGGTAACAGAGACAGCCTATCAACAACAGCCACGCCCCTCTGCACATGCTCATAGAGAGGGTCTGACTTGGATCTTTGAAGGGAAAACACGCACACCACACCAAAGTACACGCACCCACTCACACATACACATACAAAACTCCCCACAAATCCTGGCCTGTCATTGCTCTCCATTGTTTGGCTGCGGTTGCTTTCTCCTGGTGTGACTGCCAGCAGATGGCTAGCACTGAGCTGTCAGAGTCGGCCTGGGGCCCACACACAGGCACAAACACACACACACATACGCACACACACGCACACACACACACACACACGCACACACACACACCACACACACACACACACAGTCACACAGAAACACTCACGCATACAAAGAGTGTCTTATTGCACACAGAACATACAATATGCACAGTGTCAACTGAATGGTACTAGTGTTGGTGTCTATAACACTACTCCAAGCCTGCTTTTGCTTCAGATAAGACAGCACACATTGTCTCTTTCAATTTTTCACACATCATACACACACAGGTTCCTGATAGACTGTGAAGCCGTTCAGCTACAGGTGCCCCTCATGACCCCTCTCCCTGTAATGACTGTGTAATCTCATAAAAGGGCCGCCTTACTCCATTAGCATGTGTAAAGGCCATTGTGTGTGTGTGTACATGGGCATAAGTGCTTGGAATCTTGCTGCTGCTGCCATCTTCGGCATCTGTGTGTCATTCTGTGTGTGTGTGTATTTTGCAGTGTTTCCTATGTGTGGAAGCAGGTGTCGGGCCTAATGGAGTGTGCCCACGTAGCATGGAAGCAGCTGCCGCAGAGTGGGGTCATCTGGGGTTGTCCAGAGGTGAAAGGTCAGGGTCAGGGTGAGGAGTCGGCAGTAGCTACATGACATTCCTCTACTCTCTAATCATAGCTCTGATGAATGAGCATAAAGTGGCAGCTGGTAGACTGGAGGCCTTGACTGAATGTGTGTGGTGGTGTCAGAAGATTCACGAAGGAGGATGGAGGGAAGAGAAGGAGGGAGGGGTGATCTATACATCTATACTAATCTCACTTTCACAGTAGAAAGCAGAACCCGTATTGACTGCACAAGGCTATGATCCTGAAGGAGCTGTACATCAGAGAAGACAAGCACAACACAAGCTTTTGTCAATGTCTCAAACTCCACACATACTGTATGTACGAAAACCTCAACCCACACCCAGAGGTTCAAGTGCATGCATCGTCATCCTCTCTCTCTCTCTCTCTCTCTCTCTCTCTCTCTCTCTCTCTCTCTCTGTCTCTCTCTCTCTCTCTCTC
>JAPQRP010000013.1:15870752-15883065 GCA_037367295.1 Apogon hyalosoma
GTGTGCGTTTGTGCATGTGTGTGTATGTGTATGTGTGTGTGTGTGTGTGTGTGTGTGTGTGTGCGTGTGTGTGTGTGTGTGTGTGTGTGTGTGTGTGCGTTTGTGCATGTGTGTGTATGTGTATGTGTGTCCAGGGATTCACACCAAATCCTGAAGGAGCTGACTGCTGCAGTTTGGCATACTTATGTATTTTTGGTCAAGAAAGACAGTAGCAAAAACGACAAGCTGATAGGACCAATATTATGGGAGATATTAGTAATTTTGGAATACAATGCCCTTACAATCACGTTGCTATGGCCAGAACACTTTGGCGGTGACTGTTGGACAAATGCAGTACTAACATCTAGAACCTGTGGATCCCCATGGGTCAACGCGCTAGTATTTCCTAAGACATTTCAGGTTGTTCATGTTATTCACATTTTTAATGAAACTTTGTAAATGTAAATATTATTATAATGTGATTTTACTTTTTTCCACTGCTATTTTTTTACTGCTCTGGCCCACTTCAGGTCATACTGGGCTGAATGTGGCCCCTGAACTGAAATAAGTTTGACACCCCTGTGCTACTGGAATTCTCTCTTCTTTTCTTTTTTCTACAAATACATTTAACGTCACAAATAGGAAACCTGAATTTTGTGTTGCTCTTGACTTCAAACATACGCTGCACCCTAAAACTGTCCCATCACATTTACCAATAGAGAAGAATTTTCCCTCAGGAATAAGACAATTACTGGCTTCACCAACTTTACCTTCAGAGGAACCTTTCAAAGGTACTGTAGAAAATCACTAAACAAGGATTACAACACTGACAGAGTTGCAACATGTGGTTTTTGACAGCACATGCTCCTGACAAACCAGTTCTTGAGAATTTAAGACCTTTAAAACCACATGTTTTGTAAAGAAAGAAAACAACATAGTGCAAGGAAAAGAAAACAATAACTAGACAATTTTGTCCAGGTTTACATATTTTTTAGTACCAATATTTTTTTTTAAATCTGCTCAGTTATCCAGTGATTCATACATTTAGTCCAAACTGTTGATGCTGCTGGAAAAGTACATGTTTACATCTACAGTGAAAGATCAGGAACAGGATGTAGGTCACAAGAGGAAGTCATGAGGTGACTGTAATTAATATAATACTACTCATGTAAATGCCATGAATATTTTTCCTTCTGCAGTTGTCACCATGGACGAAGAGCCATGTTTGCTCCTTCCTCTTCACACCAGAGAGAAAGTAGAGAAGCTGCTGTTCAGAGGAAATGAAGGAGACAACTGCAACCACATGGATGACAGTGACTGGTGCAACCTGGCAGGCCTCCTAGGATACGAGGAAGAGCGGATTGCAACGTTCCGGCAAGAGGAGCATCCTGTTCGTGCACTCCTGTCTGACTGGGCGAGCAAGGACTGTGCCAGCATCGACACACTGTGCACAGCACTGCGCAAGATCAACCGTGAAGACATCGCCCAGAGTCTGGTGCTCAGCCCTAATACTACAAAGCCAACTGCCACTTCTGTAGTGTGAATTAAGTTCACTGATAACTGCACCTGAACCTTAACCTTCCTATTAATCCATGGCCTCCCTCACTCCAAAATTCTCAAACCACTTATCAAGCCAGCGCTGAAGGTGATGATCAGTTCCAGTTCAGGCATTTTATTTTATGAGAATGGGAACATACAAGAAACCAGAAGATTTTCAACCAATATCAACACAGTTCACTCAAAGTAAACCAAATGTTTCACTTTCAAGAAGTGCTTATAATTAATTTCCTCATCTGTCTCTGCTATGAAATCATTCCATTTTCAGCCTGGATGTCAACCTGCCTTTTCACATGCCTTAAAATCCAACAATGTTATGATCTAACTATATGTGGAGCGACAGCCGGTCTTGAACTGATGTTCTAGTGGATCCCTGCCCCTTTCATTTCTACACCCCTGCTTCATAACTGTCATTCTTAAACTTGCTTAGCCTTTGCTGCCCTTATTTATAGCATTTATAAGCCAGTGTTGTACTTCTAAATGTCACTTTTCAACTCTATGCTACCAAAGAGGAGTGAATGTCTCCACGCCATACTCGACAAGCAACATTATTCACATGCCACGTGAACCTTTTTGAGGGCGACAAGTGGCTTGTGTCTGTAACTGTTACCAGAGGAGGCATGCATGCCACAGAGTATCTGGATCTTTGCAAATATGACAGCCTGAGACGGGACGTTTGCTTGGACTTGTTCGAACTCAGCTATTCATTCCTATTTTAAAACATGAACATTAGATTTAAGACACTGAACTGCAGGACATGTGGGAGTAAACTCCACTTTAGCTTGGGCTTAAGTGATGTCTGCAGACTTTTCCTTTTCCCAACAAGTGCTCTAAACCTGCTAGCTGGACTAAAGGGCCAACTAGGTGGTCTGTGGGGCAGGTCATTGACCGATGCAACATGACTCCATTCTGCGCTCAGGCCTATCTGCATAACACAGGAGCTCCCACACTGATTCTCTCATAGTGACCCAGAAAAGGACGGATGTGGAATTTACTTCCCTCAGTAGCGAACATGTATACTCTATGTACATAGGTAGACAAGTGCGCATACCAAATAAACTCATGTACTGTACATACAAACAAACACAGACCTACAGTATGTAACCATTCGTGCATGTACTATACAAACATACCACACATACACACACACACACACACACACACACACACAGAGATCATGTATACATTAACACTCTGGTTCTTCCAGAAAACTTAAGAAACTGCCATAAACATAGGGGACCATGTACTGTTTAATATTATTAGTAGTAGTCAGTATACGGTGACTCTGTGTCTAAAAAGTATGCCTAACTTTCTATGATTTGCAGTGTTAGTTATAGATGGTGAAATACTATCTCATCAGTAAACAGCATGCAGAAACTAGCAGCTCCAAGAAAAACACACTCATATACACAAAGATCACAATATAAAACAAAACAAAAAATAATAATCAAGGATTTATTTTTTTTTTAATTATTTTTGTTTGTTTTCCTCAGGGTATCTAGTAGTAACATAAACAACAGTTACTACATCAATACTACACTTGGATCTGTAGCTTCAATAACTTTAACAGAGCAATCTATAGGAGACACTGTGTTTATCCAGAGCAGTGATTCTTGCGACTGACAATCCGTCAAACAGATGAATAAGAGAGGGAAATGGGCCAGCTAGAAAAAAAAAAAAAAAAAGAAAGCGGTGTCTTGTTTCTTCATTGTTTGCAACAATGACCTCTGAATGAAAGGCAAGTCAGTGGAGACACAAGTCAAAGGATGTGGGATGGATTCAGACCAAAGGAAAGCGGAAAAGAGTGGATCTGAAATGCTAAGTTTTGGATTACTTCAGTGTAAAGCTGAAACCCAGGAAATTACATCTGCATTAATCAGCTTGTTTAAGTGTAAGCATGCCTAGCTCTCCTCATGGCAGTATTTGTTCCTTTTGTTGATTTTATTCCACTGTCTGTTTGTTGGATGTTATTTGAAGGAACAAATAATCCATTACGTCAACTGACCTGTATAGCCAGCCTGTGTTCAGATTGTCCATTTTTACTAACCACTAGTGTACTGAGCTTCATGCAGTAGTTTTACTTTAAATGAAGGTACTCTTACTTTACTCTCTAAGGGTTATTGTATTTAAAATCCAGAGTAATAACTGTAAATGGTATTATATTTCTATTTTATTGCCATAGATTGTAGCACTTAGACGTGTCTGTCTCTCTTGCATCGTAAGTGCCTGGGAACTGTTTCAGGTATCTGTTGATGTTGTACATTTATGTTTTTAGCTCCTTTTGTAATATATCTTCTTTAGTTTTATTATTGTTTTGTAAATAATTTCATTTTCTATTTTATTTTTTAGTTCAAGCCTAGAAGATGTACTGTACAGTATATTTGTGAAAGGGACTTTGTTACAATATCAATGCTGTCCTGGTTTAATACAGCAAGAGGGGCAAATGGGAGGAGGTGCCTTTGTGAGGTACTTGGTGCAATTAACAAACGATCCACCTCAGTGTCAGGTATTATGATTTACTGTGTCATTTAGAGGACTGGACATAAGTAGGGGACACACATTTGTAATACCTGTAATGCCCGAGCACTGTAAGTCAACCTCTTTGCTGTATTAAATGAAAAGCATCCCACATACTTTTACAGCATCTACATATTATATATACCACGTAGTATTCATGCATTATCTTTCACGTACATAAAAACATATTGTTCATACATAGCTACTAATTTTTCACCTAAAAAATTTAGCAAATTGAATTGAGTACATTTAACTTGAAAGACAAATGTTTTGAGACGTCATGCATGTCGGAAAAGTTTGCACCAGCAAGATGTTAAATGTGTCATCTGTGAGTTTCAGTTATTTTGGTTGAAACCTAATCCACTATGGTGACTACAGCGGTAACTCTTTATAATAAGGGTACAGATCATATGCTTAAATAAGAAACACTGACAGTAACAAACGCATGACTCATGATGACTGAAGATGTATCATGAATTACTGTAGTTCATCAAACTAACGACCAAATCACATTTGAACATCATCAAACACTATGTATATTTATTGATTAACTGGATTCCACAGACATTTCAGATCAGTCATTTGAAGTAGATTTGTACCTGTTCTGATATTATAAAACATGAAGTTTACTCTATTAAACTGGTCATCAAGGAAACAGCACAGGTCAGCCCATCATTAGATATAAGAAGTGTTCATCATTACTGGACCTAAAACTAATAAATGTTTGCCTCTAATAACCAAATAATAAAATGTTATTTTTTTTTCTAATGATAGAATTTTTTTTCTCCAAATTCACAGATTCAGATAAATGTAGAATCATAGAATCCAGCTAATTTGGTCATATATTGATATGACAAATGTGAATTAACATCCATGAATTGATAAAATATGATGATAAAAGAATAAAGACATAAAATCACTGTGACTTGAGCGTTAGACTGACAGTATTTCTTGATACACCTGGTGTCATTTCACACATTAAATCATCGTGTTTCATGCATTTTTTTTATGCATGTAGTTGGTACCCTTATCATAAAGTGTATACAGTACAGTGTTGAAGAGTAATTCCATTATATAACTTGGTCATGGCCCTGCGATGAACTGGCGAAATGTCCATGGTGAACCCCGCCTTCGCCTGTATGTAGCTGGGATAGGCTCCAAGCAACCCCCATGACCCTAGTGAGGATAAAGCGGGTTCAGAAAATGAATGAATGAACTTGGTCATGTTACTTCCTAGGTCCCACAGGAAACAGTACAGAAGAGCTGTATGATCTGTAAGGCCTCATCTCTGTTTTGTGATGGTTAAGAAATGTATTTTGGTTTAATTTGTGTTTATTATATTTATCATTACCATAGATTGACCGCCTCAAAAGTCCGATCCTCACTGTACCATAGCTCAGTCAGCACTGTACCTTCAGAATTTGTATTCCGAAAGAAACTGTGATTAAAGATGGAGGTTTTTCCTTGGATAGTATTTGTTTATTTTGATAAGTATCACAGATGTAATCACATGGCGATTACCAGACACTGAATTGCTTGTACATTAAACAGCTGAGGTGAACATGTCATGTTATTGCACTTGAGTAACAAAGTAAACATGCAAATGAGGGCACAAGAAGGCTAAAAGAATAAAATGAAGCTCAAAGTGGCAAGACTGACTGTGCACCAGGACTGAACTGTACAGATCGATGAATGTGCTGAATGTTCCTTCTATGCTAATACATATACTGTACTATAGTTAATGTGAATTTGAAAAATTCCTACGTCAGACAAGCAGTAAAACAAATAATAAAGCTCTTAAATCCACTTATCCTCTGCATTGATCTGCCACACAAACCCAACACTGCATGCACTTCCACACACAGGGCAGTTTTAATGCACACACATACATATGCATATGGACATGCACGCTTCAGTGCAATCCAAGTATGGTTCGCCCTTGGGCTCCTTTATGTTTTACCCTCAGGATGGAGAAGGCCTGTGCATTTTCCTCAAGAGCTACTAAAATCCTTCTGACATGTTGTCCAGGCCAAATGAGACAGACTGATTACTTGAGGCTTCAACAGCTGCAGCACCAGAAGGGGTTGGAAGAGGAAGAAGGGGTTGAAAAGTGGATAAAGTAGGACGGACAAGCTCCCGTTTGGTGTCTGACTACATGGCGTTACAAGTGGTCATTATAGTTAGGGCAACACTGTTCTAGGGTATTGCACATAAACAACCTGTCAACGCAATTTGACTTAGTCTGGTGAGTGATACGGGAAGGTAATTACGCGTGAAATGACACATTGGTTCCCACTGGTGTCGCATTTTAATGTGCTGTGGGCTTTCACACTTGTATTGTTACAAGTGTAAAAATATTATGATGGATTAGTATAACTCACAGATGAAAGGTCAATGTTTTTAAATCATATAAAAACAAGGAAGGACACAAAGCTTTAACCCATAACGACCCAAACATCTGTCGGTGACCAAAATCAATTACTGATCTAAACTGTTTAATACCTGTTGATCCACTGATCCTATCAATACATGTAAATAATTGCTGTAAAATGCAGTTTGTCATCTTTTCATAGTCATCAGATATGACCCATTTGGACGTTCAGAGGCTCTGTAGTGAATGTGGAAACACCGTCATCTTCTACAACATTGATTCACCAGTAAAACCCATGGAGTTGGATCAATGACAGTGGATGGAGACGCTTATTTTATGTTCAGTTAATGATAGATTTTGCAGAAAAATGTATATCTTTCTTCGGCTTTCTCTTTTTGGATATATATCGACATAATCAGTAAATTAATAATTGGAAAATACCGTATTGTCACTTAAAAATGCAAAATACAGAGTATAATATTACAGTAAATGGTAATAAATCACTTAGGAAAAGTTAAAAATAGAGGAAAAAATAATTTGGGAACTGCCACAAAAGCAGCACTGGGTCTTTATGGGTTAAAAAGTCAATAGAAATTATTTTTTATCATCAGAGGTGTCAGGATGTGCATTTGTGGAACATAAAAAGATCATCCTGTAATTATAATAATAATATTTACAAAAATCTTTGTAATATCCAGTTGCAGTTTAATTGGAATTGACTGAAAATACAACTGTGACACAAATGAACCAGTGGATTAGAGACATGAATAGAGTTAAAGCAGCACATGTAAACTGGGATGGAATGAGCTGTTCATGCTCTTTTTCATCACACATTTACTGCCCCAGATGATGGCTTTAAAGTACTCCTATGAGTGTTTAGACCAACTCTGATCATCATATTAAACTTACAAGGATCTGTTTTTTACTTCTGCAAATCAGAGGTGGCATCAACAGGTTCTGACCCGGTTCCAGTGACCAAGATCAGTTTCTAAATGAACCGTGGTTTCAGATGGAAAACACATTCCCCAGGCTAACTGCTGCTAACCTCCAGTGAGTTGTTAGTGCGGAATGTTTGATGTGTGAAGGGAACCATGTGTGTAGGAGTGACATGTGGTGGTGGTGAAAGAGGATAGGCCATGGTGAGTGGGTGACCGGTTGAAGTTTGCTGAGTGACTCCAGTCATCAAATCTGCAATGACACTTCTAATTTGTGTTTAAAGAAATTGAAATAATCTCCAGGACTTCAACATGTGGGGTTAAAACCTGCTTAGTGGCTACTGTGGCAAACACTGAAACATGGATCTGAAGACTTTAGATGCTTTAACGTCACTCTTCATTTTATTAAGATGGATGGAAGTTATACATAAGAAAGGTAAGGTGAAAATCAGATACTGCCAGACAAAAGATTAAAATGAAACTCTAGAGCTTGGTTTCCCAAATGCAGGGTCAAGAGCCTGAAATGGAGCAGTTTTTATTGAGTCGCCAGATGGCAGAGGATGATGAATGGCAATTATATAATGTGTGAATTAATTATTCTAATTGAAAATTTGAAGTACACTACCAGTCAAAAGTTTGGACTCACGTCGTTTTTCTTTATTTCCATGACTATTTACATTGTAGAGTCTCACTGAAGGCATCAAAACTATGAATGAACACATATGGAATTATGTAGTTAAAAAAAGTGTGACATAACTCAAAGCATGTTTTATATTTTAAATTCTTCAAAATAGCCACCCTTTGCTTTTATTACTGCTTTGCACATTCTTGTCATTCTCTGGATGAGCTTCATGAGGTAGTCGCTTGAAATGTTTTCCAACAGTCCTGAAGGAGTTCGCAGTGATGCTGGGCACTTATTGGCCATCTGCGGTCCATCTCATGTCATTTAAATGAGAAGGTGAGTCCAAACTTTTGACTGGTGGTATATTTTCTGGCTTATAAATGTTTAAATCAACAATACATAAGTAACATGACAAAAATGATAACCACTAAAAGCATGTAATCTGCGTAGACTGTAGTAATGTTAACATTTTTGAATATACATGGATTTTTAACTTACAATTTTTTTTTGTTGCTTTTTTTCTATGTCATCAACTTCAGCCATAAACAAATAATACCAAACACTTAATAACTGTCATATTTTAACCCTTTACATGTCATGTTTGGTTAATATGCATTATTATTTTTTCTGCTTGGTCAAATGTTCAAAAATGTGTCAGTGTGCATTTTTTACGCACTTGGTGCTAGTGTCATAATTTTTCAGTGTTTACAAAGTGTTGATTGTAGTGGTCGGGTCAGAAATTTAAAAATCATTCAAAAATGACCAACTTTTGAATTCTAACCTAATACAAATTGTGAAAAATAACACCTTTTATAACATAAAGTTCATGGAAGATTAAGAAGATACACTGGCATAAAAGATGTAAAAATAACATAAAAAAGGCAACAAGAGAAAGAGGATGTAACAAGATGGTATTAACATCAAATACATAACAAGACAGAAATGATGTAAAAGATGTAACAAGACAAAAAGAATGTCAGACACAACAAAATGTTCAGAAGAGACATCAAATGTCTCGTTTGGGCCTGGGGCTGAGAAAAACCTGATATGCTCTTGAGAGACTACAGTGAACGTTCAGCCTGTAATCTAAAGTATTATCTAAGTTTACTATTATACTGCACTTTGGAAGCTGAATTAGTGGTTAGACTGAAAAAAATGACTGTATTCATTAATTTTTCAAGTAGGTGATTTTTATCTGATGCCGTTTCACATTTAGTTTGATGAGTTTTCAACATGTTGTGGTCAGTTTTATGGCTCAGTCTCAGTGTGGTGTAAGAATAACAAGCTTATTTACTCTACAAATCACCACTGGGATAGAGTGAGAAAGCAGAAACAGGACTCCCCCAGGAATGTCCACTAATGTGAGGCTGTGAAACCTTTGCCACGAAAAGACCTTTCCAGGAGTCTTGCATGAAACGACATCAGGACACGATGACTTTCAAAAGAAACCCCTGTTTTATTATTAATAATGTTATTTTTACTTTTAGATGGAGTTAAAGTAGAAACTATGGGACAGATAGTTAGATTCTCCCTAAAGCTTGATCTATTTGAAATATTAGGCTATAGGGTCTCTCTAAAAATGACTGGACTATGACTCAAAATGAAGTTAAAGCTACAGATTTAATTTAATACATACATGAATAAATTATACGGTCATGACAAAGAGGATTTCATCTCCTTGAAAACTGCAACTGCTGGAATTTTGACCTGAATTATACGTCTGTGCTTATAATTGCACAGCACCTTCACTTCCTCTATTCCCTTATGCTGCATGGTCTGCAATATCTTTGAGAACAAGCCGGTCTTACTACTGCAGAACAGACTCAAATACTTGACCCTTATCTTCTAACCTCCATGTTTTCTGTGCCTTGTGCCATACAACCTGAAACGGTAATGTTTAAGTTGAGGTCAAGGTCAGAAGCATCTTCTTCTTAATGACCAAGTGAAGAACATCTCTCTGAGACGCTCCATGGACGTTCACAATGATGTATGATGAACTGTAACAAGTCTGTAGATGATTCCAGATGGGGGTACACCGAGGCCTCTTTAGTTATGGGTGACATAAAACACCTGGTTCAGGCTTTGAAAGTAGCAAAAAAAGGGTTTTCTGTGTGGAAACGGTAAGAGACTGATGTTCTTGAAAGTCAAAGGTCAGCGATTGACAAGTTAACAGAGGCAGGGTGTTTTTGTTGTGTGTGTTCTGTATGTGTGTGTGTGTGTGTGTGTGTGTGTGTATGTGTGTGCGTGTGCTTGTGTGTGTGTGTCCTCTAACTGTACAGTAACAGCTACACATGACTATGATTAGGAGATGTTACATTTTTAGCAGAGAAGCAATTAAAAACTGCTGTTTTACTCTTAAAACCCCATGACAAGATTAAAAAAAAAAGGTGGCAACATGTTCTCCTTGAGTCACAAGGAATCAGGAGGTTTTGTCCAAAATCAATTACTCTGTCAAAGATGAATAAACAAAACCTTTTTTTATCTGGAAAAAAAGTTAAAAAAAAAAAACAAAACACATTCTTCATTTCTTTCTCTGCTCTTTGTTGTATAACTTCCTTTTACTTTTTGTTGTCTTATCTCTTGACTTAAATTCCCCCCCAGGCCACATCAACATCTAACTGTACGTGTCACATAAAGAAGTAAATCAGTTATTTGACTAATTATTAACAAAGTATTGTTTATGTAGACACGTCAAGATCATAAACCAAAAGTCATGTAAGAACTGTAAAATAATCTACGTGACCACATTTCACCATCATAAAGACACAACATTTCATGATTTTCTTCTTTGAAAGGACTGTAAATGGACACTTCCTGCCCCCCCCCCCCCAAAAAAAAAAATAAAAAAAAAACAAATCCTAAATCAATCCAACCAAAAAAAACAAAACAAATAAATCCAACCATTTCACCCACTTTATTCCAAATAAATCCAACCACAAAACCCCCCAAATAAGTCCACCCATTTCACAGAGTTTATTTCTAATTTCACTGGGTTCACTGAGGGTGAACTGAGCATGCTCAGATGTAAGTCTGTTCTATCGGCATGTTTAGAAATTTTGTCTGTTGAAGAAACGGTTGAATTTATCTGAATATTTAAAATAAATCCTGCGTTCAGACGCTCAGCACAGACAGGTCAGGGGTTAAAGGGTTAAAGCTGCTGCTCCTCTTTTTGTCCCTCGGTGACCTTTGACCCCGGTGAACATACACACCGAGTCTGGACTGGGGTTTTCTGAAGGAGGTGGAGTGTGTGTGTGTGTGCGCGTGTGTGTGTGCATTCCCTCCCTGTGTGCCTGTGTTTACTCCGGTTCTGTTTGTCGAGTATAAAAGTCTAACTGGTCCCACTGGTTGTTTTGGATGAACAGATGTTTTCAGGAATGTTGGTCTTTTCTTTCTTGTAAACGTGTGTGTGTGTGTGTGTGTGTGTGTGTGTGTGTTACCGTTTGAACCTGTTATCGACGCGTCTAAAACAAGTTTGTGAAATTAACAGAATGATGATATCAACTTTAATTTAAATGTAAATAGGAATAAAATGAACAAAAGGCAAAAATAAATCACACATTTAAAGGAAAACTCTAGAAAATAGGAGCTCAGTTAAAGTCCCACATGTACAACTATAATGTCGATAAATGTAGAAGACGAGTTTAAATGAATACAACTGTGCACGGTCCATATAAAAGACCAGATCAGCTGTTAAATGAACGAACAACGCAACAAATCCTACCATCCCATAATAACTATCACTGCTGTTTGTTCTTTATCTGAAGAAAATAAAGGTTTTATTCATTTAATGAGGTTTTCACACTGTTTCAGATGTGGTTCCATTCTGCTCCACTAACCCCCCCATCATGAACCCTTTCACCTCCACCTGCATCACTTGTCTGACCTTCACTAAACTACATCCTCTCAGGTTCTGGTCCAAGGTGACCTGTTAGACTTGTGAGTACCCCCCCATACAATCCAGGACCAGTCCTGGTCTGGAGAAAGAAGATTCTGTAGTTTAACTGAGTTAAAGTTTGAATGAATAAAGACTGTCATTCTGAACAGGACCGAGCATTTGAGTTCTGTCCTGCACATCATACACTTTAAAATGTCCTAAAACCTCTTCAGAAACATTGAAACGTCTTGAAAGGCCTTGAAACACTTTAAAATGTCTTGTAAAGCCTTGAAATGTGTTCAAACATCTTAAAATATCCTGAAACATAAAACAACTTGAAACACCTTGAAATGTCTTAAAACATGTTGAAAGGTCTTAAACATGTTGAAAGGCCTTAAAACATGTTGAAAGGTGTTAAAATGTGTTGAAATGTCTTAAACGTGTTGAAAGGCCTTAAA
>JAPQRP010000013.1:15883165-15896003 GCA_037367295.1 Apogon hyalosoma
ACATTTCATGTTTTTCTTCTTTGAAAGGACTGTAAATGGACACTTCCTGCCCCCCCCCCCCAAAAAAAAAAATAAAAAAAATCCGACACCTTGATTTATCCAAGCAAACTTGTGTCTTCTACTGGATAATTACTGCAGTTATTAACACGTTCTTTAACCTTTTAACTGATGCAGTGAGAAGCTCCAAGTTCCTTAAACAATCATCAGTTTAATTGGGAGCATAAAGGTTGGACTGTGGAGGAACAGTAGAAGGCCATGTGGTCTGATGTGTCCTGATTGACCCTGCTCCTGATGAGGTTGTTACCCATCATTCCTTGTGCTTACAGTACAAGCCTGTGGGGGCAGTGTGATGATCAGTTGAAGCTCAGCAACGTTATGTGTCCATAAAATGAAATCAGCTGAACTTGAATATACTGAATGACCAGGTATGAACATCAGAGGAGTTTTTTTTTCTTTTTTTTTTCCGTCACTGATGAAACTGGGACATTCAAGATGACACCAGCAGGATTCACCGACTCCAGACCTGAACCCCACTGACAATCTGTGGGATGTGATAGAGAAGACCTTATGCAGGAAAATGTGAAGGAAAATAAATGTCATGACATTTATTGTGACATTACATAATCGCTGCGTGGCATAAATAATGCCAAAGCAAAAGCATTCCATATTTAATGCTAAAAGGCAGTCCAACAAAGTATTGTGTCAGTTTTTTGTTTTTGTTTTTTTGATGTTTTTGTTTGTTTTTGGCTGGATTGTGTATTTTGTGCCATATCCTCTCTGACACAGTGTTGCTCTGAGATCCCACTCAGAGTTCAGCTGTATTTACTCTTGGTTACTCAGAGGGGACCACGTAGTCCATCGCTTTTACAAGCTGTCCATCTATAAAAATGAAGTGATGTGGTTTCCCACTCTGTCTTGTTCCTCCTCTCCCACCTGCCTCTGTTTGCTGAAACAGAGAGTGAGACACTGCCAGCAACGCACACAATTAAGTGAAGAGTGATGAAATTATATCTCTGGTCTGGGCAAATGGAGGGATGAGAGCGACGAAGAAGCAAAGTGGGAAGGGGGAGAGTCCATTCTGTTTCCCTCTGGGGACAGAGGAAATTCTATTAAGCCTATAATAGAGCCATTTTTCACCTCCATTCACATCAGTCTATTATACAACTCCTCCACTTCTCCTTTCCTCCTTCCTCTCTCCTCTTCAGAGATGATTCGGCATCATTTAAAGTCTACTCTATTTTATTTCTTTCTGGAAGCCCCTTTTCTCTGAACTACAGTCCTATTTATTGATATCGCACCTCATCCATTTCCTCTCAATTAAATGCTTTCTATATTACACTTATATCTTATTATATCAGGAAAGAAAGTGTCATTCTTGCTCTGGCCTTAACCCATAAAGACCCAAACATCCACTACCGACTCAAACCATCTACTGATCTAAACTGTTTAATACCTGTTGAGCCAGTAATTCTATCAACCCAAAGACTAATCTAACCTTAATCCAAGTAAATAATTGGTGTTAAATGCAGTTTGTCATCTTTTCATGGTCATCAGATATGACCTTTTTAGACGTTCAGAGGCTCCATAGTTACCGTGGAAACATCGCCATCTTCTACAACATTGATTCACCAGTAAAACCCATGGAATTGGATCAGTGACAGTGGATGGACACACTTGGTCTATGTTCAGTTAATGATAGATTTTACTGAAAAAGTCACTTTTTCTTCAGTTTTCTCTGTTTTTGCTACAGAAACCCTTAACTTTAATCTGAGCTTTTATGAATATCCACAGTATATGATCAGTATATTGACTATTAGAAAATACTTGATTTTCACTGGGAAAATGTAAAATATGGAGGATTATTTTAGAATAAATGGTGTTAAATCACTTAGGAAATGATAAATATATAGGGAGAAAGAAGTCATTTTGGAAATGCCACAAAAGCAGCACTGGGTTTTTATGGGTTAAAATGAAGAAATAATCTGGTTAAGTGGGTAAATTTGATCCTAGTTAAAAAACATTCCTCAGCGACAACCTCTCTTAGGTCTGTGGCCGTAAAGCAGGTGATTAAAGCTTAATGACGAGAATGAGCTCCGGAGAGAAGTGGCCTTTATTGTTCACAATCAATCCATGTTTGTTAATGATAAAGCTTTAATGTGTTTAGCAGGAAGTGACAAAATGAGGAAAACTGACACAGCGTCTCTTAGAAGCTCGTAATTATGAGGCATTCAGTGGCTTTGTGGTGAACTAGAAAGGATTTATTCGTTTGTCATGAGTTGGTTGAGATGGAAATGCCATGAACTAGTTTAATTGCATTTTATGTAAAGCCACATGTGTTCCCTGTTTCTATTTATGTCTCCTGTCTGCTCACCAGGTGCCGGACACAAACCAAGTCAACATTTCCATCAGAGATCATTCACAGAAAGTCAATTCATCACTATAACAACAAACATCAGTCAAACATTGTTGAACATGTTGACTTGCTTCATCACGCGTTCATGTGAATATTGCGAACAGACTTCCTCCCTTTTGATTCTTTTGTCACCTCAGCCTGACAAGTGAGTCACTGAACCAACAGAGCCTTCGTGTCACAACAGCAGAAGGTCTACAGTTATAGAAACAATTGCATCGAAGATACCTCCAAAGCCTGAACTACACCTAGAGGTACAAAAACACCACTTGAGCGACACTGATACTCTAAGCCAGCTGCACACCTCAAATGCTTGTCAAGAAAGACTGGCTTTGAAACCTTGTAACTATTTAACATGCCGTGTATGATCTTTTTACACAGTGTATGTTCATATGGTATCATATTATGTATCATGAGCAGCAGTTAGATCTGGTTAAAAATACCTAAATCTGTCACAGTGGAGGATTAGCTAGATACATGTAATGGTATCATGTTACAATAGGTATAATACATGTAATTATGTTACAAACCAAAGTAATTACAATCGATTACAGTCACTCAGAAAAATACTGATATCAAATTACAGTTACTGATCAAAATTTTAGATGAACTGGCGACATGTCCAGGGTGTACCCCGCCTTCGCCCTTAAGTGGCTGGGATAGGCTCCAGCGACCCCCGTGACCCTAGTGAGGATAAAGCAGGTTCAGAAAATGGATGGATGGATCAAAATTTTAGGCTTACAAGGGATCATATTCAGATCTGTATGTGGAATAATGTAACATTCCTTATGTTAATTTCACAGACCCTCACTGGCTTTTTGAACAGGGGTTTGCATTCAGGCCATTGCCGTATTAGGCTTTTGGAGCCAGGCATGACCATATTTGGTGTAAAGGAGGTGGAGCTTGGTAAGTGCAAAGAGAGATGGGTGAGCTAAAGCTATCCTCTAGCATAGTAATGTGATAAAATGGTAAATATCATGATATAGACTATATAGATATATTTTAATGGGCTTTTTTTTTTTTTTTTTGGGTGGTGCAGTGGTGTAGTGGTTAGCACTTTCACTTTATGGTAAGAAGAGTCCTGTTTATTTCTGTGTTTAATTTACCCGTTCTCTTCAGATGTTCTTGTTTCAACCCACCATTAAAAAAACAGGTGCACATATTTTAATTCTCTCGTCAAAGACCACAGTGCTGATGAAGATCTGGAGTTGATCCCTGGTCCTTCAATGGCAGCCCAGTGCTCCTAATCTGTGTGCTAAGTGCTAATGCTAATGCTAATGCTAATGCTAAAGCAAGGTACTGTGAGACTGTATTAGGATGGGTAAAATGCAGATACCCAATTTCACAATGGGAATAATAAAGTGAGTTAACCTTTAATCTTTTTAATGTAACATGTTGACCACACCAACAGTCTGTCAGGGAAAAACATAATTTTATTCAACCAACACATGGCAGATATCAGAGTCTTCCTTTCACTTTAAAATCTTATATTAACAGCAGAAGAGAATATAGATAAATCATTTCAATTATTAAAGTTCAAACAAAATGAATGACACTGCAAATATTGATTCAGTTTTTCAAGAGATTTCAGTGTGGGTCTTTGGGAGCCAGGCCTTTTTGGAGCCACCATCCAACAGCCTCCAGTAATATTACACTTTGAGATACTTCTGTATAAACTTAAGCAGGAGCTTCTCTGCATCTTTTCACACCAGAGAAAGGCTCTAACTTTACTGTTTTAGTGAAAAGACTGTCTACCAGCAGGAAACTGCTTTTCAGTTTTAAAGCCCAACTGAAAACTCTTGTTGGCAAATTAATCAAAACATAATCAAAAATGTCAAGTTGTGTTATTGTGACAAAGTAGTTAAAACAGTTACAATACTTTTGATATGGTAGTAATGTTGGTAACCTATTACCTACCTATCCTATTATTTAAAAAATAACCTTCTTATCAATGGGATCTAAGGTGCCAAGTGTAGAGTTTGTGCATTAAGTTCTTTCTTACATCTACAGTATCATGAGGTGTCCATGAGAAAAAAAACAAAAACAAAAAAAACAAAACATCAACGATAAAAGACATTCATTGTGCAAGTTTCAGGTCTTTGGAAGTCGACTTTAACGATCAACTGATATGAGACAAAACCGATAGCAGCCTTGAACCTAAAACCATGGCTGGATTGGCCTTCTTGATGGCATACACATTTTGAGTGACCGTGATGATCTCTATAAGACATATGTGTTATTTGTGAAGCATCCACTATATCTGGTATCTGGACCGTGTACAGGAAACTGAAACTCTGTCCCTATATTCTGCTTCATGAAATCTGATTAGCCTTCAGAATAGACAAGGACAAGCGTTGATGTTCTGCATCTCATATAATACACAGGTTGGGTTTCAATCCCAGTCACCCGTCTCTGTGGTGAATGCAGGTATAGAGTGATGGTCATGATGTCACATTGATATGGCCTCTAAATAAAGGAGTGATGTAATGTTGCACTGTAGATATGGAAGAAGACACGCAGCAGATTATTGTACTCCAAAAGACAATACAGCGCTCAGTATAACATGGACATTTCCCACATCTATCTAGAGATCTAAAGAAGACAGAGCCTGTGGGTTTTGCTACTTCATCACTGAGTTTTTTGATGTAACAAAGACACTGATACTGTGGTAAAGGACAGTTTTCCAATACCATCTTGGGAATAAAGGAACCATTCTGTTCGAAGATGCCAAAATCTTTTATGGAAGCTTAAAAATGATCCTCTTGGCCAGCATACTATAGTATAGACAAATGACAATGCAGAAATTTGTGTTTTTGTTGGTACTTAAAGGGTTTTTAAATGACCTCAAACCCTTTGTTAAACACAGAAATGAAAAAAAAAAAAACCAAGGTAATAACTAGGGATGCACCTATACTGATACCAGTATCGATACTGAGCAAGTGTATGTCTACTTGTACTTGTAAAAGTGCTCCAATACAACCACACTGATACCACTTGGTGGCAGCGTGACGTTCACCTCATAGTGCAGCAGGTACATGGCGGAGGAGTAATGTCAGCAGTGTGGAGATTTTTCAAAATAAACGACGGTAACAAAAGTAACGCTGACTGCAAATTACATTAAAGACACAGATGGATGTGGATGGAGCATGTTATCCGTCCACTGCGTACATTCCATGCTTAATTCTGTCTGTTTTCCGGGAGCAAGCAGATGCGTACCCAGAGCCATATATACGGTATATGTAAGGGTGTGTGTGTACCCAGATGGAGAAGCAGTACCACCGGGAACTGTGGAGGTAGCGGATCTTTTCAAAGAGTGGCTGTGTGAGTTAGTGAAAAACTACTGACATATTCATAACAACTACCATCATCAATATCAACATTAGCTTCCACCTTAGTATTGCCTCTGTTGTCACCATGTTTGTTGTTATTGACTTTCTCAATCAATCCACCAGATGGCGCCACTCTTAATTAACTATACTCGCCAATACCACAAAAAAGAATAAAGTTTTTCGAGAAGAAGAAGAAACGCTCATTCCAACACATTAGCAGCACTTTGTTACAGTCAGACTATTGACAATGACAGTAAAGCACATTTTCAAAAGGAACTAAGAAATGTAATGGTATTATTAAGTACTCATATTGGTACTCGGTATCGGCAAGGAATCAAATGTAAGTACTTGTACTTGGTCTGGAAAAAAGTCGTATCGGTACTTTCCTAGTCATAACCTCTGAATGGATTTATTATGTCATCATTTTGCATAAAATGTGACAATACCCAGAGATTCTGTAGTTAATCAGTCTTGAATGTGACCCACCACAGGCAAGTATCCAAAGGCTCCACATTCCAGGTTCTTTCCACTGTATTCTTCTGGTATGTTATATTGTTTCTGATGATGGACAGGGGCCAATCGGTCAACGTCAGTTTTAGTTCTGACTTGAGGCAGAATGTGTTGCAGCTCGTCTGTTTGTGATATATGCAAACTACAGTGAGGCTTTGGTGAATAGAAAAAGGGAGGCACACCTTTAAGTATTTCTGAGAAAAGATAAGCAAACACAAAACACCTCTGCAGCTTTACCAGCCTGCTTAAGAGTATACAGAAACAGACACACTCTGGTTGAAAGACAGCTGATTCATCAAACACAAACACAAGGAACAAATGCCTTTGAGTACACCATTTATCCCTAGGGATCTTTAGGTATAATCAATTTAATTCAGGCAGGCTCAGGTTACTGATGGTTCTACACTGTTCAGCTAATAGCAGAGCTTTACAGCTAGTTTTGGTGGGGCCCACCTGGAGCACCTGAGGATGGTGGGTTGTTGCCCTCAGATTTATTCAGAAGTGGAACAAAAACAACAAAACTATGGAGATAAGCTAAAGAAATGAAGGTATGAATAAGATGGGCTTTGTTTATGTCATTCCAGTGTTTTTTAAAATGAGAGAAAACACCCAATACAGGACAATGAAAACATTTTCTCTGCTACTAGAGGAAAAACATCTGATTTTGATTAATTTAGGCATGCTGATTCCAAATCTGAAATCAGAATGTATCCAAGAATAATAAACTGAGCTACAGTGGTGATATTTAACTATAGATATAAACATTAGCCCTATCCCAGTAGCAGAGCCCATCAGCTTGGCTCTAAATTGTTCAGAAATGTTTCTGACACTGTCTGTTGTGCTTGTTGGTTGTGAAACTTTCCTGCTGTAGGATCCAACACTAATTAACATCAGGTTTGGTTTGAAGCTTGTTGGTACCTGGACTCCATTTAAAAAATATCTGCATGAAATCGTTCCAAAGGATTATCACTTACATCAAAAAAATCGATGCATGAGTGGAAGAAGTTAACTCTGACCGTTCAAAGATTTTGTTGTCTGTCCTCAACTAGTTGATCATCATTTGGGGCTCGATGGCTGCCAAAAAAAGTTTCCTACACTTTCATAAATGAATACCAACCTGTTAATTCTAGACGGCTGTGACTTGAGGGGAATTGAACCAGTGAACAAATGTTTCTATCAGGTATTGAAAGCCATCGGAATATTAATCCCTTAGAATCAACATAACTACTATCACAAGTTAATAATGCTAGATATTGCAATGATTCAAAATAGTGGGTAATGTAAGAGTATTGATGTTGACTCATCATCCAAACTAGCAGCACAAGTCACAGATGGACTCAGTTTTTTATCTAGATGTTGATGCAGAATCCAACATAATCATTATGTCTGTCTTATATTGTGACCAGATGAAAGAGACACTCGTTTACCCTCTGGGTGTTTCTCCTCCTCTCTAAAGGCCGTGACCTCTTTGGTTGTATTTAAACCATGAGGGTCATCGTGTCTGTCTGGCACACAAAACAATGAGATACTTTGCTGTTCCCCCCTTGCTCTTCTCGATCCTGTTCTCCTCTTCCTAGTCCAGATTTCTACAGAGGCAACGTTGAGTGTCAGGTTTAGCTACAGTATCAGCTGTCGGGGATTGGAGTCACATCAAAGTGGGACAGTGAAAAGAGTGAGATCCACACCCCGACTCCTGACCGTACAAAGAAGCTAAGGAGCAAACCCTCCTCCCCTGGGAGTTGTAATGGGAGCGGTTGATTACCCCCGTGTACCAAAGCCATTCTGACCAACCCAAGGGAGCTACAGTGGAGGGTAGCATGTAGCCAGTGATGAGGCCTCACAGGGCACACTGAGACTGGGAGATAAAAACTAAAAAAAAACAACAACCTCTAGTTAAGAGAGGGGCTACAGGTCCAAGGAAATCTGGCAATAGTGGTAGATTGACTTTCCAGCCACACACACACACACACACACACACACACGCACACGCACACACACGCACACACACGCATACGCACATGCACACACACGCACACACACACACACACACGCATGCACACACATAGTATATACATATACATAAGTAAGTGAGTATTGTGTACACACATAGATACACGTACATGTGCAGTGTACATCATCAAACCCGACCCAGATTCCCCACACCCTTGTCCGTGACAATCTGGTGTTGTTCTTGTCTGCTGCATCACAAAGAACTTTCCTCCTCCGCCCCCTTACAAACCAACAGCAAATTGAGTTAGGACCGATCCGCTGCCCAATTTATCTCAAATCCTCGCTGATGCAGATCTAATTTCAGCCTCTTAGTACCACAAACAGGAAGAAGAAACCAGTCGATAAACAGCCCATGGTCCTTCTCGGAGGAAGTGAGATGGTGTTGGTGGGGTTAGGCAGAGCAAAGAGAATGTGGTGACACAGTGGAAAAGGAGGCAGCAGACTTGCCATTATCCGATGTCCAGCTCATCACTTTGTCCGTCAATGTCTGGTTCCTGTAATAAACTCAATTTGAGTTTTTAGGCAAATTATCATTTAAAAAGTGGCGCATATGACTCAGAAACTGGGAATGAGTCTTCAGTTTTTCTCACCTGTACTATTTTCTATCAGCCTTTGATATTTAAAGCATCTTGCACTGAGAAGAATATATTTGCAGGAATGGGAAATAATAATTCATAGATGTGTTTTTACTTTAATCACCTGGAAAAAAGAGCTGCTGTGTTTTTGTTTCCCTAGAATGAACTGTTAATTGGAGACTTCTTCTTCTTCTTCTTTTTCCAGCATTAACTTAAACTGAGATCACCTTCTATGTAAGTAAAATCCCAGCGTTAACTACATCCCTTGTCTCAGGACAAATAAAGACCTCAAAGCTCCGCAAATCCATTTAATGTCCTGCTGCCAATCGTATAATGTGAATACCAGGTAAGCATACTGTATTGAAAAAACTTTTTTTTTTTTTTTTTACAAATTCAGCAATATAATCATGCTATTTTTCATCATTTGTTGCTCTTTCTCATCTAAAGTGGTTTTGATCAATTTCACTCACTGCAGAAATACATTACATTAACATCTCAGCCTAATCTCTAACCAAACTGTCATATTTAGTTAAAGGAAATGGATTCTATCAACTGAACCACCAGAGGGCTTTTTTATTAGAAATTACAACAGGACATGTAATACAGTAAATTTGACAGAGCAAAACAGAGTGGATCAAAATGAGGCTTCACACTAAAATATGACCAATTCCAGAGGGAATCAGAAATCACAGACTGATTATCTGTCTCTGGAAATATGTTCATATCTCCATAACTAAAAAGGCCAAAACTGGCAAACCAAATATTAGAGAGGGCTTTTCGGTCTCACATTTTTAGCTGCCACTGTGGGTGAGGTTGAGGTGAAGGGTATAGAGAGTGAAGTCCCGCCCCTTTCCTGTTGTGCTTCATGGGACCTTAGTCAATGGCAAGATCCCCTTTGGATTATGCTTTTATTTACACATGTGCTATTTGTCAATGGAAAAGATAATAATAATAATAATAATAATAATAATAATAATAATAATAAACAGGAAAGTTATAGTTAGTGGTAAAAAGGTTGGACTGTGGGAATACATAAATATAAAAACCATACACCTGAAAATCCCCACTGTGACATCATCATAACTGTGTCTCTATAATATGTTCAGAGTCACCAGGGACAGTGTCTCTGCATCTTCATCATGACTGAACTGCACTCATTTCCACCTCTTTTCATACTTTTTTCCTCACCAAGATTAAATGTTCCAATGTTCCAATTGACTTTCTTGGCTTGTAATATTATCTTCATAAAATGACAAACATACATGAAAATTGTCTCACATTTAAAATGAAATCTTTAAATTATGTTTCTCACCAGTGACTGCAGTTCATAAATGGGATTTTGACTTTCTATTTACCGGTAGTTGGTTGCAATTTGTAAAATCATCACTAGTTGTCACTAAATATCACAGATTTAGGAAAATTCTAGTCTGTGTTTTGGAAAGAGATTCCTAATGTTAGAAATTTCACAATTAAAGCCCGAATCCTTAATTTCACTGGAATGTAAGACCTGAAGTTGCAGAGTGAAAAATGAACTGGAATAAATACACGTGAGACTAGCTGAGGATTGTAATTTTGTTACTAGCTCAATAAAGGGGTTTTCAGAATATATTTTGTAAAAAATAGCCAAAATGTCCACAGTTAACACAAATCCATCTGTATGTCTGTCCGTCCATCGATCCATCCTACTTTTTTGAGGATTTCATAAATGTTAAGTGAGTCACCAGAGAAGGCGGTCATGGTTTTTACAGCAGAACCAGATGGCAAGAGGAAGCCCTCTGGTAAATCTCTGATCTAATATGTCAAATGGAGAGATGATCGAAGCAGCATGTCATAGACAGCGTAATGCATAATTATGGCATCTTTATTATAATGGATTTTTAATGAATTAATCAATGTAGGGCTGCAGACAACGTAATGGCATACTTAAAATAGGAAGAAGGGCTGATAAATAAGGTGCCTTACTTGGGTTTTATTTCAGTTACATGATGTGAAAGTCAAACAGTTAGGGTGTAAGATCAAGTATTTAAAACAGGGACATAATTTTTGCTTGATTTACCCTTTGGGACAAACACATCACGGACAAAAGTCATGGTGCATATATTTGGTTTTCCTAAGCACTGATTTTTCACACATGGCTTGCTGAGTCAATTTCATGACTTCTAGGATTGCAGATACAGTCCCTGAAATGCTGAACCTTCTCAGGAGTATAGAATTCACTAGGGAAATCCAATTACCCTTCACAGGAACAGTAGATGGCCAGACATGTCTTCATCAAGAAATACCCTATTAAAACAACAAAAGCAAATAAGAGAGAAAACCCAGAGGTTTTAGCCCACACAGAATTGAAAGAACTTCTGTAAATGTGCTGCTTATTTGCAAAAAATATATTCATCAGTGTTAAAACTTATGGTTCCCAAAATGAATAAAATACTGTGTGGACAATGAATTCATCTTTAGAGTTAATAAAGTTAGCATGCAGTAAACTGTAATTCTTATTATTCTTGTTTTCAGATCAGTTTAATTCAGTGATATAATGTTTGAAGCTCTCAGAAGCATAACAATACTTTCCCCAAACGCATATTCGCTCAGGGACACATGTTTTCCATTGTTAGCGACTGAAAATGGTATTTACTTCAACTCAAACCAAATACATTCTTTGACCATTTCAGTTTTTTTGTTTTTTTTTACAATCAGACATTAAATCCCAGCTAATCTACCCACGGAAACAAAAAAAATTATGTGTTTCTGTTTTTGTGAAAACAAGCGAAACTTTACTTGTATCTATAAACTAATTCAACAAGATTACAGCTTCTTAAGATAAGATAAGATAAGATAAGATAAGATAAGATAAGATATACTTTATTGATCCTCCAAGGGGGAAATTCAAATGTACAGTAGCACAAGACAATAAACATCAAATTCAATAGAAAAATTGTTAAAGTGACTAATTTGTTAAAGTGACTGAATGACATAAATAGTAATAATAATAGGAAATAAAGCAATGAGTGTGCAGTAAGGGACATCAACAAATGCAAAAGCTTGTCCAGAGCAGGATGTACTTTCATCTAAACTGCTGTTATACAGTCTGATGGCGGTTGGAACAAAGGAGCATCTCAAATGTTTAGTCCTGCACCTGGGCAGAGTAATCATCCTAATTATAATTTTAAATAATAGTCAATAATCTCTTAAGGTAAATATGTATAAATTCTCTCCAACTCACTGTGATCTTACAAATTGGCTGAAGTTCAGATGTAATTATGCTCTGTATCTGTGCTGTATAGTGGACAAAGGCGTTGACACAGGAAGTAGTATTTAGGGAATAGGAGAGGTCAAAGGTCGGACGGGACCATTCTTGACCCCTGTAGCGCACCACACAGGGGACTTTATGAAGGAATCCAATTTGGCCACCAAGGCCTGCAGCATCTTGTAAAAGTCAACAAGCTGTCACTCATATTTCCCTCCTTTTCTCATCCGCCACCATCCCCTTCCCTCGCACCATCTTCCCCCATATTTTGTCTCCACGCTGACCCCCTTATAACTCCCCTGCTGTTACACAGGCCTGCTTTTAAAAACAGCAGAGTTTGAGTGATGAGAAGGTATATGCGACGTGGTTTACCAGTTTGTCTTTTAAGTCATTTAAATTTAATGTAGTTCAGTCGGGAGATCTCAACTTCAAAGAGGACGGCACAGCACATTTTTCTTCTTTTGACAGAAGTTTACAAATGAAAGATAAGGTATGACTCGCTGCATATGGATGTTATTAGATTTGACATATGTAGGTGGGTTCACGAAGGTGAAACAAAAGCTGTCAAGTTTTCAAAGCTGCATTTAGTTAATTCAATTTAGTACATGATAGGTGAGTGGAAATAAAGGATAGAATAAGTGGGATTCACTGACAAACATTTAACCAACATTCATTTATATCAGGGGTGCACTAATCATAGAACTCCTGTTACCATATTTGTGACTTTTTGGCTGAAAGTCAAAATTCTGGCTGATATATA
>JAPQRP010000013.1:15932052-15946602 GCA_037367295.1 Apogon hyalosoma
TCTGTCACCAACACTGCCAGTAGTTCTGTGTCTTGCTGCAAGTCTGCTGATGACACTTTGAGACACACCAAGTTCACTAGTAACATCTGACTGCCTGCTACCGACCTGAAGGCGCTATGGCCACATGGTGCTGCTCGTCCGTTAAGTGACATTGTGTGTTCATGGCTGCTTGAATGATGAACTGGGAAGGACTTACTGACAATACCAGCTTTTATACCCCCAGAATGTTGAAATTGATGCCAAATTGAAAAGGGTTGTCTTTTTGTATTTTTTGGTATTGGTCCCAATATGTAAAGTGCACTGTACACAGTGAGACAGACCATTACGTGGAAAACACAAAATGAGGTGTGTCTATCACCCTAATACAACTGCCTCCGCATCCCAGAAATCGCTGAAGTGAAACAAACACCTTATGTATGAAATCCACTGAGGACCGCACAATATCCCTAACTTATTGTGAGTATATATTAGCATTTGATCAAGTAAATACTGATGATTGTGCTTCAGGTGATGTACATGGTGCCGCTGTGGCTGTAATGAAAGGAGAGCTGCTACACTGTGTCCACTGGGTTTTCTTGCTTTAGTAATGGCATTCATTCTTGCTATGGGAGATATATAGCAATACATTGTGTTTTTTTTTTTTTTTGGATAGCATTGAAGGTATAGTATTGACATTAAAAGGTAGATTAAGTCACGTAGAACCAAGGTGTGAAATACATGGCCCACCACTAAGTATTCAGTATCAGACACCTTAAAAACACAACTGTCTTTGTTACCAGAACATATTTTCATTGCATGCTCTGATTATAATCTACTTAATCCTTCACATGCATGCATGAGATTACACAATCAATGTGTGTTTGTTGATAACAACAGGATCATGCAAAACAAGTTAGCATGGTGTTCCTTGGTAGAGGTTCAAAGCATTCTGAAACTGCTTTGAGCTTTATAAATGGTTTGTTGAAATTACAGGACTATAGCCTTGGAGGAGGTATGTGCATTTACTTCACCACTTCCTCCTACTGACAGAAAAACAGTGCATAAGAATAGAAATTTTAAATTTTAGAGAACTGTAGGGACTTGGGTTTGAATGTTACTAAATTCATTTCATCTTAACAGTGCACTTTTAAAAAGTATCAGGCACCTGAATAAAGCTACTGTGTGTTTATGTGAGAGCTGCATTAGGATGGTTTCTGGTTCAAAATTAATTTAATTAATGCACTGCAACCTGTCACAGGACTTCACTTCAGTGTTTGAACCAGTTGTGTAGCTTTATTTTTGTTTGCCATAAATTCTGGTATGCATTATTGCCACATGCTAAACTGAATTACACACCCAAACAGATGAACTTTAGTTTTGAGTTCAAGTTGGCATGAATTATCAGCACAGTTCTATTATGAAACACCCAAAAAACAAACAAAAAAAGCCATGTAATCAAACTAATCCCACACATGGAACTACTTTTGCAGACAATAATTAGGTTACTTCGTTTGATGTTTAATATTTGATTTATTTTTTTCCCTTTTTAGCTGCACACAATCACTGTAGTGAGTACAGAAACTGAAAATTCTGCAGAGATAGATTTGATTAAAACCCTCTATTGTATACCACAGATATGTTTTTTAGATTTTCTGTTTTGATTACCAAGATGTAATCAGTTCATCCTTGAGTCCAAGCAAATGGCTGTGTCAAATTTGAAGGAATTCACCCATGGTGAGCTAGGGTCTGGGGCACTGCTGGCATTTTTTTGGCTCTCGGAAAGCTAAAAGTTGTGGACCCTTGCTACAAGAAAGTGTTTGTCGGAGCTATGTGTGAGTGGTTCATTTTGTAACTGCTGTAACTAGCGCAAACCAAAAGTGAAACTTAACACGCTTTGATTGTCTGACTCTCGGCTTCTGTGCCTCTGTTGTGAGTCAGAGCTTACAGGAAATTTTCATGTCTAACCTTTATCCACTGGGCCCCCTCCACTGCTCTTTCGGCCCCCCAGGAATTCTGGGCCCCATGAATTTGTCGTGTTTACCCGCCTTTATGTCATCCCACGCTAGGGATATCACATTCATTCTACTTACAGGCAACAGGTCCAGCAACCTTGGCCTTTGACCTCTGGCCACCAGATCTTTTCAGTTCACACTTGAGTCCAGGTGAACCTTAGTGGTGAACATTAAATCACTTTTTATGTAGAACCAGTGGAACCTGCTTCCTGAAATGGAAAAGTGCTGCAAGTGAAATTCAGTTCAGTTCTGTTTTCCAGTAATGCAGCTCTGTTTTGGAAGACAAAGAGTTTTGCACACGTGGAGGTAATGAAAGGAAATGGAAGCAAGAAGGGTAACAGGAGAACATAGAGGATAAACAAAGACCAGGCAACACAGAGACAAGATAAAATGTCATTACACACAGTTGTCCATGAACTGGAATAAAATATTTTTATCACTTCTCATGAAATGATTGAGACAATGTGATTTATTCTCAATAGATAAACTGTAACTGGGACTCAGTATGTAGTCATTGTACCAGGTCAAAGGTGAATACCGATACGTATAATATATAGAATAAAAAGAGGAATGTGTGTGAAACCTAAATTATTCCGCTTGGGCAACAGTGTGGTTTTGCAGAGTTACTTTCCTTTTCATTTGATTTTTTTCCTCCAAAGACTGTGGTCTATATAAAACAGCACACCTGTATCTGACTATCTTCAATAGTCATATCACCATGTTCCTAGTGATTCACAGCAACGTTTACAGTTAGAAATTAAAGAAACACAGGAATATAAAGGGAAAAGACTTTTTAAAAAATTACATCTATTCTTACTTGATAATTTTTTATAATTTCTTGAAAATTTTGCAGTGTTATAAATCCTTGACTCTGGAAGCCCAAATATAAAATGAAGAACACAAATACATTCAAGTGCATTAACATTTTTTATTATTTGTATGGAGGACGTGAAGTATCTTTTGTGTATGTCATTCTTCCTCTACTTTACTACTAATCAAAATCTTCTGCTGTGCAATTTCCACATGTGTTTACTGTATGTTACGAAATCTTTTATATCCCCAGGACAGGATTGTTTCAGTCTGAAAAAAAAGAAAACTACAGGCACCAAGGAACTTTAATCCATTCATCTGCAAGAGAACAACAAAAACAGAAGTCATAATGCATGTATATGCAATTACAGAAGGTATCAAATGAATAAAATTGGACCTACCTGGCTATTTAGTCATGGAGATATCAAGAGGTCCAAGTGATAACATTACGGTGTCCTGATAGGATATTTCTCTCTTTCCTCTGGTGTGACCAGGGCTGCAGTGCTACAGAAGAAGAAAGTTAAAGGATATTAATATTTACATTTATTCTGGATGGTTTACTGAAGACCACCTTTTAATGGCTCTCAGCACAAAACAAGAGGTAGATGACCAACTGAAATGAAACATTGCCTTTTTACCCTGCCCCCCCAAGGGGAGGCAAGGGGTATTGTTTTTGATTCATTTTGTTTCTTTGTTAACTCTCTAGCTGCCAAACTATGGATTGCATTCACACTTTGGGAGCAGTAGGTTAAAGTTCAAATTGTTTATTAATTAATTTTTTTTTTCCTATTTACTTATAATGGGCAAAATTTCACAGGTCTGTAGCAGCAAAACTATTGGTTGAATTCATACCAAATTGGTTTTATAGATTGCCAGTGATCAAGAATAGCTATGGTTACATTTTGGAAAAAGTATATCAAAAGTTCCAATTTTTTAAGGAATTTTTAGAATCTTTTTCCTTCTCCCATTTACTTTCAAATGTCTATAAAACCATCAATTTTGTTTCAATTTAATTAAAACATGGCAGAGAGGCATCTGATATGCTGACATCACCACACACATAGACATGATGACATCAGCTGGATCAATACCAAAATAAGCTACAATATGTGTGAGGGGTGGGGTTTGCTGTGCCTGGCAACACTTGTTATACACATGTTTTGATATGTTTTTAATACCTGTGTACTGATACTGTACACAGTCTTTTTTTGTACAAGCTTCATCTTCCTTTTTGTTTTTGGGAAAGCAGTGCACCACGAACACTGTTTACAGTGAAAGTGGGGAGCTGCCGACCTTGACTGGGGATGTTGTCGGGCGGTGGAAGGAGTATTTCGAGGATCTCCTCAATCCCACCGCAACGCCTTCCATGGAGGAAGCAGAGGCTAAGGTCTCAGAGGTGAACTCGTTCGTCACCCAAGCTGAAGTCACTGAGGTGGTTGGCAAGCTTCTCGGTGGCAGGGCACCGGGGGTGGACGAGATTCGCCCTGAGTACCTTAAGTCTCTGGATGGGCAGGGACTGTCTTGGTTGACAAGTCTCTGTAACATTGCATGGCAGTCGGGGACGGTGCCTCTGGATTGGCAAACCGAGGTGGTGGTCCCCCTTTTTAAGAAGGGGGACCAGAGGGTGTGCTCCAACTACAGGGGGATCCCACTCCTCAGCCTCCCAGGGAAAGTCTATTCCAGGGCACTGGAGAGGAGGATCTGACCGATAGTCAGACCTCGGATCCAGGAGGAACAATGCGGATTTTGTCCCAGCCGTGGAACACCAGCTCTACACTCTCCATCAGGTGCTTGAGGGTTCATAGGAGTTCGCCCAACCAGTCCACATATGTTTTGTGGACTTGGACAAGGCGTTCGACCATTATGGTATCCTGTGGGGGGTGCTTCAGGAGTATGGGGTCGGGAGCCCTCTGCTAAGGGCAGTCCAGTCTCTGTATGACCGAAGCAGGAGTCTGGTCGCATTGCCAGCAGTAAGTCAGACCTCTTCCAGGTACATGCTGGACTCCAGCAGGGCTGCCCTTTGTCACCAGTTCTGTTCATAATTTTTATGGACAGAATTTGGAGCCGCAGCCAGGGGCTGTAGGGGGTCTGGTTTGGGGGCCACAGGATTTCATCTCTGCTTTTTGCGGATGATGTTGTCCTGCTGGCCTCATCAAACCTGGACCTTCAACATGCACTGGGGAGGTTTGCAGCCGAGTGTGAAACGAGCGGGATAAGGATCAGCACCTCCAAATCCAAGGCCATGGTTCTCGACCGGAAAACGGTGGTTTGCCCTCTCTGGGTAGGTGGGTACTCCCTGCCCCAAGTGGAGGAGTTTCAGTATCTTGGGGTCTTGTTCACGAGTGGGGGAAGGATGTAACCGACCGATACAGTGTCCGCATCACTGCCAACACCATATCGGTCTGTGAAGAAGGAGCTGAGCCGAAAGGCGAAGCTCTCAATTTACCGGTCAATCTACGTTCCTACCCTCACCTATGGTCATGAGCTTTGGGTCATGACCGAAAGGACAAGATCCTGGATACAAGCAGCCAAAATGAGTTTCCTCCATAGAGTGGCTGGGCGCACCCTTAGGGACAGAGTGAGGAGCTCAGTCACCAGGGAGGAGCTCGGAGTACAGCTGCTGCTCCTCCACATCCAGAGGGGTCAGCTGAAGTGGCTCGGGCATCTGTTTCAGATGCCTCCTGGACGCCTCCCTGGGAGGTGTTCTGGGCATGTCCTGCCAGTAGGAGGCCTCAGGGAAGACCTAGGACACGCTGGAAAGACTATGTCTCTCGGCTGGCCTGGGAACGTCTCGGGATCCCTCCTGAAGAGCTGGAGGAGGAGTCTAGGGAGAGGGAAGTCTGGGCATCCGTGCTTAGACTGTTGCCCCCATGACCCGGCCCCAGATAAGCGGCAGATAATGGATGGATGGGCTATTTATAGGCATAATATGAGTTGGGTTTTTTTTTTCACAATAAGAAATAAGAAAATTTGGGGTCATCATTATTATAGGTTATTATGCTATTATTTTACTTGAGATCATATTAGTCTGTACAGTATGTGGCCCCTGAACTAAAATGAGTTTAACACCTTTGACTGTTAATATCTTCAGCATATTTTTTGCACTATGTGAAATACATCCTGTGCGCTGGATTGGACCTGTTAGCCCTCGAACCATGTGTTTGACACCCCTGATTTAACAGAAGAGGAGATCCATTCTGAGCCACTCTAGAAACATGGTAACACAACAGGGTGGACTCCCTCTGTAGAAGCTAAGGGCTCAATTTAGAGCAAAACATGATTCTGTTTTTTTAATTAGTCTATATTAATAATACTACTAATAATAATAATGGATTAGATTTATATAGTGCTTTTCTATGAATGCATACTCAAAGCGTGTACAGTAGATCCATTATTCATTCACTCACACATTCACACTCTGGTGGTGGTAAACTACATATGTAGCCACAGCTGCCCTGGGAGAGGCTGATGGAAGTGTGGCTGCCAATTCACGCCTTCGGCCCCTCCGACCACCACCGAACATTCATACACATTCATACATCAGTGTGAGTAGCAGCACTGGAGGCAAGGAGGTGTTTAATCACACTAATAAAAGCTAATTCATATCATTTTTAATTTCTGGAGGTCTACATAATGAAGACCTTTCATTCTGGACTCTAACATAGCATATGGCATGCTAATAAATAGTGGAAGAACAGAAAATTGCACATACAACTGCACAGTCGTTTTGGTTCAGTAGACACAGGTGGACCTGGCAGTGCAGGTAGATCATTGGAAAACTGTCAAAGGTAAATATCTGGAGGGAGAAACGAGCCACAGTGGAATTGCCATTCTGAAAGACTTCTACTGTGCCGTCTGTTGAGGAAGGACACCTGAAAGATATAAAAGGTAGGCATGTCACCAGGTTCATCCTCTAAAATATGTGCCAACACAATGTGAAACTGCAACAGGTCCTTTACATTTCTGTAATAAGATCCCGCCGGACTGGATAATCTGCGTCGTTGACAGGTGTTGCCCAGCAGGATTCCAGAAGAGTTGATATTTGACGCTTATCCACTCCTTCAGTCTGCACTTCTATATACAACCTCTGGTCTTCTTCCATTTCTATGTTCTTGCCAGTCTTAAGGGGATGGTCAAAACTACCATCCGTGTAGGGAATCATTCTCAAATTAAATCTACCCTGGCCAGATGGAAGCCTCTTCTTCATAATGCTGAAAAAAGACAACACATGATGGGACTAAACTTGAGGAAGAATGTTTCCAAGGCAGACTTTTGAGAAAGAATGAATCAATGAATAAATACATAAATAAATAAATGTCTCGCAGAGGTCCTCCAACTTTCCTAATATCCTTCACTATGGGTGACGCGGTGGCACAGTAGTTATATTCAATGACAGCTTACTGTTCCTGATGTATGTGCTATGTGTTAATGCTAATGCTAGGTACTGCGTTTATTATGATGGGTAAAATGCAGAGACCGAATTTCCTTATGGGGATAATAAAGTGAGTTAACCTTCACTACTAAAGTTGGCCAAAAATGAACATGTATTTTGATTTATGATGGGGATGTATCTATTCACATTTATGATGTCAAACATTTACAGTAGAAACAGAAAAAGGAAGTTTTAAAGCTGTTCATGGTCATATACACCGTAAATTGACCTTATCAAAGGAAAAATAATGTGGGGAAACATGTTTTTAATACTTAATATACGGTATAAAGGGCCTATTTGTGCATAGTGATATCTTCAAATGATAATGCAGACTGCATTCAACGGCAAACCCCTCACTTTCCCCTACAGTGGCCACTAAAAAGGGCAGTAACACTTGTGACATTCACTGTGGGATGTATATTAAGACAATATAACTGTGGTGACACATATTAGGTGACAGTAATCCATATTAACACTTAATTGCACCTCTTACAAAAATTGTAAAACGAAATAAAATGAGAAGAACATGACGTTATTCAGAGCTACTATTGTGACCTGTAAACAAAAACACAGCAATTGTTGTTTTCAGGTGATGATACACAAATTTTAATTGAACCTAACCTTTTTGATAGAGTTTTGTCATTTTATAATGTTTTCTACAATTCAGTTGTATTATACAGAAAATGTTAACGTATTGTATGTGCTTTTGTGTTGACATTGTGAATCTCACCTCTCCACAGGTTTGATGCCCACATCCATAGAAAGGGCTTCAGTCAGATGGTAAACACAGGAGAAAATCAGGGAAATATTGACACCTTCATCACCCTGTATGGCATTCTCATAGATGAAATGTGTTCCATTGCTCTATAAGAGTGACAAATAATATTATTACGATATTTCAGATGCTTTCTTTCCTGAACTGAAAATCATCATTAAAGCTGAGTTCAAGCTAGTACCTTAAGAACCGTTCCACACAGCTGGTCATCATTGTTAAAGTGGAACACCAATCGTCCACCATGGAGGGTTCCTTTACAGGACTTCTCTCTGAGATGGAGGGCACTGGGATGAAAGCCTGCTTCAAACAGCTGGCAACGTGACAAGGAAATGGTGCCAGAACTACTGACACAAGTGATGGATGTGTCTGTATGGAAGGTAAAATAAATGTTTTTGCAATGAAAAAGTACAATACAATGGACATGTTACAATTATCACTATTATACACATTATAATGAATACCACAGAATTTGTTGGCATAAACAAAATATCAGCAATGAACCAGGATTACAGGTAGCATATATCATCATCTTATTCAAAGTAACTAGTGACAGCAGCACATACCAAAATTCTCACTGTTGGCTGGAGAATGTTGTTCATCACAGAAGCATCCATAAATGCCGTCTTTCTCACCACACCTCTCACGCTCTGTACAATTCATCTCTCTACATGGTTCTGACTCAACTGCAGAGGAAATACAGAAAGACTGAGTCAAGAACTGAAACTAAAATAACTTGTAGCAAAATTTGTTGTACATAGTACAGTTAGCAAGTTTTCTATATTGCCCTTACTGAAATGCAACCAAAGTGTTTCCAAATTCTGATTTAGCATGCTACTCTCTGTGCCCTAGTGATGGGCAAGGCAGTTCTTTTAGATGAACTGAATCACTAGAATCAGTATACTAAAAAGATTCGTTCAAAAGATTTGTTCACTGAATCACTGAATCATTCAGCGCGAGGTGGGAGAAGCCTACGACTGCAACTCGCTGAACTGATGCATGGTGAACGGTTCAGGTTTCAGTTCAGTTCACGGCATCCGGGGACCGGCAAACAAGAGTATTCATAAAGAATAAACTTGTTTATGTCATGATGTTTTAAGTGTCCTGTCTTATGGTATGTTATTTAACTGGTTTACTCAGCAAATTGGGCTGAGTGAGTGATCTGTTCACTGGCAGCGCTACGTCACAAACCAGTTCTCTGTGCAGGTTCGTGAATCAATGAATGAGTCACAGCACTAAATGCAAGTCAGTTCGCTAACCGGTAGTTCGTTCATTCAACATGTTGTGAATCGCTCCCCTGCCCTGACAGACTCGCCCAGCTCTCCGTGTGCAGGTTTGCGAGTCAGTGAGTGAGCAGTTCGTTCACTCAGCGTGTTATGAATCACTCTGTTACAGACACACATACACAGAAGGCATCGTGTCACTGCAGTTCCACTTCCGGCTGGCACGCTCCTGTTCACTAAACTGAATTGAACTGAGAAAGGAATGAATCAGTGCATGAGGTGATTCGATTCACTTCGTTCACTCAAAAGATTTGTTCTTTTTGAGTGAATCATTCGCGAACTACACATCACTACTGTGCTCTACATCTGTTGTCCATTAAGCCAAACTTTATCTATTTTATTTTTTATCTTTTCATGGGACTTGTTAAAAAATGAAAACGGCAATAAATCACCAGTCATGTACTACCACAAACATACCACAGTGCAAATCAGAACGCCACTCGGGGATGTCCAAACCCAAAACAGAGCAGGTTCTCTCATAGGCTGAGACAGTTGAACACAGCATGCCATTGGCTGGAGTGTTAAGACAGAGATCGTACACACAGGAAGTGAAAAATGGTTGTGGGTCAGATTGGAGGTGACAGGCACTGAAGGGGCCACTGGTGTTGGTGATGATGCTGCAGAGATCAGAGTTTGCGTTCACTGAGGGACAGGGTGTTGACGTCAGACTGTCATTGGATCCACATCTGTAAAAATACAAAGCATCACAGGTTTAACAGTTGAACAGATTTTTTTTAATCCTTTTTATGTTTATGCCTATACAGTCAGTTTTGTTGAGGAACTGAATAATATTAAATAATATTAAGAATAGTGTGTTATTTGTTTTTATTTTCAGTTATATTCTCATTTATGAATCAAAGCATTTTTAAAGCAGCTGGAATGGCAAAATGAATCCCAAACATCTGCTTGAAGCTGATTTGATCAATCAAAGGTCCCCGTTGTCCTTACCCTGGTTGGCTTGTTGATGACTTCCAGCTCTGTCCAAAATCATTGTCATTTTGTGCAAGTGTGCCATCAGGTAAAACCTTGTCATTTGCAGGATCACCATCAAAGTTACCACACATCCCAGTAACTTGTTTTTTAAGAGTTTTATCAATTGTGACTAATAAAGTCCTCTGGCCATCATACTGAACAATCACATTAATGGCATCCACCACTGTGTAGTGTCCCTGTCTTAGCACTCTAGCTAAGGATCCTGCAGTGGTGGGCAGAGACACCTCACTGCCATTGACCTAGAACAAAAGAGATTAAAAAGAGAAGAAGCAGAGGAGTACTTGTTTTTCAGTTAACAACATAATAAAAGTAGAAAACAACTTAGAACTTGTAAAGAGCTCACCTTTACTATTTTGTTGAGGCCCATTCTGACATAGACACTTTCTTTTTGATTAGAGAGGTATACATCTACTGCTGACACCAATGATACACGATTGTTGCCACAGTGATTGTTGGTGGCCACCACCTTAAAGTGGATTCCACTGTTGTCTTGGTTCACACTTTCACTAATGATGTAAGAGCATGTGCCCTGGAAATGGGCAAGTGCACCATCAAATGTGACGTAGTGTGGATCACCCCACACAGTGCAAATGGACATTGTATTGTAACAGCCTAGCTGACCATTTTGGATGGTACAGCTTTGTGAAGGGGTACAAGATGCATTAAAACAGCGCAGGTCATTAGGGGCGTGGCATTCACATCGCTGGGAGCAACCATCTGTCCAGAAAGATTCACCAGCCTACATCAGAAAAGAAAAATACATATCATCTAGCAGGTCTAAATGTAGCTTTAAATGTAATTATTGTGTTTATCAAGCCACCATCCCCCTATATCATAAAATGGTAAATTTTAAATGGTAAAGATAGCTATTCCACCTGATATGTAAATTATGCTAGAAATTTTATCTAGACAACTGCACATATTATTTACTAACTTCCCATCGATCAAAAAAGATGTAGCGATTTATTGTGTGTTTGCAGGTACAAAAGGCATATCCAAATTAAACTGTGTAACATAGCCTAAATGCACTGCTATGGTGACTACACAGAACTGTATTTATCTATAAAACCTCATGAAACAAATCAGTTACAGTAAAACTATTATGACTTAGTTAATATGGACAACATTTCTGTGAGGACCCTAGAAGCTGCTTTTAACAAGGACTTACCATTTAATGCATACATTAAATAAATGTCTAAGACAACATTTTTTATCTCTTCAATATTACCAAAATAACATCCATCCTAAAGTGATGCAGAAAACTTAGTCCGTGCATTTCTTACTTCCAGGCTGAATTATTGTAAATATTTACTTCCTGGATGTCCAAACAACTCCTTCTACTTCAGTTACTTCAAAAAGCTGCAGCATGAATATAACCAATTTTAGTTTCTTTTAACTGGGCAAATAAAGTCTACAATCAAATTTAATAAATGTACATTATGTATTAGGGATTTCATAGTAATGTACAACCCAAACAGATCACTTTACTCCCAGAGTGCAGGCTGACTTGTGGCTCCTTGAGTCTCCAAAACTAGGTTGGGAGGAATATGCATCCAGTTAGTCTTCAGTAATCAAGCTACTCTCATATGGGACCAGTTCCCAGCCTGGATCTGGGAGCCAGGCAGCCACTCTTCCTTTTAGACAAGACTTGCCTTTTCCACAAGACTTGTATTTTCCTTCCATTTTGATGCAGTGTAAAGTGACAACACATAGCATACTGCAGTGATTCTCAAGTTCTGGGTTGAGACCCAAAAGTGGGTTGCAAACCCATTTTCAGTGGATTGCGGGCCTTAGTCTGGACAAAAAATAATGTTAAGAAACCAGTCCTGCACTTAAGTTTTTGTGGAGCTGGGGACCACCCATTCACACTCCCCCACAGTAGGTAGTGGTAATATGCTGTAATGCACATTATCACCACACATTTCACAGCATAAAAGAAGACCCGAAAGTTTCTATTCAAATCATGGCAAAACTCAGGTATGACAACGACTACATCAGAAATGGTTTTATTTACACTGAGGACAAAAACTTCAGTGTGTTTAATTCTTGAATAAGTGATTAACACTTTTAATTTTTAACTGAGTGATCATATTTGGTTTTGGTTAAAATTAACCTAATTTGGTGTTGAGGGGAATATTTCCATATTTAGCATCACCACTTGCTGGCCAGTTTGGTTTATCATTAAACTTGTTTTCTGTGTTTATTTATTCTGTATTATCTCAGGTTCAAAACACAATATCTTTTATTTAAAAACATTTGAGAATTTGTTATAAATTTGGGTCATTGAGGGGTGATAGTGGGTCCTTCAGCCAGACCAGTTGAAAACCACTGTTATAGTGTACTAGCATTTTTTATGTCTATTTGTGCATGCTGTCCCACATTTGTCCAGCAGTCACCACCAAGCTGTTCTGGCCATAGCAATGTGATTATAAGGCTACTGTATTCCAGAATTACTAACATCTCCTAAAAGACTGGTCCTATCAACTTGCCATTTTCGCTAGTCTTCACCTTGACCACAAATACATATGCATGCCAAACTGCCGCAGTCAGCTTTTTCCAGATTTTGTGTGAAGCCTGAGGCACACATACAAACAGCACAAAGAGGCCACTTGGCTTTTATAATATATACTTAGCACCATTAAAAACGCACGGGTCAGAATAATGTGTATATTTGGAGATATATTAAATTAATTGGTTTGGGGTTACCTTCATATTAAAGAGGGAAGCATTGGTCATTAGAGAATGAATTGTGGACAAATTGTGATCAACTTAACACGTTTATTCAGTCACTGAATACAGGTACTCAGAAATTGAAAGTGTCATCATTCAATATCGGGTGTGTCCACCTATGGCTTCCAAACAAGCGGTGGAACTCATGGAAGTAAGTCTCATGATCCTGTCCTGAGGGACCTGATCACTCAGACGACTGATTGTACTGCAATGATAGCGCAGACCTGAGTCATAGTGAAGTCAGACATTCTCTCTGTTGTATCGTTAGTCATGGCATTTTGAGCTGGAAAAAAAATTTCGGCATTTTCTTTGCTGCCTTTATATATCGGCTATTGACCACATCTATAGTTACTAGTCAAGCATGACTCTGTATAAGACATTCGACTCAATATTTGATTTTAAGGGGTTAGTCCAAACGCCAATGTTGCTTGTGTTGGGAATGCAAAAAATACAGCTGTTAACTGTGTTACTCATCTCCTGAGCAATATATACAAAATAAGCACCTAAGCAAATCCTTTTCTGGAAATTACACCACATGTTTGGACCGTGCGTTTTTAATGGCACTAAATAAAGATAGTTCTGGTAAACCAGAACCATCCATTAGTTCATCTGCATACTCCTAGGCTGCTTGAGGATAGTGATGCATCAAGCACCTCTCCTCCTACACTATTTTTCTTTTTCTGTCTTCATAAATGTCACCATTACATGTCAATAACTTGTTGTCTTCCCTTCTTCTATTTTTTGCTTTGTCCAATCTATGCAATCTCTCCCAGTGTCTTTCTGCTGGTGTCTCTAGTTCAGGGGCTGTACATTCTTAGTATTTGTTTCTGGATTCAAAACTGTCCAGTGTTTGCCTGTGTGACACAGTGTCTGTTGTTTGCTGCTCTTTTTATGCTGTTTTCTCTCTCATCTTACCCCTCATCCAAGCCAGTTAAAACAAATGGTCACTAAAGTTGAAAACAGTTGGGAAGGAAACAGTTCATTATGTGAAACTTTTATTCTTCTTCTGAGGTGTTTCTTGAGGCTTTCCCCTAGAACATTTATCGGATTTTCTCCTCATATACTCCTTTTGAGTCCTTGACCTGACTTTGTGAATTTAGGGTCTCATTCTAGAATCTTAGTAGTGAATTTAGGATTTTTAATGGGTTGATTCAACTTACTCTGTAGTAGGAGCCATCATACTGGCAGCCACAGTTTTCCACTGGGACACACCCAGTCCCACTCCTTAGGAATCCCTCATCACAGAAACATCCTTCAGAGCAAACATGCTCACAGGTGGCATCAATGCTGCTGGCGCAAGTGTGGCCACAGTCAGTCCCACACAGCTCATAATGGCTGTTGGCTGGACAGTCAATGCCTTAAAAAGTGGAGAAAGATATTTTTTGGTATGTCGTGTTAACGATAGTTTAGATCAAAAATATTGAACACGTTATATTCAAGAAACATTCTGAGTAAAATCACAAAACATTTCTGATACTTGTGTGTATTTAGATGACGGAGGCTCTATCTGGTTGACTTACTACATGTGGTGTTTTGTCT
>JAPQRP010000013.1:15951561-15962097 GCA_037367295.1 Apogon hyalosoma
ATTGACAGATAGGAAACCTGGCATGGGCTTCAAAATGGCGTCATGACCTTTGACCTTGAGTGACCTTGAAAGGTCAACATCAAGGTCACAGGATTTTAAATGGTTGTAACTCCAAAAAGACTGGTGATAAGTACTCAGTTACTATTGTTGACAGATAGGAAACTATGTGAAGGCTCCAAAATGGCATCATGACTTTTGACCTTGAAAGGTCAAACCCATAGTCTCATGTTTTGAGAGGGAGATGTCCATTAAAAGCTAAAACATTTGCGAGGGGCAGGGTTTGTTGTGCCTGGCACCACTTGTTTATAATATTGATATTTTCTTGTGAGGGTTTTCAGTACCTTCTTCTTCCTTGCCCCCCCATTCCTCCATGTCAGGTCCAGCATTGAAATGTGGTTCAATATCAAGGGGAGCCTCATATACATTATGAAGTTTCCCTTGGCAAAGCAAATTCTCTCAGCACCAAAAGGCAGCCAGACTACTATTCAGCTGTTATGATGCCGGACAAGACAAGTTAGGAAAGAAAAAAAAAAAGAATTTCACATTTGTCCTCACTTTATTGCCTCACTGCTTATGCATATACCTGTTAGCAGGATGTTCTTGAGTATGTGCCTTGGCGTGTCTCCATCATCAAACAGTAATGAGGCTGGACCAGGTGTGTTTGCCTTTTTGAGCACAACAGAGGTCGTTCTCCTTGTAGCAGTAAGAGATTTTCTGGATATACTCTGGAAAAAAAAAATAACAGTGAATATATCATTTGTGAGACTTAGCAGATTCAACATGAGGAATTGGCGAACTCATCTTATTCACCTCTTGTATCTTGTGTTTCAGACTGCGTCGTAGGATGTTCTGTGGTGTCTGGGCAACAGCATCTTTTATGCTGTGTCTCTTGCTGCGCCTGGGACCACTGGTGCCACTGGTACTTTGTGCTCTGGAGGCACTAAATATAGCATAGCCCATAATTCAATGCAGGATAAGAACTCACTTAAAAGTAACTGCCTCAACTTAAGTTGTGGCAGCACTCTGTTAAGTTTATTCCTTAACTGGCGCTAATATTGGCAGCAAAGACAAGCATTAATGTTTTCTCTTTTAATCCTCAGACCTAAAAAGCCACCGGCAACCACTGAGCTACAATGTTTTCAACTTTTGACTAAATAATTCAAAAATCCTCAATACACCACTAATAATTGCCACTAACACAATTAAATAATTGACAAAATACAGCTTCACAATTTTTCACTGGCAACAGATGTTCTATAATTTTCTGCAGCACCGATTCACCAAAAAACTATGTAGACTGGCAAGTGACGGTGGTTGTAGATGCCTGCTCTGATGTTCAGTTAACGATATTTTTATTGAAAAAGTCACTTTTGCCTCAGTTTTCTTCTGTTCTGACATGAACCTTGAATTTACTCTAAGCTTTTATGAACATCTACGTAGACAGCAAAACGAATGTAGTAAAATAGCTGCTTCTCGCTGCAAAATGAAGAGGATGAAATAATAAGCAGTGATAAATCACTTAAAAAAGATTATATGAAAAGGAAAAAAATCATTTGGACACCCACGTACCACGTATATTGTAGTGCGACTGGAACCGCACTCTTTTCCGTTACCGGTCACTAACAGCCCTTTACCAAAACAATCTTGGATAAGCTCAGATTTATGTTTTAATGAGTATGTTTCAGTTTTAAATGGGGGGGTCAGGATGAGGAGTGACAAGTTATTGTGATACAATAACATCTATTCTTGGACTGTAACAAAGCAGGACAAGGTTGGATACCTGCTAAAGTAGAGTGACTTACCTGCGGGTAAGCGGAGTTCTGGGTGGCTCGATGTTGAGAATATGTTTCAGCAGAACCCGAGCAGATAAATCCTCCGTATGATCCATTTTGAAGCCGCTTCAGTCAGCTAGATGGTGTTAGCTTCCCTAACGTTTGCGAAGAGTGATACAGTAAGGTTGAACTTACAATAAAGTTATAGTGATCTTTCCGAATGACACAGGACGAAAGACACAGAGCCAAACGGGGACTGATGTCATAACTTAGAGGTAATGTTCACTTCCAGCACTGTTTACCATCTGCTGATAGTCAAAGGTTTTCTGATACACAACGGATTCACTAGACACATACCAACCGATCCCGCGTTATTTTAAGTTAAACCCGCAAATCTCGCGACAACTCGTCTTCTTCGTTTGTAACAATTGCATGGCCGTTTGTTGACCTGACTATCGCCACCTGTCGATGAATCTGGGTAACGGTTCAAAATCTGTAATGAAATGTGTGGATTACTTTCACACCAGACGGGACTTTCACATCAGAAGGGTCAGAAATGAACGGTTTTGACCTCACACCAGCAGTTTGATCATTTTACATAACTTTTCCAGACCTGAAAAATTAGATTAAAGATTAAATTAAGATTAAAAATTCGATTATAAATTCTGGGACTCTTCAAGATCTTTCATAACCATTTATAACCATAACCAACCGTTTTTGATAGTTTTACTTAAAAAATATAATAATTGTTTGTATTAAGGAGAAGATGAAAAGGAAGATGCAGCTTTAATATTGTGGATATTCATTAATTCATTCATTTTCTGAACCCGCTTTATCCTCACTAGGGGCACAGGGGTTGGTTTGAGCCTATCCCAGCTACATACGGGCGAAGGCGGGGTACACCCTGGACATTTTGCCAGTTCATCACAGGGCTGACATATAGAGACAAACAATCACTCTCACATTCACACCTATGGGCAATTTAGATTAACCAGTTAACCTATCAGTGCATGTCTTTGGAAGGTGGGAGGAAGCCGGAGTACCCGGAGAGAACGCAGACATGGGGAGAACATGCAAACTCCACACAGAAAGGTACCACCCCCATCGACTGGTGTTGGAATCGAACCCAGGAGCTTCTTGCTGTGAGGCACGAGCACAATCCACTGCACCACCGTGTTACCCCTATTGTGGATGTTGTGTTTCATAATTAAAAAGTAGGCCAAATTAAAAGTAACACAGCCTCAACAAGCAATATAGCCTCTTTTAGTATCAATTCCGCAAATCCTAGGCCATTCAAAGGTTTATCCATATTCATTAGCTCTGATTTCTTTATCATCTTGTAGACACCTTCTATTATTTAGTTTCCAATATGAAACATCTTTTTAACTTAATAAGTATCAGCTATTGTGCTGGCTCTAGCAATTGGATCACTTTTATTGGTTTTTACACTTCCAGTTAAAAGTTTAGACTCACCTTCTCATTTAAATGGCATGAGATGGACCACAGATGGCCAACAAGTGCTCAGCATCACTGGGAACTCCTTCAAGCCTTTGGAAAACATTTCAGGTGACTTCCTCATGAAGCTCATCGAGAGAATGACAAGAATGTGCAAAGCAGTAATAAAAGCAAAGGGTGGCTATTTGGAAGAATCTAATATATAAAACATGCTTTGAGTTATGTCACTTTTTTTTTTTACATAATTCCATATGTGTTCGTTCATAGTTTTGATGCCTTAAGTGAGAATCTACAATGTAAATAGTCATGAAAAAAAAAAAAGACAAACCAGGTGAGTCCAAAATTTTGACTGGTAGTGTAGCTCTGGCTTGTTTAATATATTGGTTACAGTTTTATCCTGCCTAGCCTAATCTAATCTAATCTAATCTAATCTAATCTCTCCATTTTTGCAATTATATAGTTTCTCTGCAACCAAAAAGTCTGTAAAAGTGATCCATAAAACTGGCATTTTGATTCTGCATTAGGTTTTTGGTTTTTTTTTTCTTAAAACGGTATAAAAAAAACTCAACAACAACAAAACATGTTTACACGTGAGAAGTTTGATTTAAATGGTTTTAATAATTTACAACAGTGAAATCAAAAATATATTCAACAATTAGGAAAACAGGTTGTTATTGCCTGTTTTATTGATACAATCACTGATAAATGAATGATCCCTTCACCTTCCACTAGAAATCACCTGACTGAATGAGCACAGCACACATGTGATTCATCATCCACTCAGAGCCGTGGATTTATTTGTATTTGGCAAAAAGTGCAAAAGCTCCTCACCCTGACAGTAATGTCAGGGATACAGAGTTGTGAAGAACCGAGACTTTAGAAATCAGGCCTGTCCTTCTTCAGCTTAGAGTAGTCCATGTTCACTGTGAAAAGCTGTAAAAAAAAACACAAAGTGAACACACCTATTAACAGAAACACACACGAGCACAGAGCAATCAGTTTGAACGTTAAAGCAAGATAACAGAACAGATAAGTCTTATGCTCTGCAAGCTTGTGCTTTTAAGGTAACAGAGCAGCAGAAAACATGTCCGACATGCAACAAAACTGGAGAAAAAAAATATGCATGAAGACTCTTACTTTGTACTGCTGATTGGGTTCCATTTTGTTCCAAGGCTCAGGGTTGTTCTTACGATCCCATCTGGCAACAAGAGAAAATGTTAAATTTTCAAGAGATTACTAATAAGTCTATTAAGCTGTCATCTCAGGTTTATAGTAGATATACTTACGAGACATCAGGATTTTTGAGGGCCAGCCGACACACGTACGTCATGCACATGGTCGCCCCACCACCAATGAAGATGAAGAGAGGGATCAGCTGGAGGTCAACAGACATAGAAATTAAAAACAGCACAGGTTTCATACAGAGTCCAGAGCTTATTGCAACACTTGGCTCATTCTTTCTAATTTGCCAGTGAGCAGATTTCATGAAGCTTTCATATACCTTTATCACATAATCACAGGCTGTTTACATGAATGACTTTTAATGTTTGTTGGAATACTAACGTTTGGTTTAAATACATACTTTTATATGACTCATTAAACAGCAAAAAAAAAAAGTTTTAGGAAGCTGGAAGAATTACAGTTAAATAGGAGACAAATACACAATAACCCAGTGATCTATTAATATGGAGGCTGCCGTAAAGCAGACTGTTTCACCCTGTCGCCCTTGAATCAGCAGTACACTGCTGTATGTATTGGCCTTCAGTCGCACCGTTATGGAGACCCTACAGTCCTGTACGTGCCACAGCCACCCACATACATGGCTGTGGACCTATAGCAAGCATGTACATACAGGGAGGCAGAGTTTTCCTAATTTTTATTTATTTATTTATTTATTTTTTTTACATTAGGTCCGTTACTAGGACTTGTGTGAATGTCAAAACGCCCTAAAGGAGCAGCTGGATGGTTTTGTTCTAAAATCCGTCAGAGAAATGCGCAAAAATCAGCCTGTAGTGACGGTACGCGGAGATGCCAGAGCATACAAGCTAAATATAAACCTCTACTGACGCAACAACATGGGAGAAAAATAAATATTATGAGAAAAAAATTGGAGGTTAATTACTTGGTCATGGATTTGTGCTAATTGTTCTAATTTATTAAATTACAGCCGCAATTTGTGGCCATCTGTCGCGGATTGTGTCACCTGTACAGTCAAATATTAAACTGTTGGATTAATTTGGCTTATAAAACACTATATATAATCGTAAATATGTATATTTGTGAATAAAAGTCATACTATACTGCATTAGCAGGTGACCACACCGCATCAAATCACGGACACGCATTTAGTGAAACGTGTGCGCGCACAACCACACCGCGTCCTCGGATAGCTGAAGACATTTCAATGTCACCGGCTTCTTCTACAGTTTTTATTAAATGTATAGTTTAGACTCACAGCCGGGTGGTTCCGGAGCTGTTTGGCGACGACCCCCAGCATGGACGGCATGGCGGACAATCCTCCCCAATGACAGTGACCAGTAAAGGCGAATATGTGCGGGTGAAAACACGCGCTTCTGCGTGAGCTGCGGGAGGCTGCTTGTGATTCCTACAGGCCTGCACGTCCCCTGAACTGTACACCACCTCCTTTACTGTCAGCCAATCCCACAAAGCAACGACAACAGCTGTATGGCTGGACCCGGTGAATCATATGGAGCTCAGAGCTCCTCTTAAAGAAATCTCTTTTCGTCATAGAAAAAGTAAAAGAAAAAAACATGTTTAAATATACAGTCAATAGTTTAATGTAAAAATATGTTTTCATTTAGAAAGACCTGGCAATCTGTATTACATATATGTAATTTTATATAATTATTGCTTATTTTTTTTTTAATATTATGTATTTGTATGTTAATGCCATGCACTGTTGGAGAAAAACACTTTCAATATACCTGATCTCTGGTACATATGGTGAATCAATAAAGCTGACAATTCTCTAGTATTCAATGATATATAATGCTAAAAACATAGGTACTTAGCATTGTACACTTAATTTTTCCAGATGTTTAGTTTAATGGGTGCTTTTTAAGAAAGTTAACTGTGCAATAAATTAATCTGACAAATGGGAAAACTGAATTGCTTCTTGCCATGGTGCAAATAAAGGCTGCAAAAATTTGAACAATCACTCTTAAAGTAACAATGTTGGAGGCAAGAATGTACCCAGAGTTATGTGATGCAGTCCTGAAATGTACAGTCAAATTTTCACATTAATTCTCCCAAATACATAGACAAACATAAATGTCATGTGTCTGTGTCTATCCATCTAGTCTTCAACTTTTCATTTCAGTCATCTTTCACTGATATTCTTGACTGTTTTACACTTGATAAAAAAGAAATCACAAGTGACCCGAGTTATGGCTTAAGACCAATTTAATAATCAGAAGGACAACACGTTATCAGTCATTTATGTGGACAGATCACAAAACCTGAGATAACATCAGGTCCCCAGCATCCATACAGATTCATAAAACAGATGCTTATTTGGAAATGAGACATTTCAATCCATCAGCATTTCACCACGTTACTAAAACTAGGAGAAGTTAGTCAAAAGATCAGACGAATCAACTTTCCATCCACATGTCTGCACACAAAACTCCTGACAGAGACGATAAACCCAGGACTAATGTATGGAAGAAAAATCTCAACCATAAAAACCCTTTTCCTGGAAGTGCATAAAAATCTGCCCGGTACAAAATTTCATGTAACACCTGCCTTAATTATACTGACAGAACCAAACTAAAAGTAACAGGTTTTTAGCTTATGTTGCAGGTTTGGAAAGATGTACAAAATACACAGTACTACTCTCTATTTACAATGAAGTACAAAAGTGAATATAAAAATAAGAATTGCGACTCAAAAGTAGCAGTTCAATTTGTGCAAACGTGTCTACCAGAAATAAAACTATTTGAACATCAACTTGTCAGCTTGGCAAAAGGAAAAGAACACTAAGGATGACAAATCTACACCACTAAAACTGGTTAGGTAGTCAACTAGGCAGTGAAACCTCAAAACTATACACACACCATCAAGCGTACACCTACAACATCAAAGAATATTGAGTTTACCCATTAACATGCACACGTGATTTTCTTTCAAGTAAACAAGAGGACAAAGAAACAAACATCTGTACAACTTTAAAGCAGGAATGCATAAGCTGAAGCTCCTCAGAGCTCCTACCTAAATTGGTGTTGCCCAAAATTCCCTTCAGTCTACAATAATCTAAATGTGATTTGTGTGATGGTTTTCCCCAGGTGAATAAAAAGAATGCAACTGATTTGTCAAGCTTTGTACACCACTAATGGTGCAAGGTCAGGTCAGGTAAAACAATCAAAAAATGCAATGGTGAAATGATAAATATCACTGAATACTTAAAAACAAGGGTTTTTGCATTTGTTTGCTAATCATTCTGACTGATATGATTCTGCAGTCAAACTTAAACAAGCATCAAACAAGTGACAAGATGCACATCTTGGCCTCTTTGGAGTGAACAAACAAAAGCTGTGCAGGAAATGAGAGGATCAGCGAATCCTATCTTAGAGTTTAGTTCAGAAGAGGTGAGCAGTGCTCTTCGAAGGCTGTCCCACACTTGTATTTGGCCCAAAAATATATCTTTGGATTTCAAAATGATAAACAGGCCTCAATTTGGAAATGTCACAACACCTGGAAACCCAAACAAGTAGCTTATAAAGCACATACTTTGGATTATGTATGAGAGATTCTTTTTAACATAAAAGGTTATTTTAGGCCTGTATAGAAAAGGAAAACTATGTAGTCCTTTAAGATAAAAACATCACCAGCTAAACGTCTCAGACAACAAAGAGCTTGCTACCTTGCAGAGTATTGACAGTTGCTTTATGCATAATCATTTCCCCAGCAGAGATCTGCTGCTGTAATCACAAAGTGAGGTTCTCCTCAGGGTCCTCTGGTGTCACAGCAGCGGCAGGAGGTTCTGCAGCTGCAGCCCGGTTGCCAGTGGAGGTTGCCTGGCAGGAGCCCGTTCCCTGGCCTGAGTAAGTGTTCACTGGAGAGACTGAAAGGCTGCGGAACAAGAGGTCCACGGAGGGGAGCAAGGGCTTAAGGAGGTTGACGGGGCAGAAGGCCGAGCCCCCATGGGGAGTGAAGTTTACCTTATTGGGGTCTGGGCAGGAGGAGATGACTGCTGGTTTGGGTTGGTGTGGAACACTAAAGAACAACACAGAACAGAGTCAGATGCAGTTGTAACTCATAACAGATGCACTGTACATAAAATACCTGGTACATATGTGTAACTAGTCTGGCTTTACTTTCTGAAAGGTTTAAAAATGTTAAGCTACAAATCCATAATAAGGTTAGATATGTTTCAGGAATTTAATACCACCCTCCCATTCAAAGCAGTTTTACAATATGAAAAAAAACAATTTCCTATGAGGTTAACTTACCTGTTAACATAATATCATTAATTAAAATGTAAAAGAACAAAAGTGAGACTTACTCCTTTGGCATTGAAATGTGCTATGTTTTTCCTCAATGTATCCAAGCACTTTGGCTGGTGACGAAGTATTGAAGTGTGTTACCCGTTCGTATATCACCAACTACAGATGCAGCCTGTACTTGAGGTTTTACACTTACATTTCACATATAAAAGTGGGGCAGTCAACACAGACTAGGCAGCGCTCTAGCTGTGATGATAGTGTTGTGACAGTAAGGGTGGAGGTAAGACTGTTGGCTTTCATACACTATTAGTTCCCTCAGTTTTGTAAGTGAAATATTATAAAGTGAACTAAATTGTTTTGGGTGTGCAACTCTGGAAAAAAACTACACCTAACCCTACAGTTATGGTGTTGCAACTCTCTAACCTCAACCAAACCTACTGGCACAATGTTTCAATGGCTGCTCAAGTACAGGATATAAATCAAGATTTAAGAATGCGAAATTATATGTGGAAACAACAAACTGGTACAATATTCAAAACTATTCACCACTAGAGGGCATTGCAACACTGACTTGGTTTAAAATGACATTTTCAAATGAACCATTAACTCCTACATTAGACATTTTGCTTATGGTTCGTTCCTCAGCAAGCAATGTTTCACCAATAGAATACATGTACCTTGTTTCCTCACAGACTCGAACCTTTTCACAGCCCTCTGGAGGGTCTCTCTTGAAGCAGAAACTTTTGTTGGGCCCTGGAGAAGAAGACATCAGCAGAGGCAGGGGAAGGTCAACTTCGCAGTGGGACGAGAACGGAGACAGGAGACACATGTCCGCACTGTCCGCCACCCCTGCAAACAGAGAAAAATACATCAAGTTACACACTACAACTGTTAATATTCAACTCTAGACTCTTGATTTAATGGGCTTCAAAAATCATTAATTACAGTCATTTTAAGTTTGTTGTTAATTTTTGGGGAAAAATGGTTGATGTTAATTTATATATATATATATATAAAAATAAAGGCGTAAAATAAGCAAGATGAAAAAGTGTTTCAACTAGGGATATAATGATTACCGGTATAACGATAAACTGTGGTAAAATTCCTGACTGTTAGTATTACCATTTAAATTCTAATTATCATTAAAACCGTGTTTGATTACCGCACTTTGAAAACTCACGATGATACTGCTCATTTCCTGGAGAAGCCGCAGCACTCCAGGTGCACGTGTGCAGTTTGATATGTTTGGCCTCTGAAAACATGGCTGAAGGCAGCCACATGGACAGCACTCTGGAGATCCGGGGGGGTCCAAGTGCACGGACGGGGTCCGAGCGCACCTCTAACCCATACATCTCTCTCTCTCTCATTGTGAATGATCTGATCTGGAAAATGGTCAAACAAGCTCCACTATGACCTGTCCAACTACTTTTTTTCCCCCACTCAAAAAGACCACTCAGGAATCAATAGGAGAATTGATAAGGAATTGGATCGGTAAGCACAATCAACAATGGCATTGATTTTGATAAAATCCTATTAATTCCCACCCCTAGTGCAGATATCTCTTATGACCATAAGGTGCCATCTTTAATGCACATTTGTATGTTTCATGTTTACATGTTAATGTTTTAATGCTTATGCCAACACAAAGTACATTGTGCGTGTTATTTTTTTCAAAATACAACTTGGTTACATTATTTCAGTGTGTGTATAGAGCAGGGGCGATTTTAGGATCAGAGGTTTAAGGGTGTTGAGCACCCAGAGTGCTGCCTGGCCAGGCAAGAGAAATTTCACTGTTTTGTACATTTTAATGCAATTTCAGACCATCATTCCCACATTTGTGAAAG
>JAPQRP010000013.1:15962197-15980921 GCA_037367295.1 Apogon hyalosoma
ATCATCATTTGCATCAAGTATTTTGGAAAATCAAACAAAAACATCATTTGCATAATAATTTGGAACGCAGTGTACATCGGGGTAATAGTGGTTGGTGCAGTGGATTCCATGCACAGCAGTAACCACTAGATGTCCCTATTCATACTCTTATTGTCAGTAGATCAAAGTTCACCTGAACACTGCTGTCCTAAACACAGTAACAGATTTCATTATGAAAAAACATAATTTATCCATTAATATTTCATGTTTGGTTAAGTCTGTCTTTTCACGCATGTGCATATAAACTTATGTAGCAAGTCTTCTTTAGTTCAGTTTGAGAAAAGGGTACAAACCAAATCTATTATTATTTCCACACCTAACGTTCTGTAATAAATTAAATGTTAAAGGTTTTATTTTATGTCCAGTTTGAACAGGACGTGTGTTGTATGAAACTTCATTTTGTGTCTAAAGAAAAAGAACAGGCTCAAATCAAGTCATTTGAGCAATTTATCAATCGAGGTTTCTGCCTGTTAAAAGGACAGTTTGCAGTTAAAAAGGAGGGAAGTCTGCTGTTTTTGAAGCTTTGTAACCCACTGAAAGAAAAAAATAAGTATTGATATTTAAAAAAAATATACAATAATAAAATAAAGAATAGAGAATAAACTATGTTCATTGGCTTCCCTGCCTCCTGTAAAAAAAGCCCATTCATATTAACATTAGCATTGTGTTTTTCCACAGGGGAATGTTCGCAGAAGGCACCCGCCACAATTTCCACAGACGGGGCGTGGTGGTGGTGCCAGGTCAAAACATCACAACGGAGCGGGCCCTGGAGCTGGCCATCGAAGCAGGAGCTGAAGACGTCCAGAACATGGAGGATGAGGAGGAGCAGCCAATCCTACAGGTCAGATGGTACAGTCAGGCTGGACTGAAGACGTGATGGCATCTGTTCTTTACTGAGATGCTTCCTCATTCTCCTCATTACAAAGAGAATTATTAGTTGTATCCTGCCCATTAGGGAAGAGGCCACAACAGGACATCATGAAGCAGCTTCTCAGTCATTTGTCCAGTTATTTTTGAGCCTCAGAAAATGGAAGGACTTAGTTTAAAAATGCTTTCAATCATTAAACGGTTGATGCAATATTTGGATTAAACCCCTTGAATTAAAGTCCACACTTCAGTCACATCTTGACTGTTTCATTTCTAATCCACTGTGGTGGAGACAAAATGACAATATATGTGTAATGGACTTAACTATAATAATAGTTTAATATTTAAAGATTAAATCACTACTATGATTAATGTGGAAAAAAATTAGTTGTTACATAAAATTTAATGTTAAAGTTGTCGTCAAAGTGTAAATAGTCTTCTTTGTCAGCAGGCTGGGCAATATGGACAAAAATGCTATTGTGTGTTATTGTGGTAAAAAAAGAAAAAAAAAGTATGTATATATATATATATATATATATATATATAAAATCCTTTCATATCACTAATTATCTTGATAAATGTTAAATAATTAATAGATTTTTATCCTGCATGAACATTGAAGAAATAGAGACAGTTATTTGTGGTTTTAATTTAATTTTTAGTCAGAACATGAAAAAACAACAGGCAGCAGAACATTTAGAAGAGATGGAAAGTATTTTTGAACATCAAAATATGCAAGGGTGAAAACCTCAAAAAGAATCTTTAGTGTTATAACAGACGGTGGTGACAAAATGAAATTACAATTGCGATAACTGTCAACAATGAGCAAAACAACAAGTCTTACTATTTTGTCACCCGGTTTTTCTCATCACTTACTCTTGTTATTTTAAGTATCTTTGAAAGGAGTTGAACTGCTTATTGCGCATCTGATATTTTGCAATGGGACTTCAATCTATACGGCCAGGTCGCATTTATCCAACCTTTACATCATTGAAATGTGACAAATGTCACAATTCTGCATCCCAGGAGGAGGAGCGGCGGGAAAAACACATTTACTTCTGTAAACACAGTGCGTTCCTGCATGGTCACGTATTATGTCAGGACGTCTTTTGCACATGCGGGTCATCTCAGGATTGCATTCAGTTCATACTCAAAACTGATAGAAGTTGCATTTAATGTGTAATACAAATGAGCACACAAAAAATCGGATTTCACCAAAAAATGTGAATTATGCATTAAGACCTGCTGTCTGAACGTAGTCTAATAGTTTTATCTGTTTCATCTGTCTTCAGTTTATTTGTGACATGACGGACCTGAAGAAGATGCGAGCGTCACTGGAGGAGCTGGGAATGAAGGTTACGTCGGCTGGGTTGGAGTTTCTTCCCCACAACCTCTCATCCCTGGACCAGGATCAGCTGGACAGTGCTTCAACGCTGATAGAAGCCCTCAATGACTGTCCAGATGTAGTCCGAGTTTGGGATAATATCCAAGCTCACAGCTGAGGACCCCTTTTGGACACTGAACATCTTATATGTGAAATATTTAATTTGACTGAAAAAAGGATTGTGACATCAACATAAAGGACAGACATTGAAAATATAAAGGTGTTGAACATTTTCAAGCTGTTCTGAGTCTGTTCACACTAAAGGTAAAAGAGAAAATGTATTTCTACGCCGCATCAATGACCAAAGTGTAAGAAATGTTCATCTTAAAAATATATTAAATGGAGTAATTTTTTTTATATCTATAGTGAATATAAACACATACGAGTGAAAAGGAAATTTCTAATCTCTCCTCAAAAAAATATACAAACATACAGTTCTGTGCAAAAGTCCCAGGTCAACATTAGGTTTGTTGGTTAAGTTCAGTCCTAATGACCACGTATGCATTTCTCTGTCCCTGTTTCAAGATCCAGTCTGAATATATGTGAAGTATGTACAGTAGTAAAAACATAAGTTTCAGGAAATAAAACAGCTTCTATAAACCAAAGTGCTATTAATGTGATCTCCCTTTGTACTTAACATGTATTTAACCCTTTTGTTCAGACAGTATGAGATTTATTGAATACATTTTCTGATGTTTTATACCAGGTTTCATTCAACACGGATGTTTCTAATTGTGCTGCTTCTTGTCACAGGGTCAGGGGTCACTAAATGGTAACTTTAATTTTTACAACCCATTTAGTTCAGCTTTTTGTGTGTCTTTTAAGGCTGTGCACACATCTCCTGTAATTTTTTTTTTTGTATTTAAAAGAGAATGAGAAGTAAATACGTATGCTCATTTCATCCCAAAAAACAGCAAAGCTAAAGGTGGACTAAGGCTTTTGCACAGTACTGTATATTTCACAAAATTTGCAGCAGTTGTAATGCAAGACAAGTAACTGATAAGAGATAAGTTGTACTACAGAGCAATACAATCTGGTTGAAAGACAATACATTTTGTATATTTATATGATTCAGCAACAACCATTTATGTAACTACATTTTGAAAATTATCTGGTATTTGGTACAAATTTAAACCAAAAAAATAAATAATTAGTGACATTATGGATACACAAACCAGTAACTGAACTGGGCTCTGAGAGCTGAACTTCAACAATATTTAAGGCTATAAAAGTATTTGGAGCCAAGTGTTTTAGATTTTTAAGGATTCAGTAATATTTTCACTTAATCTTTTTTATCCATGGCATGTTCTGAATTCAGTAAGTTTGCATCAAATGATCTACACTAACACAAACCAGGTTAAAATGTTTTTTGACACATCAGAATTAAATAATGTACTTATTTATAGTGTGTTACTTAAACAGAATCATATAGACTGCTGAAGGTTACAGCTGAAGGACGTTTTGACTCCGTGTCATTACAGGTCGTTACCCCCTCATATTACTGCAATGTCAACATTGCAGTCAATAAGATCCCACATTAACTGTATGCATGCAACATATTGAACGGATCCCATACATTTATGCAGCTGACTTTTTTTTTTATCAGTACAGTGTCACGTATGGGATAGCCAGAACTATGTTTTCAACATATACTATGAACTGAACAGCATACAAGACCAGTGAAGTGGTAATTTGACATTAATGAGGAAGTCCAGTGTAATGGCTCTGTGCCTATTTGCTGTGTTTATCAATGCCCCTCATTGATTTCCCCGGCAGTTCCTCTCAGCTATAGGATGGCATCGATTGGTTTCCAGTGTTGGCGAATAGTGCACAGCAACATGTGAGCTAGAGGCCAGTCGTTTGCCCTGTGAGTGCCAGAGTGGAGGGTTCAACACTGACATCTGCATCCACGCACTGAAAACAAGAAGTGCATTTGTTTTGCCTAAATATGATCCATGAATGAGGAAGATGCATATTTTTAACACAACTGCCCAAAAAGTGTTTTGAAGGATGTGTGTTTGAGTCATGGCCAAGAAGGATTTGTCATTCTGATATCAATCAGGTATGTATCCAGATTCATTTTCAATTGTTTGGTTAAAGAATTGAACAAGTGAAAGCAGAGAGAGAGATTTGTAGAGTGTAGCTACCGCCTTCACTATGTGATAACTGTGACTGCAGTATGGAAACTATCCTGTATTTGAGGGCAGAGTATTTTGGGAGGGGCACAGTTAGATGGGCATCCTGGGAAATCAGAGCAGAGAGGAATTTGTCAAGTGAAGCGCAGAGTGTTTAATCGCAGCTTTAATATTGTACATGTCAAACCATTCATGTTTGTTATACTAGTTACAACTTTCCTGAATGAACCAAAATCATCATTATAATAAGAAATGAATAAGAATAGAGTTAGCAACAATATAATTAAATGTACTGGCAGAAGTGCTTTCCGGAAAATATAAGTAAGAGAATAATTCTGAAAACCCTTTGACTTGTGTGGAAATTAAATTTGATTATTGCCCTCAGTCCAACAGAGCTCCATGTCTGACGCAGACCCTATAAAGACTGGGGGACCAGTCAGCAGGGGCCCCGAATGCCGATCACCTCCAACTCCCAGGATGGAGCTGCTCAGTCCCTCCAAGGTGAAGGACCGCTCTCAGAACGTCACAGAGAAGGTCACACAGGTACGGGGGCTCAGTGTCTGGCTGTGCGTGTCAGTTTGTACATGCACCTGGACTGACTGACAGCCACGAAGGGTCTGCTTATTTATTCACTGAGTCCAGTTTCTTCACCAAATTTCACATCTGTGAATTTAAGCCCATGATGCAAGACTGTTACACGGTTTTAGTACATTGTTATATTTCTCACATCCAGGATGTTTTGTTTCCCAAGAAATAAAGTTGTCATGATGGAAGACAGATGTTAATTAACCCCCTAGTGGAAAAATCAGTAGGTAGTTTGGTGGCTGATGTTTTCCTTCTGGGTGTGAAAAGCAAAGTTACATTGAGCCACAGTTCAATTCAGTCATACTGTTGTTACTGCAGGAGCCCTGGGGCTCAGCATTCTGCATCACTGCCTCTGTGATGGTAAACTGTGGATATGAAACAAATGCAAGGGAAGTGTTTTCAGAAGCCGGTCCCCTCACTGCATTAGATGTCAGTTCCTGTGTCTGTGTTGATGGATCTAACTGCATGTACCAGAGTTGCTGAGGACAGTTTGGTCAGCGGATATTATTTCTGAACTGGGATAGATGGATACTATCAGGACATGAACTCAGCTGAGTGACAGCTGACTAACTTTATAGCCAAAAGGCAACAAAAGTAACTTTTTTTGTTATCTGGAAATAGTTCCTCTACCTGGATGTAATATTTATCCAAGTCGTGCCTCTGTTGAGAACCACTGAGGACAGGATGGTTAAGGATTTACTGGATCTACAAGGATGCAAAACCAGAACATGCAGCCTCCACCCAGAGATCGGTCAAAACAGTACATCCTCTAGAAAGGTCTGTTGGTCAGTATTAGAGCAACTTACATATCTAAAAATACTTCTTTTTTTTTTTTTTGTCAGAGAAAATACTCTTTGGTCTGTGAATCTGTGATAGTAGTAAGTGTTGAATTTTATAGTGATATGTTTGTGGTGTTTTCATTGATACAAAAGCGTAAATGGCTTTTTGGGAGATGACTATTTTGGCTAAATGTATTAGAAATGGCTCCAGATGACTGACATTAAAAGTTCATGCTTGCTTCTTTAAGATATTCAAATAATTTAAGGACAAATATGTGAGAATCACTGCATACTGATGCATTCTTTGTGCATAGGTACTTTCTTTGGAGTCTGATGTACTGCCTGAATATAAACTCCAGGTGCCAGAGACAACATGGTGGATCTTGCTTCATTACAGCCCCTTTAAGGCATTTTGGGACTGGATCATCCTCCTCCTAGTCCTCTACACAGCGGTTTTCACCCCTTACTCAGCTGCCTTCCTCTTAGATGAACATGGGGATATACGTCAAAGGAGTTGTGGCTACACATGTAACCCTCTGAACGTGGCGGACCTTTTGGTGGACGTGTTGTTTATTGTTGATATAGTCATAAACCTCCGCACCACCTATGTGGATCAGAATGATGAGGTTGTTACACAGCCAAGCCGGATAGCCAAGCACTATATCAAAGGCTGGTTCCCCATTGACCTGTTCGCAGCCATCCCTTTTGACCTCCTCATTTTCAGATCTGGCTCTGATGAGGTAAGAACTCTGGAAAAATATAACATTTAAGAATATTTTATTGACAAAAATTACTCATTCAAAAATGTTCTCATTGCTTGTGTTCTGTATAAAATTATTCTGGAGAAACTACTGCAATTTTGATGTTTTGATGTCTTTAATCTCTTCTTATTGTTCTATATACTCACTTTTTCATCTCAGCATCCTTTTCTGTTTTGTTGGTGAACTTTACAGATGGCAACCTTAACCAGCCTCCTGAAAACAGCCCGGCTGCTGCGATTGGTCCGCGTGGCAAGAAAGTTAGACCGGTATTCTGAATATGGGGCAGCTGTCCTCTTTTTGCTAATGTGCACCTTTGTGCTTATTGCACATTGGCTGGCCTGCATTTGGTATGCTATTGGCTTTGTGGAGAGGCCCTACACAGAGACCGGGTGGCTGGATAATCTGGCTGAACAACTAGGCAAGGTCTACAATGACAGTGACTCCACCTCTGGTCCATCAGTCAAAGACAAGTACGTCACTGCTCTGTACTTCACCCTGAGCAGTTTGACCAGTGTGGGCTTTGGTAATGTGTCTCCAAACACCAACTCTGAGAAGATCTTCTCCATTTGTGTCATGGTCATTGGCTGTGAGTTGAGTAACACTGATCTCATTTAGTATTTACATATCTAGGGCTTCATATGACATGACTGCAAAGGTCTCACTGTTACTTTTGTTTCCTGTTTTATGCCTCTCTCAGCTCTTATGTACGCTAGCATATTTGGGAATGTGTCTGCCATTATCCAGAGGCTGTACTCTGGTACCACCCGCTACCACACCCAGATGCTGCGAGTCAAGGAGTTCATCCGTTTCCATCAGATCCCTGGCGGACTGCGGCAAAGGTTGGAGGAATACTTCCAACACGCTTGGTCCTACACAAATGGGATTGACATGAATGCTGTGAGTGAAAACTGACTGAGGATGAGTGTAGGAGACCTTCTAAATCTTGTCATATTAACTAGCATCCCAGTCCCCATACCGGTGTGTTGATGGTCTCGCTTTCCTATTCAGGTGCTGAAGGGATTTCCAGAGTCTTTGCAAGCAGACATCTGTTTGCACTTGAACAGGTCTCTGTTACAGAACTGCAAGGCCTTCCGTGGAGGCAGTCAAGCCTGTCTGCGCGCTTTGGGGATGAGGTTCAAGACCGTTCATGCTCCACCAGCAGATACCCTGATCCATTATGGTGACATTCTGGACTCTCTGTTCTTCATCACTCGTGGCTCCATCCAGGTCATCAAGGATGATGTGGTTGTCGCCATATTAGGTAAAGAATGTCATCATAACTGTGGATATAATCTCCCCACTCAGTGTAAGACAGTCTAAGCATTGAAACATATCCATGCTCTTGCAGAAAAGAATGACATTTTTGGTGAGCTTATTCATCTGTATGATGAGCCAGGGAAATCCAATTCAGATGTAATCACCATCACCTACTGTGACCTGCACCGCATCCCCAGGGAAGACCTGCTGGAGGTCTTGGATATGTACCCCAGCTTTGCAGACAACTTCTGGAGGAACCTGGAGATAACATTTGACCTGAGAGATGTACGTTGGTGACTTTCTGAGAGGAGGGGAGGAGGCTTTTGGACTGATCAGAAAACAATGATTTACTTGACAATAGACTGAGGTTGATTAAGGTGCTTTTTATTTATGTTTTATTTCTTTTTAAGGCTGACCAAGTACCACCGATAATAACAACAACTGATGATTCTGGTGATGATTGTGGTTGTCGTCACAAGTCAAGACACAAAATACACTCCTTGGATTGTAGAATCAGGCCAGGTGAGACTATTTGTGTTTGATCTTTATGTTCAATGCTTATTTGGACTGCTTTTGGATTGTGCACCCTTAAAAAAGATGCATGCAATGTCGTATAACACACAAAATAGTCTGCAATCAGAGTCCTTTGGATATGATACAGAAGGATGATTATGTTCCTTTCCTGTGAACAGATGGAATAGATCATGAGGACTCGTACCCTGCTCAGTCCTTCCACCATCGTCACTCACCTCCACAGACCCACTGGGATGACCGCTGCAGCTGTGGATCCCAATGTTCCCAGTCTAGTGAAGACCTGGCTAAACCTCATGCATGTGGCACCAAAGCAGAGCTTTACCCAGTGGGAAGAGAAGCCATGATGGACCGAGGCCACCAAGGTAGATGAGCATGATGTTTGACTTCACATATTCAAAAATGGCTTTGTTTGTATACTTAATGCCTTACCAATAAGCAAAACAGATTCAATATTCTATATTTGCATATATTTTTATCATATTTATCTAACTGGTGCTTATGTGCTTAACCCTCAAAGACCTGAGTCTAAAAGCATCTACTGATCTAAAACATTCAATAATTTTGTAACCACTAGTCCAATCAGTGTTGAAATAATTCAGGTAAAATCCATTTTTCCAGTTTTTTTAGCTTTTCAGCAGCAGCACATATGACCCATTTGGACGTTCAGAGGCTCTTTAGAAACACTATAATCCTCTGTAACATTGATTCACCAATCAAAACCATGGAGTTGTTGTAAACACTTGTTTTTACATTCAGTTAATGATATATTTTGTTGAAAAAGTCACTTTTTCCTCAATCTTCTCTTTGGACCAGTGAATTAGTCTGAGCTGTTTTGAACATTTACACAATCAGTTCATTGGATACAGGAAAATATATGATATTCCCTGAAAATGCTGAGGATAAATGAGTTAGGGAAGGTAAAATGTAGAGAAAATGTAATTTGGAAGTCATCAAAAAAAATAGCTCTGGGTTTTTAAGAGTTAAATATGGTGTGTACCGAGCCTGATGTGTGATGGTGGATTTGGAAACGTGAATAAAGAGCGCAGCAGGATTAACTTTTTGTGGGCTACTTTGAAGTTAGCATTGTCCTTCAACCAAAAGCCGGTGTGATTATTACTTTAGCTTTTGGATTATTGCAGAAAATATGGTCTGTGGCAAACAAAAGTTCACAAAGCTTTAATGTTTAATTCTGCAAGATAGTTGTCATGAATGAGAACCACATTTAATATTTTTAAAGTATGAATGTCCTCAAAAGTAAAACACTGTTAAGTTACAAATGAATTGTCACCATTAACCAATTTGTCTGATTTCACCAACTCCTTCACATAAAATTCTGTATTTGACATGATTGTGTTTGATATACTACACAAAACCCTTGTCGTCTAATTTAGCTACTTGGTCGCAAAAGCCATTTATAAAAGATGCCATGTTTATAACTGGGTATTTACTTACATATTTTGTTTCACAGAAAAAAATGTAACAACCACATCACTTATTTTAGGCATATGATGAGCCTTTGCAAAAATGACACTTGAGATGAAGAAACCAGGAAGTTTAAAGTGTTAACTGTCAAATGGTTACAGAGCTCTACAGTGCCCCTAGTGGTCAAAACCCCACAATAAGCATTTACAATATACTATTATATATATACTACAATATACTACATTTTAAACTTTCTGGGTTTTTTTGCATCAGTTTGAAAGACTACCATTTCCATCTTTCATTTTGTATCTTCCTCAGCTTCATCCCTAAATGTTCCAGGAATGTATCGATACTGGCCAGACCGTCAGTCTCCACAGTTTTCCAGTCGTACCTGGAGATCATCATCTGTTCGCAACTCATACCACCCACCGCCTTTCACAGAAGAGAGGCCCAGTGAACTGGAGTCTCGGCTTGAGATTTTACATTCACAGCTCAACAGGTGTGTTTGTTGGATCACATGTTCTTCAATACTGATTATCAATGCACCGAACAGCCATTTATTTATTTTTTTTCCCCTGGATATGTCTTATTTTACAGATTGGAGACTCGCATGACAGCTGACATCAACGTCATTCTTCAGCTTCTCCAGCGGCAGATGGCTCCTGTTCCTCCAGCTTACAGCTCTGTATCACCCAGTACCCTCCCCTCAGACTCCCCTGGCCTGTATGGGACTGGGACAGCAGTGTTACATACCATGTACCCTATTTCCCCCATACAGATGGGCAGCCGGGCACCCACAGAGGTATGGAAAAATACTAAATGGCACATATTACATCTCCTTTGCATAAAAGTTTTAGAAATGGTGGTTTTCAGAATCTAAAATTTCCTCCAGCTATCAATCCAGCTATCAATATCAACAGTGGACAGCAGTGTAGCAGAAAGTACACCTACAGTGTCCTATAGTTTACATTATGGCAGGTTATACTGTGTTTTTAGAATAAAACAATCACAGTAGATCCATCTCTATTTCTAGCTGTGCTAAATATCAGTTTTGATTCATCAGAACTGTTACAAATTCATAACAATATTGATATAACAATAACATTATGCCTTAATAAGCAACTACGTTGTTAATTTACCAGTGGTTGCTGATTAGTAGTGGTTCTATGAAAACTTCAGCCATAGCATTTGCAGTTCACTACCTTTAGTTCCACATGAATGAAATGAAGGTAGAAATAGTCCCACTAAGTGCAGTTCATGGATTGATTTTTGGGACTGGATTCTGGAACCCAAAATGTTACCCATAGGTTTCAGCAGCAAGATGCTCATTGGTGCATAAGCCACAAAAAATGTTTGGCTTCCACGTTACTTAAGCATTATATGGGCCATTGTGCATTTTGCCACCCTCCTAAAATAATTGCCTGACATTTTTTGGCAAAAAATATATTTTTTTGCCTAAATCATCAAATACTCAATTTATGATTAAGTTTTTTGTGTTTCTTGAAAAATATGAAAAAAAATGACTTTGGTAATTATATTAGGGAGGTAACAATATGGTCCTAGACCAATGTGTATTTCCACTAGTGTTTCAGCCACTGCCCCCACCTGGATCTTGATCGATGGGCCCTCACGCTGTTGTGGCATCACAGAATTTACACCACAAGTTAAAACATAAACCTCAGTGTTCTGAAAACTGCAGATAAACTCCTGCTGTAGGTATCCTATCAACAGTTTTATGTCTCTTTTCTTATTATGGTCTGCTGTGAAAATGCCTTTTGGGCTGTGAGAGACTTTTTCACTGTGATCCAGTGAGTTGCCACCAGGGGTGCAGTATCTGGTTCTCTTTATACATCCACGGTAAAGCACATCTACTACTTATTTCCCTAGTGTTGGACTGAGTAGTGAAGCAGACTGGGGGCTGACTCAAGGTGACACTGGGTCAGTACTCCAGTAATGATGCAAAGTGGTATTATGGGATAGCCGAGCGAGAACTGCCTGTTAGATCACTGTTTCTCTGCAATACATTGATGTCTTTTCTATGACTTAAAAACAGTTCTTTCTCCAATGACTTTTAAAGACAAAATATTACCTATAGCTGTTTTGTTTCTTTAGAGCTCTGCACAGACTAATCTTAAATTCATCAAGAAGTCCCAGGAGTCATTGTCCAGTGGCATCCATGTGACTGTGGCATCAGATGACACCATGTTCATGATGGTCACCCCTGAAACTGAGACCCATGCAGGGTTGGCTCCACAGCTGCCCCAGGCGTCTGTGGGATCCTCCCTTACAGACAACCCCAGGCTCTGTGGCAGCCTCCGCTACCCTTCACTGCCCGATAACCTGGACATTACCTCAGGACTGGAAGACATCCAGAAACACCTCTCAGATCCAGTTCTGCCTGTCATCTGACAGCCTTCACGGGCTGCCAACTACGACCACTGTAACAGAGAAAGAAGGAACTCAGTGCTCTTTACAGACCTCTGGATGAACCTATGGGATTAGAGGAGCTCCTCATCTGAGGTGGTTCAGCTGTTTCTCACATGAGTAGTGCTTCAAAGACAGAAAATGGTGACCATCACAAGACTGTAAATTAGTCTTTGGTGACAGCTTTTTCTAACATTCATCTCCTCATCCAGTATTATCATAATGTGTAAGAGACTAAATATGAACTGATAAAACCAAGCCAAACTGTCATTTCACTTCCCAGTTTGTCCCAGTTCAGTACATATTTTGAGTTCTAGTCCTCTCTAACCTGTCACTTTTAATTCCTGAGTAATTCCCTTCTTGATAATTACAGAACATCTTCACACAGACTCAGATATTAAAAAATATGCTGGCTCACATTTTTTTTTAGAAAAATTATAAATTTTACAATTTATAATTATTTTGCCACTTTTCTCTGGTGCACATTATGTGTTTTAAAATGAGCATAGACATATCTGGGGCATTCCTCTTAACAGTTGTTCATTATGTGCTAATCACCTGATCTGTAACTATGCTGATCTGACTCAAAATTCCCCACATCACATCTATACAGAATTTATTTCAGAAATGTATGCTCAGAAAAAAGTAACACCAAACAGCTGCTGCAGGTGTAACCCTTTTCACTTGTAGTTCCCACTTCAGCCCACACTTTCTTGCATTCTTGATGCCAGTTCCTAGATTCTGACATTCATTTTACTTGTTGAATCTCTACATGACATAAAAGAGATAATGAATGATGACTTTTTACAGTATACTGCAGTAACTGGAAGAATACATTCCACCTATCATTTCTGTAATATATATTATTATCAGTACTTTGTTGCTTTACTGTGAAATAAGTTATATTTTGTCTAAACATGAAGCTTCTGTCTAATGGTTTAACTGCGCTGGACTGTTTATTTCTGTATTAAACAAAATTATGTTGCAAAAATAAAATTATTGGTGAAAATATTAGAAAACAAAAAACTGTATTATTATAAGCACAGTAAACGTGCACACACTAACACAACTGAGGTGTTTTTCATATCACAAATGATGTTCAGTTCAACCAAATATATTTATATATTTAAAAAACGACTTGATAACATGAACACTCAAATCCACATAAAACACATTCAATCCATGTTTAACTACGGCTCAAAAAAAGAGAATAGTTGAGGATCACATAGTGGGTTCAGTGGCAGTAAAATGAACTGTGCAACATGTTAACCCTTATTCACCTTAGTTTTCTGCAGGATATCTTGTATTACAAAACTGAATATCAAAGTGATGGTTTTAATTTGTTTAAATGCATCTTTACGGCCTAGTTTTGTCACAGTTGAACTTTAATGTAATAAGATGCAAAAACGATCATGAAGTCCATGTTTCTTTCAGACATGTCAGTTCGTAAATCCAGCTGAGAACGTTTTTGAGTCGATTTATGTCTCCTTTTTTTTATTTTCAGTCCTGGGAGGATCATAACCGCTGCTCAGACTCGAAGGATTTCTAGGCAGTTGTTGTAGCAGATACCAATCCAGTCTGGCTGGGTGGAGGCCCACTGGACGTTATTGATCTCCCCCTCCGCTGTGTAGGCCAGTATAGGGTCCTCGATAGCCCGGGGCATCTGCTGGATGTCCCAGATTAGAGCCTGATGGTCATCCGCTAGAAAAAACCAGGGGAGGACGTTTGATTTTAATCAGTTCATTTTATTCAACAGCTCGTGTAACTGACCAAAACCATATTTTTCATAATAGTGTGATTATCTATATTCTTATAAACAGCTCAGAAATATATTTATTTACAAATTACTTAGGTACTTTTGAGTCTGTCAGGGTTTGAACATTTCTGACTTATTATTCTACTGTAACAAGAGCTGGAGCAGACACCACTGCGGACTGCTGCCTCCCAGTATAACCAGATAGATTTCTCATGTTATAAGTTAATGTTTGTTGGTTTTATGTTTGGTACATTTAGAGCTCCCTCTTGTGTTCCACAGAAGTTACTGCAATGATGTTTAGAGTTAGTTGAAGTCGGAAATTGTATTATCTCATTCCACAACAACTAGGCTCTGTCACAGTAATGTGATTTTAGCTGTTCATTAGTTGTCACACAAATAACTGCAATTAAACTAGACTAGTATAGTTTAATTATAGATATATAATACACCTGATGAAGAAGAGCTGTTTATTGATATTAAACACTGGGATAAATACATAAAAATGACGTCGTTTACCTTTTAAGCTTTACAAAAAAAATCCCTGACATGAATGATTTAAAATTACAAAGCCTATTACGGAGATACATAAAGAAATTAATTTGATAGCTAGAGATTCCCTTTAGAAGTAAAGCAGCTTGAAAAAAACCAGCATGACTCAAAGTAGAAATAATGATGGAAATATGACATTTCTCATTGTTTCATTCAGCTTTTTCTACACAAGTGAATGGAGATGATATTCATAATGATGCAAATTAATTATGGTTCACTACAATATATAAAAATATATATATATATGATAATGATATGGTAAGTGTGTAATAGTTGTGATATATTTAACAATAAATGCAGGCCTATGTATTAACAATTAACCTCCGAACTGGAAATAAAAGGTGCGTGAAAATAACTGTAGGTGTTGTAAAACATGCATACCTGCTGTGCAGATGTGGCAGGAGGAATGTGGCGCCCAGGCAATCCCATTGACACAAGCCCTGTGGTTTTTGAGTCTGGCCACTGGAGTACAAGGCACACGCACATCTAAGATCACCACCTGCAGAAACAGGCAGTCACGAATTCAGCACAAAGCAAAGGCAAAGAACAGCCCAGACTGAAGACAGGAGGATACAGACATTCAAAGCAGGGTTTCTATGAGTCAATTTAAGACTTTTTAAGACTGCTTGGAACAGAATTTAATGCCCGTTTCACAGCCGTTCTCCTCCATTCTTGTCAACCAGGTGGAGAATGATCTTTTCTCCAACCAGGCATTATTACATTTGCACTTCATCATGCTTACTTTTCACTTGTGAGCCGTCCCTTAAAGTTCCCAAAGTCAACCTTCTCAGGCGTGTTTTGGGCTGAATGTTCTGTGATCATTTCTGCAAAGCTAGCAATAATTGGTTCCTAATTTCAATATAACTGTCAGGTTGGAACAGGTGGAACTGAGTCAAATAACATTATTTTCTTTGCAGCTTAGACATTTAACAGACACATTTAAACACAACACAGCCAACAGGTTTATGGCAACACAACTTAAGACCTACCATATCAAATTTAATACCTTTTAAAGACTTTTTAAGGTATTAAAATGCAGATTTTTAAATTCAAGACTTTTAAGACTTTTTAAGACCCCACGGGACCCCTGCAAAGGTTGATTTTACAGAATTTTACGGAATGTTTAGCCAAAATACTATCCAAAAAGGTTTGAAGAAATTCTGGCACATTTCACACTGTAAGAAACTAAAGGTCAAAAACCAAAAAGTACATTAATAAAGGCCTATAACTTATATAAATAAAATGACAACTTGAAGACCTCAAACACCTCAATCTAAGTAGTAACCATCTATAAAAAATAAATCAATGAACTGGCAGCACTAAATCAATAATACATACAGACAGCATAATTTTTTAATTCAGTGCGGGCTATTTTTTATGTGTCCATCTAATTCCAGTTAAGAAGCATAATATTACTTGCACTGGTCTATGAGAAAAATGCTTACATAAATAAAAGCAGAGAAACTTCACAAAGTTTGGGTCAGTAATGAAAAGAAATTAAGTCAAAAGTGCTATTTAGCTATAGTTTTCAAGAGGCAGTATTAGGTCAAAATGTGAAATTCTGTGAATTATTGAGAGGACTGGTTTTGATCTCCAACCTACAAGTTAAACTTCAACACAATGTCTGAGCATAACAATATATTCATTTTTCAGATTTCCTCTAGTGAAAGATTTAAACATCTACTCTATAAATGTACATGAACCTACGTATATATGTAAGACAAGATGAGATGAGATGAGATAAGACAAGATAAGATAAGATATTCCATTATTAGTTCCACAAGGGGAAATTTCAAATTTACAGCAGCAAGAGTGGAGCACAACAAAACACACAAGAGTAAAAAGAGCATTCAGCTAGTACATGGAATACACATAACAGGAAAAACAGAAATGCAACCCACAAATAAAAATAAGTAAATATATAAAAATGTAGTAATAGCTTGAAAACACCAGCCAATGTTTGTGTTGCTAAATATGTAAGACTTAGCACATTTTATTTCTGGAACATAAAATTTCCAAAAACTGAAGACCACTGTTATCTGTCACCATGTGCTTCAGCTTCTGTTGATGAAAATAGTTGGTAACATCCTTTTGGCACTGATTAATCAGTCTATCATTAAAAAAAGACCGTATCAGTAATTACAGCTAATATTATGGCTGGGCAGTAAAATGAAAATGACCGCAATATATTTTCCCTAAATATCAAAATTACAAATGTTTACAAAACAATAAACCAACCTCCATGCTGTCCATGGCCATGGTTGCCATGTAGTTGGGGTCCTGTTTGTTCCAGCAGAGCCGGAGCAGCGAGTGGTGTTGGGGGTCTTCGTAGATGATAGTGCTGTGCTCTAGGTGACGGAGGTCAAACATACGAACTGAACCATCAGCTCCAACAGATGCAAACATATCTCTACCCCCACCTGCACGGCTGAACGAGATGTCGTAGACCTGCATACCAAACAGATGATGGGCTCGGGTCAGTCCTTGGACACGCTGCATAGGTGTCTACTTTATTAGACAAACGCATGTGAAAGTGTTTGATCCGTTCTGTTTCTGATTTACCTCTTTGTCATGAGCAATGAGCTGCGTCTTGACATGGCCTGACACCAGGTTGACCCTGCCCAGAACCTGTCCGGTTTCCAATCCCCAGATTGTACATGTGGTGTCGATACTGGAGGTCCCTGCACAAACAAGAAGACAATCAGTTTAAAATATTGACACTTCACACAATCAACATCAGCTCTGACGATATTGATTGTATGAAGTGTCATTAGTACATGAGTATTGAGTTCTCACCTAACATGTTTGGGTCCACTTCGTTCCAGTCGAAGGATGTGAGTGGAGCACAGAAGTCTGAGTTCTTGTTGTTGTTAAGTAGACACTCCAGACGGGTTTCTGTGTCACTGACCTTTCAGCAAAAGAACATATTATTGTCCAGGAGATCAGCATCACCCCTTGTTGATGTAATAAACAGGTGTACAGCTTCTGGGCTTGAGGACAAGTTATGTTGTAACCACAATCACATAGATCAGGGGTGTCAGACTCATTTTAGTTCAGGGGCCATATTCAGTCCAATTTGATCTCAAGTGGGCCGGACCAGTAAAATAATAAAATAATAACCTATAAATAATGATAACAGAAAGCTTTTCCTCTTTGTTTTAGTGCAATAAAAAACATTAAATATGAAAATATTTACATTTACAAACTATCCTTTCACCAAAAAGATGTGAATAATCAGGAAAAACTGAAATTTCTTAAGAAAAAGTGCAATTTGAACAATATTATGCCTCAACTAAACATTTGTACATGTGCATTACACACAATGTTACACAAACATTTGGTAACAGGCATAATATTGTTGAAATTTTCAGGTTTGGAATTTGGAACTAAAAAAATAATAATTTCTACAACATTATGTTAGGTTATTATTAACACAGCTTACAGATCACATCAACAAATGCAAAAAACATTTAGTAATAACCAGAATATTGTTAAAATTGTATTTAATTTTCAGGTTGTTCACATTTCATTGTTAGAGGGTTATGATGCTATTATTTTACTTTAGATCACATTGGAACTAAAACAAGCTCAACACCCTTGAATGTTGATATCTCCAGTGTAATTTTTGCCCTTTGTAAAATCAAGCCGCAGGTCAGATTGGAACTTTTAAAGGGCCGGTTCATGATAATGAATATTATGTCCATATCTGCATTCAACCCCCCTTACATCTTTACACTAGCTCGAGTGGAATGTGAATTTACATTCATGACTTACCCTCCAGATTCTCAGGTAGTCTCCACTGGTGGCCAGAAGGTCAGGGTACGCACCCTTTGTGTCAGGAATCCACATGATCTTTGTGGTTGGGTAGGGGTGGTCGAATGTGTTTCGGCATAAAAACTCAGAGCTCTCCTCCTCCAGACCCACTATCTGAACCTGTGGACACACAACAACAACTCACCTTAAGTGAGCCAGTGTGGTGTTACTTAAATGAACCGGTACATTTCAGTCAGTCAATGTGACAGGTGGTGATGATTCTAGGGATTCATTAACAGGGATAAGTTGGACAAATGTAGTACTGAAAATGTTACATAATTGCTTTTAAATTTCATGAAAATAACACTGTGTCTAGTCATTACTAGTTATAGCAGCACATTTTGTAAATTAGAGTCTGGTTTCGACTGGCTCTATATATAAAGTGTCATGAGATAACTTCTGTTATGATTTGGCGCTAT
>JAPQRP010000013.1:15983508-15998440 GCA_037367295.1 Apogon hyalosoma
CTCCATGGGTTTTACTGGTGAATCAATGTTGTAGAAGATGACGGTGTTTCCACATTCACTACGGAGCCTCTGAACATAAAATGGGTCATATCTGATGACCATGAAAAGATGACAAACTGCATTTTATACCAATTATTTACATGTATTGATAGGATCAGTGAATCCACAGTCAATAAACATTTTAGATCAGCAGATGATTTTGGTTGCTGATGGCTGTTTGGGTCTTTATGAGTTAAACAACCTCTCATGTACATCATCAGTGTTTTCAGGTAGACCACAAACTGGATCAGCTTCGAGGCCAGATGGGTTTCAAAGTGAAAAATATCAAGCAAGTATAACCAGTCTGATTCACGGAGGGCCATCTGGTTGACATTTTCTGTTTTTACTTAATAGATGAAACCACTTTTACTCATTAGCTGACACCAAGACTCATGGAGGTGTAGATTTTAATTGCAATAAAGTGATTTTCTTGAAAGTAATGGCAGTGACTTCAAGATGAAAAGTGTATTAATACAGCAGCACTTTCTGTTGTGTCCAGGAGCAGATGGAGAAATAAAACATTCATTTCAGCTGAAGAGGCACTGTGGTCAGGTACAGTCAGTTCTTTTATAGTATTCTCTCTGTATGCTGTGCAGACGGTTTCATCGGTGTCCCATATCGATATCTCAGCTGTGGGAATAGAACTTTTTTTTTTTTTTTTAGTCTAATCTTTCTGCTATGTCTTGTTACTGCATCTTTCTTTTTACATCCTCTCCTCCTCTGTGCTTGTTCTCAAATGCTTGCACTTTTCTTTGTGAGACCCAACCAGCAAGGCAAGACTTATTACCCGCTCCTTCCCTGTCTTGCTGATTCTTCAGTATGTTGAATATTCGGCCTTTTTCATCTCTCTATTCATAACAGAGTTGTTGACTTGGGCAACATGATATAAAAAAAAAAAAAAAAAGAAAAGAAATGTAACTTCAGCTGATAGCAAGCAAAGCATCTTTTCCAAAACAGAGCAGGCGCAATTATCCTCTAATCCCTGCGCCTTGAAGGCAGACACCCCAAAATCTATGACACAGTTCAAGCTGAATAGCTCAGTTTTGCATGTCGTCGAAGACATTTGAGAGGGTCCTTTTGTGGGAAAGGAAACAATAAATGCAAGCACACAGTATGGGCAGAGCATATAGGCTGAGAGCCGAGGCAAAACAGCTGAAAAATTAATATCTTCAGATCCACGAATGCCCTGTGATACAAGTGGCGAGGAGAGCGCGTAAAGAAAACCTGTCCTGTGGATTTCAACTTCTTTTCTTAGCGACTTAATGGATTTCGAAGTACGCTTTCAAGATTTTAGAGCATGTTGGATTCAGGAACTATCTTGGGGCAGGAAGGGATGAAGTGAGGGAAAGAGGGCCTGAGGCAACACACTCTCTGATCATGTCTGCCTCAAAGGAAGCATCTGAAAGAATCCCAGAGCAAAGGAAATTTTAACACTTATAAACAGCTTCTGATATATTACAACACATAAAACAGTCAGTAGGTGGTAAAGGATCTTGTCATGTAACCTTAGCCTGTTTTGCGACTGAGTACACAGTATTATGGAGTAGACTGAGTAAATGTGTAACAAGGAACCAGCGAGTAACCAGGAAACCGGCAAATGTAAGTGACAAAAAGTCTGTTTAAACACAATCAAAAAGATGGAGGCTCTGTTTTTTGGTACACTGAACACTAGAGCAAACCTTCTAATCAAAGCAATGGTCAAATCAAGCAGGGGCCGGTACAATAACCCCCCACTCGAGCTAAGAGCCACGACCTTGCTCTGAGCAGTAATTGTGCAGCTTGACCTCTCTTAATCTTCCCTTTGCAGTGGAGTCAAGAGGCCAACAATAACATCAAACATCCATAATGGCGGAAAGGTTAAAGATGAAGTGGTGAGAGGAGGGCCAACATATAGATAGCAGCGGGTGGGGGCTTACAGTCGCAAGGAGCGCCGTGGACTGGGTTAAAATGAAAGCACAGAGCAGGTGTGGAGGTGTGGTGGATCTTGCTATGGAGTTTTTCTTAGGTGTCACGGGATTAATTAGGTGAAACATCTGTGATAACCTGCGAAACAGCTGATATCTGGCATTTACAAGACGAAGATATTCACACCCAATTAAAAGGGTAAAATTTTGTTTCATTAGATCCAATTAGGCAACAGCGTATATATCCATTTTTGTTACTTTATCAGTGTTTCACGTTGAATATAAATCACATAATTCATATGAATTGGCAGTGGTTTCCTTTGAACAGATGCTGTCGTTTGTGGAATAAATGTCCTGTTGTATATTTTGGTTATTATGTGAGAAAAAGAGGTTTGTGTTGATTAGGTCCAAAATAGCAATAATCCAAGCTATGACTAATTCAGAAATGCGACTCCAAAGATAACCGTACAGCTATTGAATCAATCCCATAATTTAACGCATCACTTAGCTGATTAAAGTTGCAAGAAAATTGTGTGTTTTTGAACCAGATCCAGACTATAAAAACAATATCCCAAAATCATCTGATTTCTGTAATAATAACAGTTATGCTGAACATAATGCAGAAGGAGGCCTGATCTCTTGGTTAAAGAGCTAACTTGGCAGCACCACACACACACAAATTTCCAGTGTCACAGGAAATTATGTTTTACCTTTTTTACAACTGCATAAACTTAACCCATAAAGACCCAGCACTTCTTTTGTGGCAGTTCCTAAATGAAAATGTCTCTATATTTAACCTTTCTAAAGTGATATATCACCATTTATTATAATATTATCCTCTGCATTTTGCATTTTATCACTATAAATCAGGTATTTTCCTGTATTTAATTTACTGATCATGTAGATGTTCATAAAAGCTCAGAGAAAACTGCAGAAAAAGTGACTTTTTCAGTCAAAAATATCATTAACTGAACATAAACCAAGTGTCTCCATCCACTGTCATTGATCAGACTCCACTGATTTTACTGGTGAATTAGTGTTCTACAAGATGACAGTGTTTCTACGGTAACTATGGACTTTCTGAACATCCAAATGGGTCATATCTGATGACCATGAAAAGATGACAAACTGCATTTTACACTAATTATTTACATGGATTGATAGGATTAGTGGATCAACAGATATTAAACAGTTTAGATCAGTAGATACTTTTGGTCGATGATGGATGTTTGGGTCTTTATGGGTTAAAGATGAGTGTTTCTTTAACATTACATCAATTCTTACACTTGGAACCACTAAAAATCTAATACACTATATTACCCTGATGGCATTTCCTTTATTTGAGCCATGACATAATAATAATAATAATAATAATAATAGTAGTAGTAGTAGTAGTAGGCTAAATTATTTGCCAGAGCTCTTGTCTTTTTCAACAGTTTGTGTTCTGTCTGCTTAAACTGCCCTGATGGAATCACTCCGTTGTGTTTGTTTTAATAATATGGAACACTGTATGTTCTCATTCTCAGTGTAGCATGTTTGCAAGAAATTTAAAGACAGTGTCAACCTTGAGGCTTTTTTCCCTGTCCTGCTCAACCTGTAAGTTATGGTGATATGCACCAATTTTCAAACTTGATGCCATACACTGTAAAAAATGACCGTAGAATTAACACTGAAAAGTTGTAAAATTGCAGCATAAAAAAACTGTTTGTGAAAATACGATACAAAGTTGTTTATTTGAAAAGATTTTTGTGCTAATAATGACATCAAATATAGCTGTAGTTTTTACAGGAAGAGTGTGTTAACAAAAGCAGATTTTTATGTAGAAATTATGTATTTCTGTTGTTGTGACAAAATAAAACTGTGAATTGAAAAACAGTTTGGTGCTGTTTAAATTGCAAGACCATAATGTTAAAATAACAGCCTATTCACTTAAAAAAATAAAAAATAAAAAAATAAAAAAGTAATAAAAGAGTAAATAGTTAACAATTTTTATATTTCAATCATGTGTGATGGGTGGTTGTGGCTCAGTTGGTAGAGCAGGTTGTCCAGTGACTGAAGGGTTGGTGGTTCAAATCTGGGCTCTGACATGTCACACATGTTGAAGTGTCCTTGCAAGACACTGAACCCTAAATTGCTCCAGTAGGACCTGGTGGCTTTGGAAAGCACTTTGGGCACCATGAAGGTGTATAAACTACGCAATATAAGTGCAGTCCATTTATCATTTAAATCCAGTGTTAAATATACATGTTTAAAATGTTAAATCTACATGTTACGTTGTAGATATGGTTACGGTTTGTTGTGTTTCTTACAGTATTGCTCTGGTAACCACACCTGCCAGTTTTTTTCTGTAAAAACAACAGGATTTTTTTTTTACAGTGTAGAAATGCGTCCCACCTTTTTCCTTTGTACGGTGCCATGCTATTTCTTTCACTGAAATTATTCTTGTCCATGCAGCATCCTGAGGAAGCAGAGTTAGCCTCAGCAACAGAAGATGAGACCATGCATTAAACACCATGTATCTTCTCCATTTTTAATGGTTCCAGTTGGCCAGGTCTTGAAGAATGTAAACTCGAGGAAGGCGACAAGGAGGAGGAAAAGACAAGTAGCAGCCTTACCAAATTCTGTTAAAACTCAAAACTCATTTTTGGTCTTCAAAGGCTTAAGGTAGGACTTCCAACGGTGTTAGTATTTGATTATTCATGAACCATATGGATTAAAGTGTTTTTAATTAACAAGAAACTGCAGACATACCAGTGGCTTTGAAAGTGGTGTTTTCAGCTGAATCAGGACATCAGAGTACTTCAAAATAAAAATACTGACAGGAGAAAAGGTGAAAATGACTGGTGACAGAGGTGGAGTTGTCCCTAACCAGAGTTGGACGACATATTCAGATCCTTCAATTAAGTACAAGTACCAGTGCAGTAAAGTAGGCTTCATCACCAAGAAAAATATAATTAAACAAAACAACTTAAAAATGTTACAAACACCCATATCTGTCTGTCACCGGTATCACCAGTTAGATTAGATTAGATTAGATTAGATTAGACTTTACTGATCCCACAATGAGGAAATTCAATGGTCAAGGCAGCAAAAGAATAAAGTGCAAGAAAAAAGTGTACATGCATAAGGATAATGCAAAAAAGAAGAGAGCACGAAAGCAAAAAATGTAAAATAAAAAATAACAAGTGGTTCCAGGCATAACAAACCCCACCCCTCACATGTATTGTAGCTTATTTTGGTATCGATTCAGCTGATGTCATCATGCCTATGCATGTGCTAATGTCAACATAGACTTAGTAAATTATTATAAGTAAATGGGAAAAAAAAAAAAAAAGATTTAAAAAATTCATAAAAAATTTGAACTTTGACCAACTTTTTCTCAAAATGCAACCAGACCTATTCTGGGTCACTGGCAATATATGAACATATTTTGGTTTGAATTCAACAAATAGTTTTGCTGCTAAAGTGTTAACAAACACAGAGACAAAGAAACAAACCAAATCAAAAACAACAACCCTTGCCTCCGCTTTGGGGGCGGAGTAACAATAGTAATAAAAAACTATACAGACTATATACATATTCACAACAGAGAGGAAATAAAAAAAAAAAACCCAAACAGTTGATTCCTGGTTTCATGCACACAAATGTCTCAGAAACATCAAGGACTGACAAAGGCTGAAATGCATCCGTTCCTTTCTGCTGCTCCTAAGGAATATTAAAGCGTATTACATCTTGATTTGCGAGTACTGATAATTGTTTCAACTACTTTTGTGATTTTTGGGTCATCCCCTACTTCACGATATAAGAATTCTGAGATCAGTGCGCTAGTTCTTTTGTTTCCGTCATCTGTCTGTACATTCACATGAATAATGTATTCCGTGTGTGTTGAGACTCAACAATCATCCCCAATGTGTGATATTACAATGTATAATCCATGACTGGCAATGATATATCCAACCCCTGTGTATATTTGTGCATAATATCCACTCAGGTATACAGAGTAAAACCTACAGAGAGGAAGCTGATGATAGATTTGTTTTCTCCTTTGAATGTATTTGAGGCAGGGGTCTGTAAGCTTCATCCTCCTCCGACACTGCTCTCCTCTTCCTCTCCTTGCCTATATGATCAAATACTATTTTGAGCACGGATTTTCTTCCAGGATTTGCATTGTCGCTGCATTCCTGCTGCCTGTTAACGCCCTTTCGCTGTTAACTGTGAATCTGTCCAGCTTTGCCAACACCCTAACCCTCAGCTTTTAAAAGACGCAGAGGGGAGTGTGAGGTGTAGACACTGCAGGACAGAGAATGATCGTGTAACAAATCACACATTTAATGAGGCATTTTACTCCATTTTCTGGTGCGGGTGTGATACGCTCAGGACTAGTCTCACTGACTCTCACTTAGGATTTGTTGCTCCAAATTGAACACCTCAGTTTCTTGTCATAATGATGATGGATGTGGCGTGAAAGAAGAGGGAAAATAGTTTAAGGGAGAGGCAGTTACTCGGCTGTACATTTTTATATTTATCACAGTCTGTTAAGCCACGGAAAGGAAATTTCAGGGGGCTTTGACTTGCTCTGGTTGCTGTCATAAAAAAGAGGGAGCAGTGGTACAGTAAACGGAGAATGCTACGCTATCCTGAGCACCAAAGTCAGAAATTTTCTAAAATGTACAAGCAGCTTGATGTTCTGCCAGTTGCACACACTTCTGTCTATCTCTATAGAGACAAAAATCACATTTGATCCAATTTGATAACAGAACTGGGTCATGATTTGAGAAATGTTCCTCACACCACAGCAGGCACACACACACAGACACACACAGACACACAACACTCTCTTTGCCAGCTTAGTCTATGGCCTGCCAGCAGCTCCTCCGTTGCCAATTAATTTTATTAGGAGTTAATCATATTATTTATGGTCATTAAGAACACGCAGTCTTTTCAGTCTCTGCAATGTCACGTCAAATGAAAGATCTCACTGTACTCAAATACTGAGGCTGTGAAGGGAGTTATTTTCTGTTTAGATTCAGTGGATTATGAATCTAAGTGTGAAATGACACTGTGGTAATGAGGTTAAAGTGCAGAATTTCCACACTCCAAATTAATGCTTTCTAGTATAAACCGTCACGGAAAATGGTTCGAGGAAAAAGTGAAAAATATTTTCCCTTAAAATTTCTGGGCATTTGTCAGTCACTGTTACTCTCTGTTGCTGTGTGATTGGTGAATCCTTGTGGAAAACACTATATTTCACCGTAGGGTAATTATTTAGGTTTATGACTTCCACTAACTGATTAAACACAGTAAAATATGTACAGTCTTTTAGTAGTTCTCAAAGTGGGCTCTTGGGGGTCCTGAAGATTCACAATCTATAGTCAAGGGCTCTGTAAAACACATTTTATGGGTTCAGTATAATTGCAAATACCGATGGGGGCAATTTGACCCACTAAAACTAGGATATTATATCTCCCACCCATATTTGGGCCACTAAAAACTCTGATGGAACATTAAGTTGGATCACAACAACAACAAATGTTCCTGCTGTTTCCCAGCTTTAAGTATTAGCTCAATGGTGAGAAATATATGAGTCAGTCCACATCACCATGTAAGCCTAGACTAAATATAGATGATATGAAGGCAGTTATAGGTGTTTGGTTTTATTGAGAAAAGCAACAGGAGATTAAAAGTGTGCAGCTCTCTGATAGTGACTTCAATAAGAAACAACACATACATTATTTTCACTTTTTAACTGTTTTGTGAAACCATAACCTTAAATGAATTAGATAAAAAGTTGGATTTTTAAAGGCTGATATGATAATGTTTGTTTAGAGCAGAGAAAAGCCGCTGGATAAGAGGCAGGTATGGAAAAAGCACGTCTGAGATGAACTATCTTTCCCTGTATTGGAAAATGGACAACTGTTGAAGTGAACATCCAAGACAAAGTACTAAGAAAATAAATAAAGCCAGATTTCTGATCATCAAATTCAAAGTGATTTATCACCATATCTGGAGCTGAACAAACTAACAAAAATATTCTAGACCTTATTTTTTTTCAATTATTGTTTTCCATCAAAGTTGGCTTTGTCATTTCATAAGCCTGACCTTTGTTATTGACCACTATCAGCACCAAAACATCCAATCAACACCATTTAAATGGCCTTTTTCTACTCAGACAAAACAGTTCAAACACCCTATCCCTACCCATACACAAGTCACTCTTAACCCATAAAGACCCAGTGCTACTTTAGTGGCAGTTTCCAAATTAATTTTTCTCTCTATTGAACCTTTCTTAAGTGATTTATCACCATTTTTCATAATATTATCCCCTCTAATATGTATTTTTTTCAGTGTAAATCAGGTATTTTCTTGTACTGATTATGTATTTCAATCATCATGCTGAGATTACATTTGAAGGTTATTAAAAAAAAAACAAAAAACAAAAAAAAAACAGAAAACCTGAGAAAAAGCTTCTTTTTCAGTCAAATATGTCATTAACTGGACATGAAACAAGTGTGTCCATCCAGTGTCATTGATCCAACTCCACGGGTTTTACTGGTGAATCAATGTTGTAGAAGATGAAGGTGTTTCCATGTTCACTACGGAGCCTCTGAACGTCCAAATGGATCATATCTGATGACCATGAAAAGATGACAAACTGTATTTTACACCAATTATTTACATGTATTGATAGGATTAGTGGATCAACAGGTATTAAACATCTTAGATCAGTAGATGGTTTTGGTCACCAGTGGATGTTTGGGTCTTTATAGGTTAATAAAGCATGGATGATGAGAGCAGGCTGCATTTTTTTTCTCTTACTAAGATCTGAAGAAGCCTCTTCATTACTCTTAAGAAAACCCAAGCGTAAGAAGACAACAGGACACACAGTGTAAGAGTTCATCTGACTTTATTGAGAGATGTGAGCATCACAGGGCAGCTAGCCATGCAGAGAACTAGCCTGGTAGTGTGCATTAAGGTGAGAAAGGGACTTCACCTGGGTATTACTGATCCTGAGCCAATCTTGGTTCTAGTCAGTGAAGGTAATGTTCAGGATTAGCATGGCGCAGACTGATCCGAGATGGGCACTTTGTAACAGCTGCTATATAACCCCAAAGCTGGAGTGCAAGTTCCCATATTTGCTTATGTATACTGCAAAAGCACAGGTACTGTATATGCTGATACGTGTGTGACTACACTGGAAAGAGTACAAAATAAAGCGAGTGACTAGAACTGTTGTGCATAGTATTTGAAGAGATTTGTGCTGATAGAGCTAGATGTTAATTGACCGAAGAGATGCATACATACGTAAGTGGAACAAGGAACAATAATCTCCTGCATTTGATAACTGTGAAGGTAATGCCCTTAGTTGGCTCATGATAGCTGCAGTCATCTTGATCTGAATGCTATTTAGAGCCAAGTGTGTACAGTATCTATTTACAAAACTGTCATATTTGTATGTATTTACATTTATTGCCACAACAAAGGCAGTTTGTCACTACTTCATGGTTTAAAATGACAAAGCAATCGTAAGATGTGAGGTGATTTTGCTTTTCCCAGTCTCCTTTAAGGATGCAAAATCCTGCACATCTGACAGCTGAGTCTGGTGCATGACCTTCTAAGAGACTGTTCTGACAGCGATGATCTTGGATGATTTCTCTGCTTCTCTTTTAACTGGCATAAAATCAAGCACATCAGAAAGTCGAGACAGCACAATCATCCTCACACCGTGTTTGCACGATCAGCTATGACAGGGAATATTACGGGACGTTACATACACATAAACGACGCTAAGGATACAGTGACAGGAAGCCATTTCTAGTGGTTGATTTTAGAGTTACATGGAACAGAGCGGAGAATAAAATCTGTGTGCATGTGCATGTGTGTATGTGTGTGTGTAGAGAGTGATTGAAGGGCATACTGAGAAGAAAACTCCCCCGAGGTGCACGCAAACCATTTGTCACATCAGAGCTGTGAAGAGCACAAATGTACCATAATCTAATCACTGGAGAAAAGTCTGAAACACTGAAATCCCAATGTGTGTGTATATTATGACTTTGATTTGACCAGTGTAATGCAGCTGCAAAGACATTATTTCATAGACTGTATAAACACACAATGTAATACCTGATTAACTTTCTAGTTAAAGCGGGAATGACAGATACAGTATGTACAAACAACACAAATTCACACTACAATAGCAGACATGTGCGCTCTGCAGTCAGCACATACGAACATTATGTTTCACCGCATCAAATCAGCAAATCTGTTTTCAAGGGTTTGCAAAGAAAAAGAAAAATCAGCCAATCAAGACATGTACAATGAAATGAAGACAGTTTGCTCACAAGGTCCCCACACTGCCTTATCCGTGGTCACTCTTGACATCATAATAAGGTAGTCGTCTCCCCATGTCTGCAGACAGATGGCCAGTGGAGATGGCTATTGAGGTAGCCAGACTTCCTGCACTCTGCCTTCTTCTTTTACATGTTGCTACATTTCCATTGTGAGTGTGTATAAAACCACACAAAGTAAAACTGTGCTACAAACAAAGTAGCTCTAAAGAACTCTAAAGAAGCCCCTCGCCTTCTATGCATTTATCATTAAAATCTCCTGGTTTAAAGAGCGAATTCGCGGACAGAGCCTTAGCTAGACTTTTGTCCGCTCAAGCTGCTAATTCGCTTTTTTGGAGGTGCAGAGGTGGTCGGCTGGCTTCAGTGAGGTGTTGGTTGAACACTCCTGAGTATTCCTCCATCATAGTGAACTTTATCAAAGTGAGGGTCATGGAGAGGTGTGCTGCCATCATATCTCTAGGAGACACTTCAGAGGGACCAAGCCTCTTTTTTTCCCGCTGCTCAGTCGGAGGAAACCGTCGGTCTCCTCATTCTTACCCACACAGATCTGCAGGGGGAGAGCGGGTAAGGGAGGGGGGGGGGAGAAGAGCATGGAATAGGAGGAGGGGCAAGTGACATCCAGTAATGTGAGACTTTTTTTGGTCTGAGGCTAAAAGTATGCTGCAGTGGAAGCCATAACATGCAGTCCTCTGTAATTTCAGCAGTTTTCTGCATGGATTTGCATGTCATTAACTGTACTGAGTGTATGTGAGAGAGAAACTGCATGCTTTTTTTTTTTTGCATATTCACCTGGGCCTCTTTCACAGTCATCTGGCCTTTGTCTCGGTTGCCATGGAAACCAGTAGTGACCTTCCACACCCTCTCACCAGGGCGGACCCGCTGCACAAAGTTGGCTGGGAAAAATCCCACCTTGTCTTTGCTTTTCCCCTAGTAAATATTGAACGCACATACACAAACAGACTGTTAGTCTTTGACAGATATAAACAGATATTTTCTATATCTTTTCTGAGGTGACAAGAGGAGAAAGGTGTCTAATTATGTTTTAAACCACAGAACAAGGAGGCATCAATTTATCAATCCTATCCTGAGAGGAAAATGATAATCTATATGGAATACTCTGCTCCTGCTGACAAAAAGAAAGTAGTGGTTTTCGATCCATGTGTCTGCTTGTATTTCTATACAGACAGCATGTGAGCGAGGATTACTGTCCTTGACAATCTTTGACACAGCTCATGTGATTAGATTCTTTTGTACTTTCATTTTGTTTACTTGACCAGTTGCCTAAATATGAAAGGCATTTCTTCCACAGTTATAAAGTGGATTTCCAAGAAGCCATTGCAATTAGCAGAAAATGGAAATCAAGTGTTTGCTTCTCTAATTAGTAACATAAATGCTGGACCAAGAAGTGTATTGTATGTATTTGTGGAGCCCTTAATCCCTCTATTCTCTTTAGAGACTAAGGCACACAGGCGCACAATGCTCATGGGTGTTACAAATCACATGACTTCCTTTTAGCTATTTTGTTCATCTACAGAGGATGGTTCCACCATGTTAAACAAAGGCAACTCACACTGAAGGATCAGTGTATTTCTGTGTGTTTTCTGACAATTAAAAGGGATCTGAAATAGTTTGACAATGTACATGTACTCAAAAAGGATTTTACATTTAGGTACGTGTAGTTTGGATAGAAGGTTGAACTGCTTTTACATCAACACTTGCAAGTAAACTGTTACCTAAAAGTTTCACAAGTAATTAAATTCAATCTTATTCTTTAGAGAACTTTGTCTGCGTAGTGCTTAAATGAGCCACTCAGTATTCAGATGCAGCGCTTTATAGCTTAAATATTATCTCCAGAAATATAGTAACTCTGCATTTTACTCAAGTGGAATATATTCAGATTCTTTTCCTTGGAGTTTCATTTATGTAAAGACCTGTCTGTCCTTTGGCAGGTGAAGGTTAAGATCTTCAGCTGTCTCATTAAATACTGACTGTAATCTATCTTCTCCCTTTTCATGCTAACTAGCTCTGCTAACACCCACACCTGCTGTCCTTCAAACACATCCACAAGCTTTTTATCTTATTGTTACTTGGGAGCTCTACCGTCAATGAAAAACATCCACATCGACTGCTAACTAAAGGCATGTGCATGTTACTGTCACTTACAGAGAAAGAGAGTGTGAGAAATGAAGACAGAGAATGTGCTGTGGTTTTATGGACTTAAATATGTATTAAAGTTCCTTTCCTACAAACCTTCCACCAGTCCTCGTTGGAGTCATCGGTGACTTGAATTCTGTCGCCAGGCCTGAAAGTAAATGAAAAAACAAACAAGTATAATTGGTAATAAAGCCAGAAAGCCTAAAATGACATGTAATATATTGTGTTTAAAGCGTAAAATGATATTTGTATTATGAAAAGATAATTCATCACTTAAAAGGTAAGTATTTGGTATTAGCTTGTGAGGGTCTTTGCTTGACAAATGCAATGAGAACTGTCTAAAAACTATTTTGATTTTTATTTTGTAAAAAATGTTAAATTTATCATGCAGAAAGCGTATTTCCTAGCTTTATACTACAAATGGCAGAGTCACATGATAAGTGATTGATAAGTGTCACATCCAACAATTCCTCAGTGAAATAAAGAGAAGCTTTTGGCTGATTTATTTGAGGTTTTCAAAAGAGACACTCAAATAACATAGTGATATTTCCTCTAAAAACATTTTACAGTGACTTTTATTTACTGCTTTAAACCCAATAATATGCAGCTTTTCCAGATTAAAATATCAAAAACGACAACGTCTCTGTTAGATATTTTAAAAAATCTGGAAAGGAGGAGCCAGGAGGTGTGGGATGGCGACACGAGAGAGATGACATTTGATTAGACGATTACCCTTTTTTAAACATCCTCCTAATTAAATAATTCAATTTTGATTTAAAATCGATTAATCATGCAGCCCTAAAACACCCAAGCTTCATTTTTCCAAAACAGCATGAAATGGCATCGGGCCATGTATCTTTATATTTACTTTTTTGACTTGGACCAAGAGGAGAGAGCTGCATAAAGTATACATTCTCAAATTCATTTTTTTTTTGTCTTGTTTCAGCTCCTGCAGCTTTAAGTCCTCTAATTCACTGGTGGATGTCCTACCACACTCAGCAGTTTCCTGCACCTACTGACATATAAAGATTGTGTCTTTCGGTCACACACTCAGCATGGCAGTTTGTCCTTCTCGGCCTCCAAGCGAGCTCACCCCCCCCCCCTCCCAACCTGAACACTGCGATCCCCCACTATTATCCCGCTGGGGAAGCAGATGGTGTGTGAGTGTCAGTGAAAATGTGACCACAGGTACTTTACACAAACAAACACAGGACAAAATAAAATGCCCGGGACTCACTGTAGTTCCAAGTCATTTTTCTCCTGAGGCAGGAACTTGTAGAGAGCCACATAGGTGTGGATGGAGTGAACCTCTACTCGCTTTGGAGTCTGCAAATGGAAGAGGATGAAAACGCAGACAGAGACGTTAAAGTCTAAACTAATTTAAAGTGAGAAGGATAAAGAAAATGATACAGAGCTTGAAAGGGGGTGACAGAAATCACTTTAACCAAGAAAAATAAGCTGAAAGGAGAGTTGGAAATGCTGAGTACACACCTTCAGGCTGACCCTGTCTTCTGAATCAGCCTTCTCGCTTTCAGGAGGGGTGAGCACTAGAGAGTAAGATACACAAAAGAGACAGGAGGAGGCAAAAGAAAAAGTGATGGAACGATAGCTCATGTAACAAAACAGAGACCGAATTAAATAGAACAGAGTGTAAGAGGAAAAAGGAAAAGAAGAGAAAAACAGAGACAGTCAGAGAGGTCTCGTCACTTTGCGGCACAGGAGGAAGGCTGTATCCAAGGTCATTTACTGTAAAGTGGCAGCAGTACAAACAGATATGATCCCTTCTCCTGGGGATAAAGAGAGAGGGAAAAGTACTGCGGAGAGAACAAACATACAGTACTTCTCGTAACCTTAGCTGACTCTGCCCTTTCCCACAATCCCCACAATGAATTCAGGTTTCACTGTGGAACAACCCTCAAAATGTGCTCTTCAAATAGCTGAGAAAAAATGTATCACTGCTGAATATTTCAGATCCTCTTTTTCTCAGCGCTGGAAATGTCATTTAGTCCTTTGAAGGGAACATTTGGCATAATTTAAGCAGTCTATTGATAATGAATCTATTGATAATTCCAGCACCATGACATTCTTTTGGGTGGTGGAAATATGCTATTTTTTCTGACAAAGCAGCAAAACAAGACAAGACATGGTTTAAGGCACGAAAATAAAAATAAGCTACTGTAAACTTCAAAACTTTTTAATGGTATTTGATTATTGTAAATGATTGATGATTATAGTTATTGTGTGTTTGATAGAGATTGATACACATATGTGGATAAACTGAACATAGTTTTTCAATTCAAATATCATAGCTTTATAGCAAATCCCTACACTACAAAACAACTGAAAAAAGCCAAATATTCAACACTATCATGCAACTGAAAAAAATATGCCAGTGGGGCAAATATATCTTATTTATATAAGATAAGATAAGATAAGATAAGATAAGATAAGATAAGATAAGATAAGATAAGATAAGATAAGATAAGATAA
>JAPQRP010000013.1:16006273-16017069 GCA_037367295.1 Apogon hyalosoma
CGACTGGTGTTGGAATCGAACCCAGGACCTTCTTGCTGTGAGGCACAAGTGCTATCCACTGCACCACCGTGCCGCCCATAATATTAAAATGTAAAAAAAATACATTCAAGTAAAATAAAAAATAAAGTAAAAATTAGAAATACATAAATAAATAAATAAAGTTAGAAAAGAAAAAAAAAAAATCACAGGCATGGTAACTACATGGTCATCATCTTCAAGCCTTATAATAAAGTTTTGGACATAATCAATGAAAGGTTTCAAAATCTTTTCAGTCTTGTGTTTTTGATGTAAGTATGTATGTTATTCTAAGAAGGAGGTTTAACATCTGTCTCAACCACTGAGTCACATTTGGTCTTTGAGTCTTTTTCCACAGTAGTGAAATACTTTTCTTGGCATTGAACAAACTCAGGTCTATGAATATTCTCAAACTTTTACTGAAGTTGTGTTTTTTCTGGATACAGACCCAACAGAAACAGTTTCAGGGTTCAGTACAAGTTCTTTTGAAATAATTTTTTCAATTATTATTTTTCTGCATTACCATAAACAGTGAAAAAGGGTCCCTTTACGTTCCATACATTTTGTGGTGCAGTGGTTTGCATTGTTACCACACAGTGAGAAGGTTTTGTGTGGAGTTTTCATGTTCTTTCTGTGTCTGCATGGGTTCTCTCTGGGTACTCCGCCTTCCTCCCACCGTCCAAACACATGCATCTTAATATGTAAAGTGTTCACTGTAAATCACCCATAGGTGTGAATGTGAGAGTGAATGGTTGTTCTGCTGTATATCTGTATATCTCAACCTTGCGATGAACTGGTGACACGTCCAGGGTGTACCCCACCTTCGCCCACATGACGCTCTTGAAAATTAAAAAAATGAATGAATAAATGAAAGAAAGAGTGAAAACCCACTGTTTAGCCAAGTAAAGCACCACTTCCTATGGTCTGTCCATTTTAACCCATAAAGACCCAGTGCTACTTTTGTGGCAGTTTCCAAATGAAGTTTTCTCTCTTTTTAACTATTCATAAATTATTTATCCCCTTTTTTTATATATTATCCTCAGTATTTTGCATTTTTTTTGCTGTAAATCATGCATTTTCCTAGATTTAATTTAGACGTCCATAAAAATTCAGAGTAAATTCAAAGGTTATTATATCAAAACAGAGAAGAGTGAGGAAAAAGTGACTTTTTCAACGAAGATGTCATTAACTGAACGTAAAACAAGTGTCTCCGTCCACTATCATTTATCAAACTACATGGCTTTTATTGGTGAATTAATGTCACAGAAGATGATGTTGTTTCCACAGTAACTACGGAGCCTCTGAACATCCAAATGGCCATGAAAAGATGACAAACTGCATTTTACCTGAATTATCTCAACATATTGATAGGTGGGTGGGGGTCTAATGCTCTAAAGGTCTCAAGTTTTTAACATTTTATATAAGTAGATGCTTTTGGTCACCGGTGGATAAGCCTTTCAGTGGACAGACATCCCTCAATTTGTACCAATTTATTGTGAAACCGAAACTATGCAGGAATGTGTTATGGAAAACTGACTGCCCTATTTTTATATCTTAGACAAAGGCTGATTGTACTGATTTGAAGGTCTTTGTACCTGATCTACAGTTTGGCGTTACTCTTAAACTCTCTGGACCTGAACGTCTGGCGGTTTGAGCTGCTGACTCAGCTCTACTGTGTACTTCTGTAAATGCAGGTCAGCCAAAGCAGTGTACTTTTGTGTTTATGGGCGAAGTCTTTTAAAGCAGCTGTGAACTTGGACATGTGTATTTTTTGTTCATGTGCCTCTGTGGCTCTAAACACCTGGAACATTCTACCTCCCTCACCTGTCCATGGTGGTCATGTCACCCGTCAGTTTTTATTTGATTCTTATATTTGTGGATCTAATCTGATACACAGGCTCCTGAGGCTGAAACCACACTGACCATAAGAGGAACACATAACTTTCCATTTTGAGGTAAAAGGTTAGTGGCAAAAACAGATAGAGAAGCTTTCCTCAAATAGCAGCATTTTCCTTAACTGACACTTTTTTTACTATAGTTTCAATATCTATCGCACACAGATAAAAAAAAAATATGGCGATCACTTTTTTTGTGTTTCTTTTTGTTCACTCCTCTCTCCAAGAGTGAAAGAAAATCCTGTGATTAAAGCCACTTTTCTTATACAAATGAACTCACACTGGAATTTAATCATGTTGATGACTAATATCTGTGGAAACTGCACGTATTAAGAATAGAATGCAATTATATTACCCATGAGGCAGATCAAATCAGACTGTGTTTTTCTTTTTTCTTTTAAATTACCTCTGATTAAAACTGCCCACTGTAGAATTTTTGTAAGAAAAATGATCTAAAAGTACTCTGAGTTACTTGACGTTAATGAAGTTTCACTCTGTTTAACCATTTTTAAGAGATTTATCACCATTTATCATAACATTTTTGCATTTTTCAGTGAAAATCAGGTATTTTCCTATATTTAATTTACAGATCAAGTACTTTAATCATCATGCTGAGATTACATTTGAGGGTTATTATATAAAAATCTGAGAAAGCTTAAGAAAAAGTAACTTTCTCAGTAAAATATATCATTAACTGAATGTAAAAACAAGTGTCTCCATCCACTATCACTTATCAAACTACATGGGTTTTCCTGGTGAATCAGTGTTGTAGAAGATGACTACGGAGCCTCTGAACATCCAAATGGATCATATCTGATGACTATGAAAAGATGACAAACTGCATTTTGCTTCAATTATTTCAACATATAAAGTTATTAAACACTTAATATCATTAGATGCTTTTGGTCACCAGTGGATATTTGGGTCTTTATGGGTTAATTATCACATTTTCACAGGATAACTAATAATTTGAACTGTTACTGAATCCACCCATTTGCAAACAAACCATTACATGATGCCGTAATTCTATTTTAGCTGATTCTAATAAAAACCTAGGTTCTTAAGTTTCATAGATGTATATGTGAAGTAACCTCAAACTCCATCCATTTTCTGTATAGGCCTAATCCTTGCTTTGATGAGTGTGCAGCGATCGAAAAGGACACCGCCGAAGGCTTGGCGAGAGCCTCCCGTGTCACATCCTCGAGGGATTGTGTGCGCCTCAAACACACTGAATTTCACACTGAATTAGCCAGACCAGCTGGTACAGGGAGATATTGATTTTCCAACACAGTTGAGAGGGGAGGAAGGAAATGTAGCACCCATACAAGAGAGAGGAAGAGAGGAGGGTGTTATGTGAGAAGAGCAGCACATGCAAGAGGAAGGACAAAAAGGCTGAGTGAAAAAAATGTCAGGACTTGGCCACTGAAACTTTATCAGTGTCGCTCTTCTCAGCTTTTGTTCCTCTAATTCTATTTATAGTTGGACAGTTTGATCCCGCTGCTACCCTTTAACACGTCTCTCTGTGTCTTGGTCTGCTTTGCATAGCTCTAGTCAATCTACATTCCATTTATAACCCCTTCCTTTTTGTCTCTGCTGCTGTGAAAAGGGCTTTATCCTCTTTTAACAAAATAGCTAAGCATATTATAAGGACTAAAGGCTACGGGACATCAACTGAACGACTGAGACAAGTACAGCTTCCAGATGTTAAACTCTGCTGACACAATGCATTCTGTGTCAGCCTCTGTTCTACAAAGAACTCATGCATTTCCATTAAAATACAAATAAATAAATAATATATAGCATCTTTTGCTGTGTAATAGCAAACATTTTTCCTACAGCAACTGAGAAAAACAGAATAGGGGGGTTGCATTTTAATTTCTGATATGGTTTAACTAATAAACCTTTAAAAAGCATTAGGCATATTGTTAATGCAAGTTTTATTTTAAGGTTGAAACTATGAACTGGGCGCAAGTTAAAAATAGTAAACATTCAGTGCTGTCTTGTATCATCTAGTTGTTCATAAGCCTTGTTGTTTGAGAGTAACTAGTTATTTAATTACACAGTAAATTTAATTGCATTTCATTATAGCTACACTGAAACTGTGAAAATATATAATTAATCCATAATCCTCTTACTTTGCATCTTTCTGTCCGGCAGATTTCTGGACAATGAGGGTCACTGAAGGTGTTTTATACAAATTATAGTACAACATACTGCAATAGTACATACTGTAAAGTGCACTGTCATTAAGGATGGGAATACAAGGAAGTGTCAGATTTTGATCATTATCTTAGATTCGTTTTCTTGTTTGATTTTGCACTGCCTGTTGACAGCCATTCACTGCACATAACAACCAGGAAAACCTTTCACTGCTGGAAATTCAACAGTATTTTCCTCTGAATTCCTAAATAAGATGGTTAGGATTTTAATTGAAGTTATAATGAAGCACTTTAATCAATCTTAACACGATATCTGTGTTGAACCGCTGCTGTTAAATGCATGTTGTTGTGACTTTGCAGCCATATTGCCTAAAAATATTTAAAAAGTAATCAGTTACTTTGATTGAGCATTTATTTACCTTCAATTTTCTATTTAACAGGGCAACTGCAGTCTGTTATCCACAACATTTTGAGAGAAATCTTCCCCACAGTGTTACTAAAACTAATATTACATCATGAATACTTATGTCACTAATAAGGTAAATCCAGCAGGAGAATCTGAGACAGATTTTTACACCCCTGTTAGCACTAGATGAATCAATATCACTTGAGAGCTGGGTGTCATATCTGCACCAGGCACTCTGTGTGGCCATTTACTTTATGTGGGTATTAAGGTGCAACTCACAGGTACATTAAGTTGTGTAGTGGATGGCGGATCATCGACAAGTCAGTCTGAACTGCTCTTACCTTCCCGTTACAAGGCTGCTGGGACAGCTCTGAGGAGCACCAGAGGTGGGCTGCCATCTTACAGGCTTTACAACGCAGCCCCTGCTTAGAGTTCCCTGTAAAGACATCCACATTTATATCACTTTGGGGTTCTGGTTAACTGAAAATAACATTATTGACAGGTAAAGAGTAAGAAGGTAAAATATGATACTCAACATGATGCAATTTAGCTGTGATTCATTCCAGTCACATACTCTGGGTATGTAAATAATCTTTTTAGCTTTAACTTTTTAAGTTTTAACAACGTGATATCATGAAATCGTATAAATATACACACCACTTTTAATTGATGTGTTATCTGTCTGCATTATAAGCTTTCCACGTGTATGTTCATGCAGTGTCAAATACTGTACACTGAGGGATAGGGTTAGGGTTATGTGAACCGCAGATCTTGGCGTGAATTGACACGGGATCAAATGCCGTTGAATAACATGTGAAAGGATGAAAATGCGTACTTATAGCACGGCAAATGCCGTAAGAACTGGCGTGACATACAATGTGATTTCATGAGATGAGTCTCATTTTTAAAGTTAAAATGCAAATGAGAACTGAAGTCAATGTACAATGAAAGTATGTTTTCCATGAACACATTTATCATCTATTAAGTGAGACATTCCCACACCAGGTTATTTGACCTACCGTGGATCACATGTGTGCATCGCTGACAGTTGGTGGGCCTACGGAAGACGTGTTCCTGGAAACAGTGGGTCTTGACCGGCAGCACTGGTTGGCCCTGAGACTTTGGCTGGGTTTTGGAGGTCAGACACGTTGAAGGGCTGACGGAAGGTGAGTGTGACGACAGCGAGGGATTCGGACTGATAGATGGTGAAAGGGACGGGGAGCGCTCATAGGCCAGAGGGGACTCTGAGATTGGAGGAGGAGGAGATGGCGGAGGCGGTAATGTGGTTATAAGGGCCGACGGAGGGCGGGAATCGTTGTTACTGTTGCGCTGAAAAAAGTTGTCGACGCTCTTGCTGCGGATGACTGACTTCAAGGACAGGGAGCGCTTCAGCCGCTGCAGCTGCAAGGAAACAGAAAATACTTTCAGCTGTATTTCTACAACAAGTAATGACAACAGATTACAATCAACACTGGGAAAGTTAACATTTAGATGAATGTGGAATGAACATAATTTAAAACATATACTACCTAGCTGAAGAAAAAGTCACATGCAGTATTTCTTTGGATCGCCTTTAGCTTGGATTACAGGAAGTATTTGCTGTGACATTGTTTATTCCATGCAAGTTATTGTTTCCACTCAGATTTGTATTAATATTTTGCCCAGATCTTGTATCGGTGAGTGGGCTGCATCCCAATGATTCTCAGTGGGGTTCAGGTCTGGACTCTGTGGTGACCTATCCATGTATGAAAATGATGTCTCATGGTCCCTCAGCCACTCTTTCAGAATCCGATCCTGATGAATTCTGGGATTTTTACCGTAGAATATGCCACTGATGTTCAATCCTGGTCATTCAGTATATTCTATTTTTGGACATAATGTTGCTGAACCTCGACCTATCTAAATGAATCAACCCCAGATCATAACACTGCCCCCACGGCTGTGTACTGTAGGCACTAGGCATGATGGGTAATCACTTCATCCACCATAATGTGCCCATCACTCTGGAGCAGGATTGATCTGGACTCATCAGACCACATGACTTTTTTCCAAGGAAAAACAGCCCAATCTTTATGCTTTTATCAAACTGATAATAAATGAGAAGCTACTCACAGCATCAGTTAAGGTTAAAGAACATGTTACCAGTCCTCAAATCATTGCAACTTCTGTTTTGGTCAAACGATTATAGTAACAGCTACATACAAAATTCCTCAAGATGTAAACTATGCATTGCAACTTCTGAACATGAATGGTTAAGAGTCAGTAAGAGTTTCATTAAAATAAGCCAGCATTTAGTCTAGAAACAGCAACAGCATTAGGAGCCTGCAATACAGACTACAGATTTTTAAAAAATGACTGGTTAAATGAATGCTTTATATGCACGTGTCAACAGAAAATGACACACATAGGAAGGAATATTCACAACATTGATAGGTTGAATTATGACAGTTCATATGTACACTAAGTTATGCCTTGTCACACTTAGAAGATGGGCAACAAACTTAAAAGCACAAGACTTCATTACATTTATATGCTTAGGATTAGGTGGTTATTATATTGTTGAATTACCACTTTTTCTTTTTCTTTGGATGCTCATGATGGTATGAGGATAGGCCTTTTGGGTTGAGTCAGAACAGAAACAGTAATTTTTTCACTGCTTGGTCAGTCCCTTCTGGAAATATGTCCAATAATTTGACAACATTAAAATCAACAGTTCTTTTGTCCTGAAATACATTGTGTTGAGTGGTTGTTTTTTACATTAAATGGATTCAGATGATGGGAGTCACTGGCATCATTCAAAATAATCATACAGGATTGCCTTGGCATGTTCTCCACCAGTCTCTCACATTGTTGTTGGGTGCTTTATGCCACCTCTGGTACTTAAATACTTGCAGCTTAGCTTTATGAGATGACTTGTAACCCACTGTCTTTCTTTTGATTTTATTCCAGAGGTATTCTTTACCTCTTCTCATGTGATTTATTCTAAATATGTAATGTGTAACTGGAGCTCAGTATGCGATTATTATACCTGGTAAAAGGTGATTACTGATGTATATAAATAGGAATAAAAAGAGGAATGTGTCTGAAAACAAAATTATTCTATATGAGCAACAGTGTATTTTTATTTTTTATACTAATAGGTAAAACCATAGAACTCTTTCTTGTGTTTATGCGCAGCAATATTAACCCATAAAGCCCCAAACATCCACCATCAAACAAAACCATCTACTGATCTAAAATGTTTAATACCTGTTGATCCACTAATCCTATCAATCCATGTAAATATTTGGTGTAAAATACAGTTTGTCATCTTCTCATGGTCATCAGATATGATCCATTTGGACGTTCAGAGGCTCCATAGTGAACATGGAAACACTGTCATCTTCTACAACATTGATTCACCAGTAAAACCCATGGAGTTTGATCAATGGCAGTGGATGGAAATACTTTTTATGTTTAGTTAATGACATCTTTGCTGAAAAAGTCATTTTTACTTCTTTTTTTTGTGATATAATAACCCTCAACTTTAATCTGAGCTTTTATTAACGTCTACATGATCAGTAAATCAAATATAGGAAAATACCTGCTTTATACTGAAAAAAGGTAAATATAGAGGATAATATTATGATAAATGGTGCTAAATTGCTTAAAAAAGGTTAAATAGAGAAGAAAATTAATTTGAGGACTGCCATAAAAGTAGCACTGGGTCTTTATGGGTTAAAGGATGATAATTCCATACATTTTTGTTATCCTAATCTTTTGTTTTAACCTGTGGTATTTCAAAGGTAATGTGATGAAAATAGAAACTAGTTTATTTTCATAATGAAGACAAAATAAAGAAACAAACAGTTGAGGCATCTGCATCAACTATCTGCCAAAATGTCAGTTTAAGTGTATTGGTATCAGCCGTGAATTCTGCACCCAGTGCCTCCTTTAATGATGTCTCTTCCACTGAAGTGTTTCATCTCCAGGAGAATCTAGTACAGCCTTTGTGAAAACAGACTGTTTAAATACAGTTTGTTAGCTCTAACCTCTGACTGTCCTTGCCCTTCCATACTGGCTTTTGATCTTCTGTCTTCAGCTTTTTCCACCCTTTTCTTAGATCACAAATTTGCCATCCCCTGTGAATCCACCTCAGTCAATACCCCTTAAAATTCATGTGTGATTAGTTTTATTGAGCGGCCTGCACCTTCACATCTGATGCAGTCAGTGATGCACAACAAACACTGTTTGTCTTTGACTCTGCCCACCTCTGTTTCCTGCATGCTTACCATCCAGCGCTCTTGGCAAACAATAAATTGGACTTGATGATGACAAACAATTACAGAGACTTAGGAGCAGTGGGAAACCAATATATGGAAATAATAACTAGTGTGGTCTCATACATCAATTCAGACCCGAGGCCTGAGGAATGAGGGCAAGGCTGTAATGGGTCCCTGAGACTGAAGCGTAACACCTCCATTTACACAGAGCTCATTAGTTGTCTGGGAAAGCGACTCAGTGACAAACATTTTGTTTTGATAACCAGAGTCTTGCCTCTGACTTCAAAGTTGTTTGTATATTTATTTCATTTTGCATTGTAATTTTTCTTCACTCTGGGGAATAACTTCTTTTTCTTTATTTTGTGCCATTAAAACGTTCCTGCTTATGGCATATTTTTCATCTTGTACATAAAACAGTAATAAAGTACAATCTTTTTTCATTATTATGATTTCACTGTGCTTTAAGATTGTTCTCATCAGGCCTATTGCGCCTTTGAGCTACTGGTCACTCATCTGCACTCCTCGGTAAATTCAATCAATAACATTGAGCAGGTTGCCTTTTTTTTTTCCTTCTTTAAGCTACAGATTCACAGATGCCAATTAGTTTGAGTGATGAAAAGAGTCCTCTCTGTTGACCCATTAGTGAGTGCCTCCTGTAAATGTTTTCTACAGGGAGCTGAGTCCTGCTTTCCTTAATGGCCTTTTCTTGGCTCGACTTGTGTCCCATTCAGTAATGGATGTTCCCCCCTATTAGTTTTTTAACTTGTCTGACTTTCTTAATCTTCGCTGTGTTGAAAGTACGTCTTTGTTCCAATTTTAAGAGAATGAAAAGTTTCTTCAAGCACAAACTAGACACTTGACCGGGTAAATCAATAGTGTGATTTAAATCTGAGAGCTTCTGAAAGTTTGAAAAGACAAAGAGCAGAAATTGAACCCAGAAACATTTGTATTTGTATAATAAAAAATATTGTCTACGTTGAGGTAAAGTGTAGTTTGTAATCACTCTGGGCAATGTGACAAAGTTATATGGTAATTTTGGTGAGATTACATTATTTTATTATACTCCAGTTTCCATACTTCAGCTAATAACACTGGTCTACAGTCTTTTTTTGCCTCAGAGGTTAAATGTGCTAAATTGTACCTACTTTCATAAAATGAAAAGGAAAACAAATGACAAAAGTGTTGTTTAACTTATGTTAATATATATGATAGTGTCATTACACACATGTATTCGTTTTATGCACATTTATACAATAGATTGATAAATCTTACACTAGAAAGAACCTGTAAAATGAATTTATTATAATGTGCAGACAATGATTTAAAGTACATCTGGTAACTCTGAGACAAACATTCCTTTGGAGTAAAACCCATTCTCTCAATAATTCTCAGAATTTCACATTTTGACCCAAGACTGTATCTGGAAACTATAACCAACCAGCATTTTGGACTTGAGTTTGCCCTTTTAGTGACTCAAACTTGGTAAAATTTCACTACTTTTATTCTGGAGGTTTTTTACACATAGAGCAGTTTAACAATAATTCATTAAAGGAGTGATATTTAGGTTTTTTTTAAATGGAATTATACATTTTAAAACATTTCCCTGTGGTCTCCATAAACTGTAAATGCTATGCTTGGGTCTGAATTCTTCATTCATTCAACTCCACAGGTCCATCTTCAATCCTATTTCTGAGTAATGTCACCAGGAAGGCCGTTTTGAGCACTGGCCCTTTAAATACAAATGAGCCACTTCAGGCCCCGCCCCCTCCAGCTTGTTGACTGTGCTTCTCTGTCCTGTTCAACCAACAACTAAACATTTTAGGTAATTGGCTGGAAGTTTGGACATATTTTCAGTATGGACTACAACTGCTGCGGCTGCCAAACAATTATGGTGTATTCGTCGGAAGTCTTGACCTTATATGTGCAAATGTCGTGGCGTAACTAGGTATAGACATAATAAATTAAGCAGGAATTGAAACAGATTGTAGAAATCCACTCGATTTCTGCCAAAATGAATATAAAGATAGCTTTGCAGCACCTGGAGGGTTCAAATTCAAAC
>JAPQRP010000013.1:16056588-16070182 GCA_037367295.1 Apogon hyalosoma
CTTTTGAGCGGCCCCTTGTGGGCAATCTAGAAATGGTAAATCATCCAAAATCAAATCAGTTCTTCCTCTCCATGATACTGACTGATGTGGAAAATTATACCCGTCGGCAGCGGTCGGACTAAAAGCATAGTATCCCCAACACTGTGTTCGGGGATATAATGATCAGTTGTCAATTTTGATTAGCTGTAGGATTGTTTGTCTTCTATTTGAAAAAAATCATAGACTCAAAAGTAATTACAGCAAATAATAAAAAGATATAAGATGTGAGAGGAGGTTTTGTGCTTACTGAATAGAAATGCATGTTGTGTGATGGTGGTGGTGTGGAACTTCCCTCCTCCAGGAGCTGAAGCTGGCTTTGGACAATTAACTGGTACAGAGGAGAAAGGCTGGGGGGGCTCTCAAACACTGGAATTGCTAGTGTGGGAGGCATAAAAATTGAGAAATGTTAGACCCAAACAAGTCTAAGATGCTAGCATGGCAGTTAAGTAACATTTTTCTAACTTGGAAATTGCATTAGTAAGTTAGAAATGTGATAGTATCACTTCTCTATAAACGTACAAGTGGCATTGCCCATCCTTTGAATGAAGGACAGTGAGAAAGGCATGGGCCGATTCATCTTGAGGAAAAAGCAAGCTGGCAGGTCCACACAGTTGGAGTTTGTCACAGTGGAAAAAGAAGGTGTCCTGAAACACACAAAATGATATCGATAAATCAAGTTGTTGTTAAACCACTGTACACTTGAGGGTTTTTTCTTATAGGTGCTGTCTGGGTCTGTGGGTTGAAATAACCCCCCTACTTTTCTTTCCCTTTCCAATGATGCTTATCCTTAACATATTTGTGAAAAAGACCTTGTAACAGTGACTGTACTAATAATGACAAGTTGACCACATGCTGGGAAATTGGCACTTTTGTTATCGCCACATTGATTTTTCAGTAATTGGACTTATTTAGTGCCAAAATGGCTTGGGTGCTACAATGTACACCTTACAACTGAAGGGAAAACCCTGCATCCAGAAGACACTCAGATGACAACCTCACTCTAACAATCAGTGCTTGTGCATGAGTATAAGAAAGTTCTACTCTCTCACCCCTTGTTGTCCACAGGATGGGATCCAGTAATTAGTGGTGCAATTGGGAGCTTGTAGACTGCAGATGTTCCCTCGATCGTCACAGATACACTGACACCCAGTGAGCGTGGCACTGCAAAAACCAGAGTTATAATAATAATAATAATAATAATAATAATAAGGATGATGATGTTAAGGTGTCCGCAGATAGAGACTAAATGAGATAGCAGTATCAAAAGCAATATCATTGTGTAGCTATGGACACACTTAAGTTTCTTAATCCATGCACTTACCATTGCTATCTGTTAAGTTGAGCTGTGTACCTGTTCCTTCCTCAAATATGTCGTACGGGGACACATAACATTGAAGAGAAACAAGGTGTCCCCCACTCCGGGCTGTCAGCAAACCCACACTGCCATGAAGAATCGTGTCCACTGTATTAGCATTGGTTGCTAGCCTGGAAAACACACAAAGGAAAAAATTAAGCGTTCGCAAAAATGGGATGTACTAGTCAGCCTTATTTCTCATTATTTAGAATGTTTGCCTGTAACACAAATGTTTTTGTCCAGGAGAGACACATTGTATCACCTCTGTTAAACAGTATTGGAATAACTGATCAGGCAATGATATAGCAGGTGCTAATCAATAGATTTCTTATGGTCCTGTGATGATATGTAAACATCACATTAAGTGAATGTTGAGGACATTCTTATTATATTACCCTGGTCCCCGAAGGGGAGGCGAGGGTATTGTTTTTGGTTTGGGTTTTTTGTTTGTTTGTCAGCAACTTTACACAAAAACTACTGGACCAATTTCCATGAAATTTTCAGGAAAGGTGCAAGGTGGTCCAGAATAGATTCCATTAAATTTTGGTGAATTTAGGTCAAACGTCAAGGTCACCAAAAATGTGTTTTGGCAATGATAAGAGACAGGGCAAATCAGGAATTTCCTTTTCATTCCTGTATACTCAATTTTGCATATAACTTCTTTTTGCTCTCACTGTTGATGTGCATTGACATTAGAACCTTGAAGGCCAAATTTGAAGACTCTAGATCAAAAGTCAAGGTCAAGGTCACAAAAAAGGTCAAAATCAAACTTTGGATATAACTTTTTAACTATTCATCTTAGAGACTTCCAGTGAACACCAAAATGCTCGTCTTTCAATTCTGCATCTTGCGTGTATAGATTTTGACCTATTTTTGACCAAAGAGGTCAGGGGTCACTCGGTCAATACCTAAAAAACTAAAATGGACTGTAACAGAAAAATGAGTGGAGATACTTAGTTACTATTATTGACAGATAGGAAACCTGGCATGGGCTTCAAAAGGACATCATCACCTTTGACTGTGCGTGACCTTGAAAAGTCAAAATCAAGATCACATGATTTTAAATGGCCGTAACTCCAAAAACAGGGGTGATAAGTACTCAGTTACTATTGTTGACAGATAGGAAACTACATGTAGGCTCCAAAATGGCATCATGACCTTTGAGCTTGAGCAACCTTGAAAGGTCAAACCCATAGTCTCACGTTTTGAAAGGGAGATGTCCATTAAGCGCTAAAATGTTTGCAAGGGGTAGGGTTTGTTGTGCCTGGCACCACTTGTTTAGAATACTGTGTTTCTCTGTGGATCTTAATGAGGTAATAACAAACACAGAAGATGCACCTACAGCCAAAACATTTCAAGCATTTCCTGCCTAAAGTGTTTTCAAGACCTACTTTGGTCAAGAAAAATAACTGTTTTAAAACTTGATGGTCAGCTTACCTGAACATGTGCATCATCTTAGTGAGATCGAGCTCTAGAGACTGTAGCGCTATATACATCTTGGTTTTCAGCTTACTAGAAAAGAAATAAATAAAATTTTAATGAATGTGGAAAATAAACAGACATTAAATTTTTAATATAGCTATGCATATATCTAAAAAAAAACACGTCACAGACTGTTTTATGTTCATTAGTGAGTTAAAGCAAAAGTCAAATATCAACCCTGAATGCAGCTTACTTATCCCCGGGGAGCTTGTATAACTCGACCAGCCCCTTCAGATGTTTGGAAAACTCTTCAAAGTTCTTCTCTCTGATAGAAAGCAAGAAAATGGCAGGTTTCGGAGTTTCAGACAAAAATATTTCACATGGATAATAAAAAAAAAAAGCAGCTTGTGTACACGCTGCATTGTGATTTTATTTATTTATTTTTTTTTTAACTTACCTTAGGTGCTGAATCAGCTCAGGACAGCTCTGTGACCAAAAAAATCAAGGAAAGATTATATAGATTTTGTTCAGTTATGACAGTCCACAACTGCATTGCAATAAGAAAAATGATAGCTAATAAGATGGTTGCAGCACAGTGCCCAACTGACCGTAGGATTTTCTCCCTGATGAGCCACCTTGACGTCCACAAGCTGACCACCAGTGTCCAGTTGTACCTCCACATAAAACATGTCTGATGTGATATAGCACTCTGTCCCTGATGGGCTAAGGTGGGAGCCCAGCCTGCAAAGAAAAGATAAAATAAACTGCATGCTTTCTCCATGGGTACGTTGTGCTACCACCATCATATAAATATAAATAACCCACATTCATCAAGCTTAGCAAACACTGTTCACTGTGCATCCTGTATGTCTTGTGCTCTAGGTTCTAAATCAGTCATTGCTGAAATATACTCATTGAGCTGACAAAGAAACTTAAGCAAAACGAGAGACATGGTATAACTCACATATTTTGTCGAGCAATGGATTCCAATCGATCTGTCATGGAAGGCAGAGATGAAACTACAAAAGAGAGGAATAGAAGGGAAAAAATTAAATACATGCTATGGCTGGTTCTGACAAATTGATTGTCCAGTGTTCTTAAAGTCATGAGGAACACCATGCCTGCCTGCACAAATTACAAAGTTAAAGAAAAACAGTTAAAAATAATTTTCAGAGGTACTACTGATGACAAATTTTCCCCAATGGATTAAAGAAATGACCCTTTTAATGAACATGATGCAATTATCTAATAATGGAGAGCAACACGTTAACATAAATTCATGTTTTGTCGCACTCTCTTATGCGGTTCTGTCCTTTGAGTTGACAGCCTCACCTTTCAGCGCTCTCTGTAGCGTCTCCAGGCAGGTAAGCAGGAGCTGGTGACCTGCAGCATTCATCATACCTCGTTTCTCCTGGGATACAATGTGAGGAAAAGCAGCACGTAAGATAATAGCTGAGAAAACACTAAAATGCTTCATCAACAACATTTGATGTTAAGATTTGTTTTTCACTGGCTTAGTCAGCACAAAAGGTCAGACATTTAAATGTCACTGCTGCAGTTTCACTGGCCCAGCAGGCACACTACAAAAAATAACAACTTGTTTGTGCAATTAGGTGATTAATTGCAAGAATTGTATACTAAACTGGCCTGGTGGTAAGCCTGCTGTGTGTTTTAATATGGTATGATAAAAGATTATATTTATTGCAGACTTTTAACAACCCATAATTCAAATCCCAGATGACCTTCAAGAGATTTTTATGACAAATGTATACATCTTTAGCTTACCATTGCTTGACGCACCACCTTGCTGGTCTCCTGCCATGGCCGAGAAGCATTGTGTTTGGCATGAAGTCTCTCCAGCAAAGCAGCCATGCGACTCTGCTTCTCTGATTCTAAAAGTAAAAGATTTAAAATGGTGTGTTTATTCCTATAGGTGAGTTCTCAAAAACTCAATCAACTACATAAGAGGATGGTGATTACTGGGGAAAATACTGAAAAATACAAACTGACAATGCAAAACTATTTATCTTCAAACAGTTTAAAAAGCTACTGCTACACAAGTGATCAAATCACAATTGCAACGCAATCATGTAATTGCCATAGCATGTCATTTAAAAGAATCAGTGTTTGATTATATTTTTGATTGAGTGACACTGTACAAAGAAACCATTTATGTGTAAAACATGCAAAATGAAAGGAATTTTTTAAGGTTGTTATAAAGTTTTATGTTTTTTATATCAATTTGTCTATCACATAGAAAGAAAATACACATTACTGAGTGATCAATAGTCTCTTATTTGTAGGCCTAACCAACCAAACAAATCCCAGTATAGACCACAATAATCATAATGAATTTTTTCTAAATCACACAATCCTAGTTTAAATATTACTTCTCAAAATTTCTCGCATCAGATCTAAGGTGTGACAACAGAACTGTAACAGACAATCAGTCCTCTCATCATGGACAGACTTTGGCTAAATTTAACATAAAAAAGCCATTCAGTCAATCACAAAACATGTATAAGCACAATAAAATATTAAAGATGACTTTAAGTAATTCAAAGCCATTTAGTTTATGGTTACTGCAATCAGCTAAATATCAAAGTTTTCTTATATTAAGTTGGTGTGAGAGATTTCCTGCAGAATCATATTTAAAGATACCAGAAACTGGAACAGTCCTGAAATACTTTCTACTGTCTTTTGACGATGCAAGATAAATACACCAATCTCCCTGACAGTCAAACGTCACTGTATTTTGTTTTGTTTTGCTACATAATTTGGAGGACAATGGTTGCATTTCTACATGTAAATGCCAAGAAGAAATAAAGATGTAGAAGAAGTAAACACCATGGAAAAGAAATTAGATTTGAGTTTTATCTCCTTAACCTGTCACTGAACTGCTACAGCCTTTATTATTCAAATTTCAGATGTGCAGATTTCGGTAAATACATAGTAAAACTGGGATAAATTTGCTAAATGACAGTAACCACTTTAAAATGTAGTACGTTAATGACATTGATACTACAAAGTTGATGTTGCAAGTTGTTAGTTCGTCAAGCTACATGGGGCTATTTGCTGCTTCACGAAAGCACTTTAAGTGCTTTGTGCCTGACTAGTGTTTAATACCAGCGTCATCAGGCTTTTAATACGTTATTGATTAGTACAAATATATATATATATTCAACCGGTTTATGTATAAAAATACAACCAACAAAGAGCAATCGTAACATAATCGAGCAAGTTAGCTGTTAGCTTGTAGCTTTAGTTGCTTCGTCCAGTAATGGCAGGACACAGCATCAACAAACAAAGCGAAACAAAGCCTGAATATTATTCTTACCGGACACCTCTTCTGTTTTGATCCGATCTGCATGATTTTGATTTCCTCCTTGCTGAACAGAGAGAGTTAGTTCTCTCGCAGGGCTACCGCTTTGCATAGAAACACCAGGCCCCGCCGCCATTGTCCCCGTCCCCCGTTTCGGTTTCCCCGCTTTTCCATCCGGGCTTCCGTACCAGGTCCGTCTCGTTAAACGGGGGATGGACCAAGTCTGTCACCACCTTTTTTTTTTTTTTTTATTATTATTATTTTTTTCAGTTTGCATGCACCAGGTAAATTATTATTTTCATTTCTCTTTTTTTTTTTTTGTATTTTATTTTTTTGTTATTTAAGAAGAGTCGTATTGTTCCATCGTTAATACTGAGTCTAAATAGGACAAATATAGTCGAAGGCGTTTATTTATTTACTTATTTATTTATTTTTGCTGTTACACGTAAACTTAAACTCATCTATGTAGTTGTTAAAGATTACAACTGTGCTCTTGTAGTCTTTCGCATCTCTCCTGCATCAGTAAAAACAATGGTCCGATTAATACTCCAGATGGCGTACGATCTCCGCGAGTAAATGATTCATGTTTTGCCAAAAGCAATGAAGCGCCAAAATCCAGTGGATAATTAAAATAATAGCCTTAATTGTCTTTAAAAGCACAACAATGCATTATCTTAACGCGAACTGTATTTTACCCTATAATTTTTGCACATTTTGCACACCCATTCATGAAGCAGTAGTATGAGCATTAGTATGAGCAGTGGAAACACAATGTGGGCATTTATAAGGCAAAATGCAACCACACACACCAATGTACGTACTACATGCGCACACCTGAGCCTATTGTACAGCTGAGCCTGTGGCAAGTGAGTGCTCTCTGGGGAGGATTTTCCCACCAAGCATGACCTGCCCAAGAGAGGGAGCAGAAGTGTGTGCATGAATATGTGCATTTGTGCATACGCAAAGATATACATATGTGAGCATGGGTGCAAAAGTAAACACACATACACACTTCCATGCACACACACAGGGGATAGACAGCAGTGGAGAGGGACCAGATTGGCATCGTCTGAGACAGTAGACAGACCCACAGATAGACATGAGAAAAGAGGGGAGGTGCCGCTATGTAATTGATGTGCCCACCAGGAGTTTTAGCTGGCTGCCTGGCATGGAAGAGGAGGTGGGCACCGCTGCCAAGACATCAGTAGGAGAAAGGAAAGGGAGGCATGGGCCTTGGGGAGCACAGTAGCGGGCTGAAACCATGCCCATCAATCAGAGGCTAGTTCACCTTGCCATGCCAAGCGGGACCCCTCTGTGCCGGGGGAAGGGGTGGCACTGTGACTGAGGCTGGCACAGTCACTAAACCTTCCCTAATCCTCCTGGTGGGTGTATAAGTGCCATGTCCATATACAGTGGGCAGAACCCGACATGGGCAAAAGAAAAGAAAGTTCAGCCCCTGTCACTATATCTTGTTAATATCATGATGCAATGTTAATATTATTTCACCAGAGGAATGAAAAACACCACACCTTCTAATTAAGACAGTTGAGGAAATATCAGTAATCCCACCACAGAAGACCCAGTTGAGTTGCATTAAATCTCTGTTTAAGTTTCACTGATAGTCTTATGATAATGCCTTCCTAACAGCCCTTTTTCATAATATTGTGTTGGTGGTGAAGACAGTTTGTAGCAGCTCCATAGCCTATATTTGATTTTCTCTTTATGTTTCCAGTTTTAACACTGGAGATAGAGACGTGCGAACAGCTTGGCAACCTTATTGAACGCTTTGAAGTAGACTACCCTCCTTTTCCACCATCTCTCTTGGTGAACTCACATTTACCTCCTGTGAATAAAGGTAGCCAAATTCATGCATGCACACTAACTGTCAGACAAAATAACCAGACAATGCAAACAGCAAAATTATTTATGGCTTGGTGGTTCGTTTACAAGCAGTTTTACAAAGCTCTCTCTCAAAACAAAAGGAAAAGACTAAGCCTTTTGCTTTTCACCTATCACACAAGTTTGAGATCAGTGAGCCTGAAGGCTGGATACGGTCCAGAGAACAGTGCAGCATTATCAGGACACAGTTTCTGCTTCTTTGGCACCAAGTGCCTTGAAGTGCAAGGGCAGCTGGGAAGACTGGCTGGGAGGGTGGTAGAAAAAGGGAATGAGCAAGACAGAGGGAGCGGGAGAGAGAAAGGAGGGGTCGGCCCTATAGGACCATTTGTGATGAGGCTCATTTGCACAACGGCACTTAATTGGCTACAACAATTAATTAATGTGTTGGAAAGTTGGCACAAAAAGTTCATTTAAGAGGGTTTTAATAAGCAATTAGGGAGAAGTAACCAGTGAGGTAGAAGCAAGGATGAAAAAAGATGCAGATAAAAACTCTGAAAGTGTAAACTCCAGCTAGGACTTTTTGGGAATAATGTGCCATATCTGGAAACCAGGATGTGGTTTGCTATTATGGGTAGTTACACCGCATCCCATTGCGAACACTGATGACATAAAAATACATTATTTTTACCCCATACTTTTACAACCCCAACTGTTCATGGCACCCAGTTTCCAAAAGCAGCATTGTCTCTTCTCCCCTTCAATCTCCCTCCCACTGTCTGCCTCCCTCTCTCTTTCTCACTCTGTGTATGAAATATCGCATAACTAATGAGTGGAGCAGGTTGAAATCCTGGGGAAGATGTCCTTGGAAGACGAATGCATTTTCAGCAGAATAATTAACTTAATTAACAAATTCACATGCATATTCATCAGCCTATTAATGTCTCCTCTGCGCGGCTTGATGAGCAGTGGGGTAATAACCATCTCATTTGCATAGCCTGTTCACACGACTCCCCGTTTAAAGACAAAATAAGGGAAGGAAGAGCACAGGAGGAAGAAGGAAGAGAGAAATTGAAAAAGGAGACAACAAATAGAAAACAAGGGAGATGCTCAGCGGGGTAATGCGCAGAGGTGAGGAAATGACGTGGGATGCTTGGAAATAGGCTAACCATATATCTGACGGACGGGTGACATGAGAAGGGATGGCAAACATGAGTCCAAGCAGATTGACTCAGTCTCTCTCTTTCTTTTTCTCATCCCTCCAGTCAACCCTGTAAACCGTCTTCTCCCTCCTGCTGTTCTGTCATCACCATTTCCTCGCATCCATACTATAATATCCCCCCCTTTAAGCTGAAACAAGTGATCTTTCGCTTTTTAATGGCCCTCTTAGTGTCATATCCAAGCCAGAGTGCTCTAGTATCAGCCATCAGATGTGTATCTTGGTAAATTGTTCCTATTAAAATCAGTGGAAAACATCCTATCAGTGTGCCCTCTCTTTCTGTCTGTCTGTCTGTCTGTTCCTCTCCTTCCTACAGTCTCTCAGGGGGAATCTTCTTGGCATTGCTCCACTCCTTTCTTCTCCATTGCCAGGCTGCTGCTGCTGCTGCTGCCGCCTCTACTCTGTTACCACTGTCTACACACAACCTGGTGCTCCTAGCAACGCCACCTCTCTCACATACACTCCACATGGCGGTCCGAATGGCGTGTGTGTCTGTGTGTGTACTTAACACGCACACCTTGTGTTTGCCGTAGGTTTATTGCCACTCTTATATTTGTACCGTAAATCCTTTGTCTACATCAAATGAGCTGAATGTTTATTCTGCCACTTCAAAAGAAAACAAAAGAAAAATGTCAAATTCAACTGCTACTACCTCTGACAGCCTGTCTGTTCCAGTTTGCAAAAGCTAAGTCTCAGCACAGTACACCTACTTTTGTTTAAAGCTCTCTGATACCCCATACACTCTGGGGTTTTGATACATATGAGCCAAAACAAAATTATTATTCACTAAATTTAGCCAGACAGCTATTCTGCTCCTCAATCATTTTTACTGAACTCAACTAGTGGTAACTGTGTTTCATCAGATCACGTCATATATTGAGAAAAATGCTATTACTTCTTTTATTTTTTCTTACTTCATCTTAATTTTCATTTGCTATTGTAATTTGTTAACATTGTTCAATGGTGATGCATCCTTTGAGGCATAGTATTTCATGGTATGGTATTTTCCACATTTATTTACAGATGTAAAAATATGTAATGTCGTCAGTCTCTGATAATGACATAATATAGAGTTTTGTAGCATTAAGAACATATCTGTCCATTGACTGAAAAACACAGGAACTCTGCCTACCCTGTTGCATCTATTCCAGTAGCTTAAGACTGAATGCTTTTCATTTTCGTCTGGCTGTTTGAACAAGTGTTACAAGAACTGTGCACTCTCAAAAAGCAAAGCTAATGTTGCGACACTGATGCCTATGAAGCTGAAAGATCTGCCATAGCTTGGCCTTAGTTTTATTTCATGTCAATCTAAAAACTTCCACTCACACATTTAACTAATTTAGCATACCACCAACCTACGCCCCTAATGTTGTTATCTGTCATGCCAAAACACTGCTGAGTCTTTGACACTGTTTTGTCATCTGCTGAAATCTGCTGTGATAACTGTGAAAAAATAGACAAACATTTTGTTCTTAATTTTGTGGAACCGTTTTCCTATTTTTGTCTTCACTGTGACTCCTTTGCTGGGGCAAGAGGAAATACCATTTAAATATCACAATCATTGATCTTAATCCGGGTGATGATGTTCATTTAGGTTTGCTGTGCAGTTTGGGAATTACCTGAGTGATCTTCAAAATGTTTCTTTTTTGGTGTGTTTGGTACTCTTTGTAGGGCAGCCTTGGACGTGCTGATTGGCTGAGCACAGGCTGTTGTGTTGCAGTCATGAGAGGAAGAGCTGGGAAAGGCGATTGAGATACAGAGCATTAGCCAGTGTCAGGAGGAAATTAAAGGCCAGATCGCTTTCTTAATCAGAGCACAAGCACTGCGTTAAGAAGGAATTAGGTCGACAGCTGCTGTGTCGCTGCTTACCTTGCTCTCTCTCTCTCCCTCTTCCTCATATACTCACGTTCGTCACACTTTCTCATTGTCATTCTCCTTTTTGTTTCACTCACCTTCTAGCTCAAAACTTTTGCTTAAGTTGTAGTGCCTTTCTTTGCCCTGTGCGTTGTCAATCTGTAGTTTTCTCCTTTTGTATTTTCCCCTGTTGTCCCTTGTCCTCCCTGTTTGCTTTTACACACACTTATTGCAGGAAGAGAAGAGAAGAGAAGAGAAGAGAAGAGTATGATGGATAGGGCTGGTTTTTGGTTCTGTTCCAGGAGGCTCAGTAGTACCCCTGTGGCTGATGGATGAGCTGTCATTGTTGAGCTCTTCCACGAACACCTGAGATGAATGGACAAACAGCAGTGGCCCTTTCCTTGTCTATCCATCTTCCTCTGTTTAGATACAATCTGCCGTCCACACGTGTACCCCCACCCACCCACACCCACCCACACATGAGGAGCTCTTAGCTTTGAGAACCAATTTCATTATTTTAAGAACAAAGATGCCAGTAACGAATACTTTGTGCCAACATTAAGTGCATTTTAATTTGAACATTTAATGCCAAAACATGGCAGCGATTCAGAGTTTTCGAAAAAATTTGTATTGTTGCTGGAATAATTAAAAATACCTAACTCCAAAATCATTAACACCATGGAAAATGAAAATCCTCCAATATGAGGTTGGTTGGCAGTTGTTTATTCAGTTATTTTCAAAAGTTAGACAAAGACTTTTCAAACAAGAATTTATCTGTGCAAAGCATCGTTATGAGGTTCCATTATCTTTTGATTGCATGGCATTTGCAAGGCCATATCTCATAATCATTTGCTCACTGTCAGATAAATATGTAAGTCTAAAGGAAATGCTGTGTTTTAAATATCTTTAACATGTCTCTTCCATCCATGTGTCAGAAACAGGGAAGACTGGTCACCAAGGTCAGGAGTCACTCCACTTTTTAATTTGGCAAATGCAGCGTATAAATTTTAATTTGTTGCTTTAATCAGTTGAATCAACTGGAATGACCCTGAGCCTGTTTGCCAGCGTCTTCCAGAGACTTCAGTTTCTCTGGCATATTGTGCAGGTCATGACTCTGTGAAATACTATGAAGTAGCAGGTTTCAGTATTCAGGGGGGGCGTCCCTTGTTTTCAAGTTAAATTGTGGTTAATTAGCTGCTAAAATCTTCCTAAAAGTTTAAACATTTGCTTAGTTAGGGGAAATTTGACCGTACTTATTAAAAATCCTTTGCTTGTGAGTATGCAACATATGTAAATCATTAAGCCTAGAATATGTGAAAATGATAAGTTCTTAAGTTAACATTTTAATTTGCAACAAACCACATTATTGTACAGACCCGTGAGCTAATTTATATAATACCAGCATTTCTGATCTTGATTTATTTTATTTGCACATTTCTGAATATGTATGTATTTCATGCCAATCATGGTGCTTTTTAACCATTTTTCTCAGAAGTTATATTAATATACATAAGGTAAAGATAATTTGTAATAACAATTTAATGATTTTAATGCTTTGGTTTAGCTACAGACAGCACTAGATTAAGGAAAGATACTACTGCTTGAGTTTGTACAGAAAAACTTAGCAAAGTCCTGGATCTTCTACTATCCACTGGAGCCACCTCCTTCATATTGACGAAAAGGAAATAATAGCAGTTCTTTCAGTGACAAATTGCATTGAGATTATACGTATACATGATTTGCAGAAACATGTCATAATGTTTAACTCTGATGAGTGTGTTGGAACAAATGAATAATTCATTGTTTTTGAAATGTTGTGAAAGGATATGTGATTAACAATAAGTCTATCTACCTGTGTACCTCTATTATTGAAAAAATGATCAAGTGGTATTGTCTAAAATTGAGTTTTTGATGCTTAAATGCTTTTTTTTTTTATCCTTCTTTCAACCCTGGCTTAAAATACAGATAAAGAGAGCGTTTTGTGCATATTACATTAAATAAGCCCTCGACTGAGCCAAATAGTGCACATGCATACAGGTTAAGGCCATGTGTAGTTGGCTTTGGTGCATACATTAACCCACCTCTCAGTAGCACAGACTCACTTTGGGGAGAAACTACTCTGTGTCCTCTCCAAGGGGAAAGGTTTAAAAAACATTTAATTAGGCTTTTGGCATGGCTTCACTTTTCGCCTGGAGGTGTTGGAGGAGGTTTTACAGACTTCATCCCTATTAGAGGCTCACAAATTAAACATTCATGAGAGCAATCAGCAGACCCTATGTGTTCTCTCTGACTGTATAACTTCATCTGTAGTTCGGTCGGCAGTGGCTCACTCTTCTGCAGGTTTCTGTTGTCGAATGTTGCGTGATCAGCAAAGGGTGTTATCATGTTAATGTGCACTTATGCAGTGATAAGGATTGTATATTGTGGAGCTTTGTACATGTGTGTATCCTCATGTCTGGTGGTGTGCAGAGCCGGCCTAGAGAGGTGTCATGTATGGGTAGGACGGCGCTCGAAGGCGGAGGAGGTTTGGGGGAGAATGGTGGGATGG
>JAPQRP010000013.1:16071162-16085681 GCA_037367295.1 Apogon hyalosoma
GCTGGCCTTGCCATGAACATGCCATGTGGCGCTCCATTCCCCCTGGCACTCCGACTCTGGCTGTGCCAACTCTGCCGCGTCTGGCCGCCGCCAACTGGAAAGACCAAGAAAACAGCAGATTCAAAGTGGACTGTTTCTTTGTGTGTCTGGAAGTGTGTGTGTACCTGCAGTAAAACTTGAGCTGTCAGTCATTGTCGCAAACAACAGTGTCTGCACGAACCTGAAATGAACACAGCATTCTATATTTGAGCACGACAAACGGATAAAATGTCCTAAATGGTTAGGTGGCTGATGGGAAAATATGTGTGTGTATTTTATATTTGTGTCTTTTCTACGGCTGTGCAGGTGTATGCACAGAACTGCGATCAGTGAAAAATGTTCACAGCATGTCATACTGTCAGTCCATAGATGCTGGTTGTGAATCCACTTGGGAATGGCTGTGGAATTCCTGTTACCATGGAGATGTCCAAGCTCATTGGTAATAAAATTTCAACTTGAGAGAGATTAATTCAGGGGAAAGTGTTGATTTATTCATCCTGATGCACTTCCTCATTCGCTCTGATGTTTGGCTGTGATGGCTGCCCATTCACTCACTGGTTTTGACTTTTTTTAATATCTATACTACACTGTCACTGGTGAAATCTGTACTTTTATCACAGGAAAAAAGCTTCAGCACCAACAAAACCCTTATTATTTCAACACACTTACCTATGTCCATACATTATTTATGATGTGGTTACTGTAGGCATGCATTAGAGGCTCAACCACACATTATTTAATGTCTGGTTTTTTTTTTTTAACTAGGATAAATCATTGTTTTTTTCATCACATGTGAAAAGAATGCTACCAGTTTTGAGCTAGGTGCTTATGTTTGTATACTTATCAATGCTTCCATGTGTTTATATGCGTGAACACGTACCAGCATCTATTCTAAGTTCTCTTTACAATCCTCAAGTCTCCATTTAATTCCATCGATAATACCCCACTCCCTCACCCGTTGCGGTCCTCCCATGTGGTCATGGGAAGTAAGAGTTCCTGTCTTCGTTCCTCTTATGATAATCTCTTTTAATCTGAGAAGGCAGGCATGGGCTGCGATGTCAATACCACGTCTCAAGGCTGCCACTGGGACACACACTCCATTTTGTTTACCTCCTCTCAACATTCAGTGAGGGGTCAAGAGAGATGGATCAGCAGACAAAAAGAGGCTGAGCATAAGGTGGAGAGGGGGATGAGGAAAAAAGGGGATGGAGTGGTAAAAACTAGGCGCTGACTGGTGACAATGGAGAAATCAGTGGCACAGAGTTGTACTGTAGGTCTGACCGATAAGCACCATTAGAAACAGGGATAATGGTAATAAAAGTTAACAATATCAGGTCATTTTCAGAACATAATCGCCACTTTGAATTATATCAGCCTCTGGAAAACTTATTTATATGTGCATGAGTTGAGCTGCCTCCAAGTTTGAAATCAGCTTCACTCTCTGATTTATTCATTAAAAGGTCAGAGAATGAACTGCACGAACACGTGAAACGACAGACAGTTAAATGCACACTTAAGATAGAGGTCAATCCCACACAAAGTCGAAACCTGTGGGTGGCTGCGAAGTCAAGGCCAGCGACTAAAGAGTGTGTATGCGCGTGTGTGTTGCATACATCTGCATATCTGAGGGACACCGTGGTTGTCTGGTTGTGTGAGAGAGTGTTTAAATTCAGTGACAGCTGTTCATTAGTCCATTACAACCCCACACTGCTGATTCCTCAAAGCAGGAAATACCAGCAGAAAGAGACACTGGTGAAAGCACAAACTCTGCAGAAAGGATAAGGCACGTGCAGTTAATGCAACAAAGCAGTTTTTGGTTTTAACAGCTTTTCATTCAGGGAACATTTATTTAAGCATTTAACAAATATTTTAGTGTTACCCACCCCCATACTGCCACCTCCCCAAAAATGCAGTCTAACTTTTATTATAGTAATAATAATATGCATCACTTATTGCTTAAATCAGCAATTTTTTCCCTTGAATTACCTTCCACCTGCAGCACTTGTTACAATACCAAATACAAATAGGCTTCTTGATCAGGATTTTAGGTCGCGACAGTGTTGTATTGATGCAATACTTTATAAATATTTGACAATGGGAAGTATGTCATGTCTTTGTTGTATAATTACAGTCTAATCAGCAAAGGGAGGGAGCGTCTCATCCAAAGGTCAGACCAATAATTTTGTCTTCTCATGCGCTATGGCAAGAAAAATATCTGAATCTGAATCTAGTACAAAGCGGTGTATTATACAGTATAATGCAGTGTATTTATGGTGCAGTGTGTACATCTGGCTGCTGTCTGTTGTGTGTGTGAGAGGGACATTGTAGAAACATATGGGCAGTGACCAGCACGGGCTTATCTCACTGAACTTTAAATGAAATCCTCACACCTGGTGGAAACTTGTCTTACTGTACCTACAAATAATCAGGCCTGAACATAAGCTAAGTGCATAGATGTTTCTGGTCACTGCATTAAAATAGCTCAATATAAACAGGAATGTTATGCTTATTTACGTCGCAAAAAATGCCTCTGTTTTGAAGTAGATTAGCTGCTTATTAAAAAATATATGTTTAAGATGCTCTATTTTTGTTTTCTCTTCATTAAGAAACAGATTTCAACATGTTGACAGCGAACAGCAGCAGTGAAATGTGCGTTTCTAAGACAACCCCTGCCAAGCAGCTGGTAAAGTGCATTCATATAGTATATAAACTTTAATTGTATCTATAAAGGCCTAACTGTATATAATATGACAACTGTTTCACATGCGTGCTTCTAACATTTTCTAGCTTTATATTCTGTCAGTAATTCTGTATTGTAGGGTATTGGATTAAAAACCCTGCATCAGTGTAAAGTAAGAGGCTTCAACTACATAATTAAAAAAAAAAAAAAATAAATTAACAAAAAAAAAAAAAAAAAAAAAAGGGACTGAAATTAGTCTTGGTTGATGATCAGTCATAACTTTCTCTAAGATGACATGCCTAAAGAGACACAATTGCAGGGGTGGGAGCTACTCTGTGTGGCTTGGGAAAACCAGTTGGATGAGGTGCATTTTGGGTATGTGTGTGTATGTGTGTGTGTGTGTGTGTGTGCGGACAGAGTGTGTATGTGTGCACGTGGGTGACCAGCGATGGAGGAGCTAGGCGAGGGTGTGATGTACTTTAAGAAGCTGAACGTGTTAGATAGAAGTGACCATGTGCCATTTAGTGCGAAAAACTGCAGAGAAGAAAGTAAAGAGAAGAGAAAGGTGCGGGAAAAAGTGATATGCCGGGAGGGGAAAGTGTGCTTGTGGGAAAAGAATAAGTGATGAGTGTGTGATTAAAGAATTAATGGAGACTTGGTATAAGTTTGTGTGTGGGATGAGGCAGAGACGGTAAAGATGGTTAAAAGGCCAGCGAGATAAGGGGAACAAAAAGAAGCCAACATGCCAGAGAAGGAGAGGAGACAGAGGGAAAGTGAGGCGAAAGGAGCAGAGGAGCGAGGGCAATGAGCTGGATTGAATACCATCTGACAGGTCCAGCTGGGAGTTTGCCCACCCTGCAGCACCGCAAAACCCCTCAATATGGAGGCCAATTACTGCTGCCCGCGTGACCGTGGCATGGCAGCATCAGATACAACCCTCCTCCTCGCCTCTCCTCTCCTTTCCCTTTCCTCTGCCCCCCCCCACCTCCTCATTTCCTCACCCCCTCAGCCCACCCCAAAAATAAATAAAAAACACTCCCACCATCTGTGCAGAGTGACAACAACCTCTTTACCCTACCATGCACAACACAGACTGTACACCGCACACACACTTGGGGCAAACAGACACATCAAACATGACAAATCCTCACTCATAAGCTCTGTGTGCTTTTATATTTGATGCAAGTGTGTGAAAGGTTTGGTTGCAGTGTTTCTGTCTATGTGTCATTCATCTTTTTAATGAAAATTAAAAAAAACAACAACAACAAGGCCTGATACTGATACACCTTCTGCATGTTCCTACCCTCAAAGACAGTTAGCCATGAGCATGGATGTGCAGGCAGGGAGTATTAAATAACAAACAAACACACACACTATTACCATTGTTTCACAGATGCAGTGGAATTTCATCCTGTGCCAGCTTCTTCTCTTTTCACAGAGCTGGGCGTGGTGTTCAGACTGGCAGGGTGGTGATAGTGGGAGGGTGCAGCACAGTGGGTGAGCATGATGCAGTGGCATCTGATGCCCACTGTGGTGGAGGTGACTCCCAAATTTAGCTCTATCTGTCGCAAAACATGCTCATCCAAGTGATGTGTTTTTTTGTTTATTTTTTTTACATTTTTGCATTTTTTGTACTCTGTCTTCAACTGCTGCATGGCAAAAACAAAATAAGTGGTGGATGAAATATGTTAATGCTTTGTTCAGATCCTCACACACACCTACTTACCCCACAGGAGCTTTCAGATGACAGGTCCTGGCCTCACACAGTGGGCCTTTGTCTCTCATCTCAGTATCTGGCCACTGTGTTCTGTTTGTCTCCTGTATCTGTAAATCTGCAATAAAAAAAATTAAATAAATAAATAAATAAAAGCTCCCCATGTTATGATTATGATGCGTTTTTAGTCCTGTGAAATACTTTTTTGCGATTAATCCCCAAATAATTAATCCGATAAATGTTTACCTAATCTGATAAATGGGAGTAAAACTCTCCAGATGGAGATTTACGCAGGCCTGGGCTGGGCCTACTTTGTGTAGTGTTTGTAGTGTTGTGTTACGATTTTAGCGGATCATTTGATCATTTTTAATAAAGCAGTAAAACTCAGCCCCATGCTGGATTATTTCATTACAGTAATTGCACGGTATTTCATAAACATTCATTTGAACAATTACGCTTGAAATCAATCCCAATTAATTGATTTTATGGACTTAAGTTACGTCAGTTAAGCCTATTTGTCATAGATATTTAAAATGAGCAGCGCATTATGAGAATACCATCAGCCCGTTTTTCTGCTTTGGGGGGTGAAATGCAGGCCCGCATCTGTTTTAGACCAAAAAAATATACTTAAACGTTACTGAAGATACCGAAAATCTCGTTAAGTCGTGTGACTGCCATAATAATAATAATAACAATAATAATAATAATAATAATAAAAAATCAACCTTAAATATAAAAACTGTTGATTTAATCCCACTTAAGTTTCTTTCTTTCTTGCCTAAAATGTGGGCCCAGGTGAGTTCACAGACTGTGGGACACCTCTTTGACCTTCCAGAAATATCCGATTAGCTTCACGCTTGTCTCTGCAGTCCTTGCAAAAGTGCGTGACCGTTTTATTCCAGGACACTCGTGGACATTCAGCCTCCTTTAACTGCGGAGAATAATGAACAGATGCTGAGTGAATTAGGAAAGAAATACTGGGTCCCTCCCACAAGGGCCACTTTGGCAGCGGCCGCCTGGCTGCCACGTGGCGCAGCTGGCACCGGGTTGGTGATGGTGGGCTTTACTGGTCTCTGGCTTTACTGGTAGACATTTAGTGACTTGGCACCTAATCCGCCATCAAATCCTCTGCCAGCCGCGGCCCCTCCACACCGACAACTCCACAGTGTAACTGAGTGGATAAAAGTAGAAATGTGACTGTCACCTTACCCTTCACCTGGGGCCGTAAAGTAGATTACCCCTGACCCAAGAGGATGCTGGGAATATGAGGCCAAAATGACATTCACCTTCAATGACAGGCTTCGTTTACGCATTCTAATGGGCATAAAAGTGGCTCTATGACAGGAACTTTTTTTTTTTTTTTTTTTGCATACATTGGCATGTAATACTTGAATAGCCTATTTATATTAAAATAAAAATGAGATTATCTTAAGTTTTAGGAAAAAGTTGGCCTTACTTTTGATAAATCTAAAACTTTCTCAGTCATTTATCGTAGGATAAATATATTCTTTTTATCTTCTCATTTTCATAGATTCAGCTTTTATTAAAGGTCATTTTTGATGCTGACATTAAGCTAAATTTCATACTTATTAAGTTTCTGCCTCTAATTCTGGAATCAAAGAGTTCAGTGTTTATGTAAAATATAAAATAATAAATATTAAAAAAAAATGACAAAACACACAGATCACATTGAAATAAAATTAAATTTGGGTTAAGGAAAGTCTCACCTGAATTTACACCTGCTCCACCCGAGGGATTTTTCTATAACTATTTTATAATAATAATAATTTAAAAAAAAATTGTAGGCTATATTTTGCTGTGTAAGTCCTTGCCATGTAAAAATTGCTTAAATGTCTCTTGCTCCTTTAGGACCGTGTTGGATGGACCAGTTTCCACCCTGCGGTGACCGGTGCTGATTTCCCCTGGATGTCCGCAGCAACATATGGGACCTGGGGCAGGATTCCAAACATGGAAGCTGCTCCCACTATTGATTTGAGAAATAACCGATAATGTGGAGTAGCATACATAAACTCAAAAAGATCAAATATTCTATTTCATTATGAAAAAGTATTTAAAATAAACCAGGAATCTGCATCTTTGACAGCTTCTGCTATCAGCAGATTTTAATATCCTCAGCTCTGAGCAGGATGAAATAAATTAATTAAATAGGCTAAAAATATTATCAGTTATAAAATACATATCAAGTAAGTCAGACGATTTTTGCTGTAACTTGATCAGTCTTGCATAATAATTTATTTTTATTTTTATTTTTTTTATTTTTTTTATTTATTTTTTTTTCACTGAGGACTGCAAATACACTCACCTGCAGGGTGTGAGGTGCTTGATCCGAATCTCGTCTTGCTGCTGAGACCTGATCCACAGCCATGTTCACCACCCTGGGAAAATCTGGTGTCATGTGAAATTGCACCATGAGTTTTGTGAGGTGCTGGCACTTATTCTGCCTGTCAAACTGAGTCGAACGAGGCCTTAAATGATCCACTTTTAACTGATCCTGATCCCTTTGTTGTTCGATGTACTTTATTTGAGTATGCTTTGAAGGAAACACATGTAATTCCTTCACATTTAAAGGGAATGTAATTGACCCAAGGTATGGATTTAGAGATCATAGTATTTTTGGTCTTTTTTTTTTTTTTTTTTTAGTTTGTGCAGTTAAATCAGTTAAATCACCCACAATGACGCTCATTCAGCAACAGGTCTAAAATAAGGATACTTATTTTTGTAGGTTGTAAAAACACATCATGTGTGATTAGTAAAGATTCCTCAGTTTTGCACTTCAGTTTTATGTAAATATTTTCTCTATAGTAAAAGCCAGATTTAACCCATACAAAACGTGTTTTATTACATTTGGGAGGATAAACCTCTAATTCAATCCTGTTTAGAAAGGTAATAGAATTTACACTGAGCTTTAAAGCAAAAATATTTTAAAGATGGGCTGCGATTACTAACCAGCTTCTTTTATTTTTTCTTTAATGTAAATAAAATGTATTAAAAATGCAAATACAATACAAGTCTTTCTGCTGTGATTCTAGAATACGACCACATTAATTGTGTTCATCTCCCCTTTCCTAACTGTCCAATACGCAAGATTATTTAATTTAACTTGATTTTTCATTCACTTATTTGATTGTATGGGTTAAAACCCAGTAGAAATTAAGCTCAAAGTGTCATATAATTATTTAACGTCTAAAATGTGATATGATATTTTGTTTTGTCCCCCAACAGCACTTTCGCCAAACTTTATGCTTCTTTTATGTTCACTGAAAAAACAGAATCTATTTTTATTTTACTACAAGTAACTATATATGTTATCTAAAATAGACAGAAAAATACTTGTATTTTACCAAAAAAAAATCTATCCAAGGAAATTACTTTAAAATTGACTCATAACATCTAAATTTGAGATGTTGACGTAGTTTATAACATGACAACAATTTAATAGGTATGAAGCATTTACTTTGATTGTCTAAAGTTTTCAAGTTAAATATTTCGATATCATTATAAATTTAACACGCAGGGCCTATACTAAAATCAAACCGTATCGAAAGGTTACAGATCATATTATTTAAGACAAAATGTGTGTTTATTCAGTTTTTAAAATATTAAATAATAATAACAACACCAGACTAATAAGAAAAAAAAGGAAGCTTGTAATTATGTTATACAAACAATGTTTGTTTTATTCACGGTACCGACACTAAACGTTCCCCTGTTTTTCAGAAGAAAATCTGTTGGATCATGTCAGACAATTATAAAACATTTTTTATTTCTGTTGTTTGAGTCATAACATGTTTTTTTGTAGGCCGATACATGGTTTATGTCAATTGCACTCATTCTGCATACAGGATAATACTGGACACACTGAATGTACAACAGTATAGGGATGATATCAGTAGAATACAGAAGGTAATCAGAGGATTCTTTCTGTCACTGCAATCTCCCATCCTTTCCGAAAAATCCTCTTGTTCTCCAAACAATATTACACATAATAGGATTGTCATTAGAAGGTCAAAAAGCCTGATTGTGAGGGCTTAATTATGGAAAAAAGCATTGAGATCCTCATATGGAGCAGCTCTGTCGTGGTGCAAATGCACGTCGTGGAAAGGTGGAATGTTCTCCGAATGCGCACCGCCATTGCGCGCTCCCGAGGGCCCAAAAGGTATGCTGTGGCTGGGTCGAGACGCGGTGAGTCCGGAGTAATGCATAGAGTAATGATAGTTCCTGTCCGTCTCAGATGACTCCTGTTGTCTCCCGGTCAGTCCGCCGTTCAGGCACACGGGTGGACTGTGCTGGCCCTCGTAGTCCGGGCTGCTGTAGTCTGGGGACGTCCCACCTGGTGGATACACGGCCTCGTACCCAGAGCCGTAGGTGTGGCTCCGCAGGTTGAGGGCTCCGGTTCCAGGCTGGTAATGAGGACTAGAGAGGCGAGAACACCGATAGGGGTACGGATGGACGGAGAAAGGAGAGCCGGGCATGTGGAAGCGGGCTCCGTCCGAACAGGGCTCTGTCAGGAAGTTTCTGGTGTTGAGCTGCAGACAACCTGCCACCAGGTTGGTGGTGGGCTGGGACAGGCCTTTGCACAGCATCTGCACGTAGGACACCACATCTGGACGTTTGCCGTTGCGTAAAATCTCCCCCAGGGCTAATATATAATTCTTGGCGAGCCTCAGAGTCTCTATCTTTGAGAGTTTTTGGGTTTTAGAGTAGCACGGCACCACTTTGCGCAGATTGTCCAGCGCGGAATTCAAGTCATGCATGCGCGTGCGCTCCCTCGCGTTTGCCTTCTGTCGACGCATCTTGGATCGCTCCACGCGCGCCGGCGTCATCTTGCGTTTCTTTGGGCCGCGCTTCTTGGGTTTTTCTCCACTGTTTTCATCCCCACACTCCTCTTCCTCGGCCTCATCATCGTCATCATCATCGCCTGCCATTTCGGACTCAGCTCGGCTGCTGCCTTCCTGTGGCTCGTCCAGGTCGTCCTCCCCTAGGGGACATGCCTCGTGGTCTTCTTCCTTGACCTTGCAGTCCGCGTTCGCATTGTCCTCCACCCAGTCAGCCGCGAGCCTCTGCACGTCCGGCAGCACCTCGCTGAACAGACGGCTCAACATTGTGGCAAGCAACCTGCAAGAAAAACAGCCCACACTTGAGTTGGTCTGCGTCCTGCTGCTGTTTACGCACCCTAAGGTGCGTCGTAAAAGCAAAGCACTGAGTTCCTGTCAGAGCCGTAGGTGCCCCATCCCTTAGGACTCCACCATGAGGCCTCCACATGCAGCTGACCCATACCAGTGGTAAACTAGGCCTGTCATCGGCTGACATTCCTCTAAATACCTGTGGTTTAACCAGGTCCAACGCATGGCCTTCTGGGAAAATGCCTGAAACATCACCTTACGATTTTATAGGCAAGAATTTTTCCACCTTATTTGAAAACTTCACCAGCCTACATACACTATTAGTATGTAACAGCATAATGTTTATCTAAATCATGTCCTGACAGGCTGAACCTGATCCACCGCATCTGTGATTATGTCTTAAAAACGGACGTGTATGAAGCACAGTTTTATTTAGAAGGTGTTATACCTTATTTAAAAGGTTTATATTCTCAACTTATAAATAAAATTATATCCGGAGTAAAAAATATGATTATTTAAGGCCAGAAAGCAACAGTTATGGCTGTGCTGTGTAATCCCGTGCGCCTCGGCCTGTCCCCTCCAGCAGTCCAGCACAGGGAGCCAGGGCCTGCTTCGGGTCCCCAGGGGACGCATTAAAGGTGCCGGTACCCTGGTCCTCCTCCATCTCATAAATTACAGACCTGGAACCATTTCGGCAGTGTCAGGCTGCTATGTGGTCCACAGAACGCCTAACACCGGTACCCGAATATGTATATTTTAACAGACTACGTCATTACTGTTATGGAAATCTCATTTTAGACTGGTTACTTCTGAAAAAGTCGTGATAAAAATAATAACACCCTAATGACACTGAAAACTATTTTGTCTCTGCATCAGGGAGCCCTTTGCAGGCTCCCGATTCCACTTTTGGAAACCACTGTAACAGGCCCCACCAACACCCTTATGTGAATGTTTCCATGGCTGAACTCCAGTGCATTTCCTTCGGAACCTCAGTTGTAAATTAGGTGTCATGTCTGAAAGAAAGCGCTGCTAATTTAGACTCTCCTGTGTGTTTTTCCTAAGTTAGAAATTTGGGTTTGGGACTTTCAGACCTGCAAGGGTCATGAGGCCATAATGTCTGCAAAAAGGCCTTTTAAATCCTATTTCTTTCTTTGACTTCAAATAGATTTTCCTATTAAATGCTGCTTTACATAGTGACCAATAGACTCACCAGATGAATGAGGCGAAATTATGACCAATAAAATACAATAACATCTCCCAAAAACCTTGACATATTTGTTGTGCTGCGCTCAGATGCGCACATTGACTCCAAAGACATATTTTTTTCTGACAATGTAATTAATGCCAACCTATACCTTGTCAATTAGCCTGTGTGTCTCTATAGAGGATTCTGCCCCTGGAGTGGTTTGACGCGCTTCGTGCAACACACACACAGACACACAGACACACACAGACACATACAGTATAGACACAGACACACACTTAGGTATTGTATTATCCGATTGCCAACAAAATGTGGTTAAATTCCCTCTGTAGTGCGAGTTTCAAGGGTAACTAACTATTAATTCTAATGACGCCTCAGGACAGATTGTGCATTTTAGAGAAAAAAAATCCTCAAAATAAACGTAGGTGGATTAATAATGCTCGATGAGACTGGCGATAAAGAGTCCAAAGCCTTGCGATTATACAAAAGCAGCCCCTTATTTTAAGACAGGCTTGATAAAATCTCTGTTGTTGCCACTGTAAGACGCACAACAGGCATGAAAACAAAGAGGAAAATCGATTCAGATGTGTATCTAAAAGTCTAGGATGGATGCAAATGTGTAACGTACCTCCGTGGTGGAGCTCGGTGACGGGGCAAAGCAGGTTTGTTTACACCATCTCTCTCCGGGTGGGCATCACATCCACACGCCCTACAAGGATGCTTCTGCAGGCAAAGCGCTGTGTTCTGCTCTCACACCTCTCTCCTCTCCTGCCACCCTGCTCTGTCTGCTGCTATCCCCAGTCCAAACGCGTGGAGGGAGCCGTGTGGCACCTCAGAGGCAGGACTGGGTGGGTTACATACCAGCTCTGATGCCAGGCCCATATGGCTGGCACGTCATTGGCAAGAGCCATCACATGAGAGCCGGTGATTGACATGCGGCCGCATTCACAGAGACTGGCTTCCCCTGGGGGAGAAGGACTCGCCATCTGTCACTGAGCTGAAAGAGAAAATGGAATAAGGAGTGAATGGCACAAAAAAAACGCACTGGATTCAAACCGCTTCTGTTAGCCTCTCTCTATTGGAAAAAAACGGGGTTAATCTCATATGGAAGGTTTAGGAAAACAAATGCCTTATGAGAAATAATTACAGTAGTCTGACAAAAATAGAATCATGTTACTCAGATATTAGACTACCCCTCATTAGCATTGTTACAGGCTTCCTTAATGATTGGTAGATTATTAAAAAAGACCATTAATCAACACTCAAATCATGTAAATTATACCCTCAAAATAATAATGGGCTATTACAGGAGCAAGGGAAGACAATGCTGCAGCTTCCTATAGAAATGTTATAATCAATAAGACCAAGTATATAAGGAAATTCACAAGACAGACTGTTCTCAAACAAAGGCCTGGGCTGAAGAAGGCACTGCTATGAAGATCAGAGTCAGGGAGCAATTGCCTAAACGAGTCAATTGAACTAAGCTAAGCAGAGCATCTTGGTTTGGGTTGCCAGGCTTGGCACAGGTGCCAGTGGGCGGGCTGGTGCCAAAGGTGGCGGAGGCACAGATTGCACAGAGGGGCCAAAAGATGGGGCAAGACAAGACAGGAGGAGAGGCAGGGAGACAAGTAGGAATTCATAGCGTTTGATAATGCAGTTTTTGGACACTTCTTTTTTTTTCCAGACAAAAACAAAATGCATGAGGATAATAGAATTTCTGCATATATCTATGTATGTATCTACTGTTAAAACTGACTGGATGAGCCCTTGTGTTGCCACCTTCTGCAAAACAAAACAAAAATGCACAGGATGCAAACATAAATTACTGTTTGTTTATTTAGTTTAACATTTATGTACTCTGACTATACAGCCCCTGTCTTTCAAGATCCATTTTTAGGGAGATGATGTGCAGCAGAGAGACAATAACAAACAATTTATGCATTAAAATATGGAAATCACACTGGTATTTAATCAGTACGTTGTTAAAGATGCATTGTCGTGTACCTGCAGTCTTTGATTTTAATGTTAATACAATGGTTTTTGGCGTGTGTTCCATAACTTTTTTCTTTATTTGAAAAAAACAAAAACAAAAAAACAAAAACAGGAAGGAGATAATCTTCCAAAGCTCTGTGTGAACTGAACCAGATATATTATATTTATTCAATCTATCCACATTAGTGCTTGAATGTTGCATTAACAGCTTGGTATTTGAGATTTTAGTCGTTTCACACATTATCTGCATGGTCAAATAGGAGCATTTGTTTTCTCTCCTTATATATGGGTGACATCTACTGGTGATAAAACGCAAGTGCATACCTTTTAAACGATCCCATCCTTTTTGCCATCTGTACTGTAACTTCTTTAATACATACTTTTAACTGTTAATGAGTTACTTAAACGCTCATTTTTATTTAAATTTTCAATTATTGCTCATTTATCAAAAAAGACTCAAATATATTATTTCTCAACACCTCAATGTTACTTTTAGTCACTTGATATTCACCTGAAATATGTGAAAATATAGTTAAATATTATCCACCAGAACAATAAAGACATTTTTGAGCCACAACATAGTTAATTATAAAATTTTGCAGCCCTATATTTTATAGCCTGTGTATATTATCCCATCAGCAGTTACAATTTCTACATTGCGCATATTAGCGACTCCCAGTGGTGTTTTTAGGTAACTGATTCTATCAACGTTTCACCCCATTTGATAGTGAATCTAATTGACGGTGTGTATATATTATCCTCTGTGGCTATGATGTTGTAATCCTGTAGATTATTTTACCGAGGCTCTGTGCAAATATAATATAAATCCTATAAAAGGGATTGTGGGGCATGGGGTCATATATTAACATTTATTATTTTTAATCACTAGAGGGCACTAACTCTTATTTTCACACCTTATGTCAGGTGTGACAATAGCAAGTGTTTATACAGTCCATATGCTCATATAATTGAAATAAGAGAACTGCAACCAAACACGGAAACCTTTAGTATGGGCTATATTTTTGCATTTCTACCACAAGGAATAATATGAACATAAATCTGTTTCTTCAGGCTCCTCTGTCTTTCCACCTATTAATCTCAACAGAATAAAATGCCTGATACAAAATTAATGCAGCATTATTTAAGAAATGCATAATTTCTACGTGGCTCCATTGCGATTCATCCTATTGACATTTTCTGAAAAGCAGATCAATTCATACACTTATGTGTGAGCGCGCACACACTCACTGACACATGGATACACATTACAGTTATTGCTTCCAAATCTCAATGCTCTGAAGAGAAGCTGTTGCCATGGCAATGCACTTCTCTTTTTGATAAAATTACAAGAACCTCCATATACTAATATATGCAGCCATTGAATAGAAAGCTTTGACCTACAGTTTTCTGGTACACCTTTTGGAAAACAATATAAAAAATGGATGATTTTTTTTTATGTAATAAAAGGATTACATAACTGCTCTGAGGTAAATATATATTGCCTACACTTTTGTGAAAATCATAGGAATGACTGTCCTTGATGTGTTGTTTTGTTACAACCACAATTCTCAGCTCACTGATGATGAATAACAGGTAAAAATAAGACTTCATATTGAAATTAACCCATATAGATCCAACAGCCACTGACGAATATAACCATCTGCTGATCTAAAATGTTTAATAATTTCTGATCCACTAATCCTATCAATACATGTAAATAATTGGTGTAAAATGCAGTTTGTCATC
>JAPQRP010000013.1:16107987-16118637 GCA_037367295.1 Apogon hyalosoma
TCGCATATAAGTTAAATTTCATTGCATGTTTGGAATGAATCACTAAGTTGAATTGAATTGAATTAAATTGAATAACTAACAGGTTTTGTTTCATTGTTGTTTAGGTCTTTTTGTTTTACTTACAAATTATGAATAGCATGAGATACTGTTTGTCTATATTATATTCAGTTATTTAATCCACTGTTTTGGTTTTCTTTTAACCCTCAAAGACCTCAAACTATTTTTTGTGGTGACTACCAAATTTACTAGATTTCTCTCAAGTTTTTCCGCTCCCCTAAGTGTTTTTTCACCATTTATTATAACATTATCCTCTATAATTGCTTTTTTCCCCCTCCAATTAAAATCAGGTATTTTGCTAAATTGAATTCACTGATTATGTAGATATTCATAAGTTTGAATAAAAGTTCATAAGGTTAAAACAAGTGGCTCCAACCACTGTTGACTTTTTTTTGGAGAATCAATGTTGCAGAAGATAATGTTTTCTTATTCACTTCAGAGCTTCCAAATGTCCAAATGCGTAACATCTGATGCTGCTGAAAAGCTGACAAATGACATTATATCTGAATTATTTAAAAGTATTGATAGGATTATTGGTTCAGAAGTTATTAAACATTTCAGATCAGTAGATAATGTTGGTCATTTGTGACTCTTTAGGTCTTTGAGGGATTAATTACTGAATGAAATTTCAGTCACAATCATATGGTTTGATTGTACCTCCGTCCTTCGAGCTTGCAAACATGCTGCAGATATGGCGTCCAGTCCAGGCTGCCTCCCTCTGCCTGGAGCCAACGCTTCAGCTCCTGCCTGTTCACCTCCAGAAAGTCTGTGAGGAGTACTTTATTGAAAACCTCACAGCCACTCAACACCTGGTAGAGAGTGGGTCCTGAACCGATGTCCACCAGAAGGTCACCGCTCACATCGCCTGGATGAGTTGGAATAAAGAAATAAATGGAACAAAGGTGAAACTGATAAATCACTGGTGAAGATTTTAACCCATAAAGACCCACTGCTACTTTTGTGGCAGTTCCCAAATAAATTGTTCTATCTATTTAACCTTTCTTAAGTGATTTATCATCATTTATTATTATATTATCCTCTTTATTTTGCAATTTTCACTGTAAATCATATATTTTTCCATATTTTATTTCCTGTACTTTAGACAGCATAAATTCAAAAGTTATTACATCAAAACAGAGAAAAAGTGACTTTTTCAGCAAATATTTCAATAACTGAATGTAAATACAAGTGTCTCCATCCATTGTCATTGATCCAACTCCATGGATTTTACTGGTGAATTGATGTTGTAGAAAATGACGCCGTTTCCACGTTCACTACAGATCCTCAGAAAGTCCAAGGGTCATATCTGATGACCATGAAAAGATGACAAACTGCATTTCACACCAATTATTTACATGGATTGAAAGGATTAATGGATCAACAGGTATGAAACAGTTTACATTAGTAGATGCTTTTGGTCACCAGTGGATGTTTGGGTCTTTATGGGTTAATACCAAAATATTAATGGGACAGACAGCAAAAAATCTGAGGAATTTGCAAAGGGTATTGATAGTTCCTCACCTTCAGTGAAAGCTCGGTGTAAGCATGCTAGTTTCCATGGCACGATGCTGTCTTTTCTTTCAAAATCAGCCCGCGGTGGAGTATAATTGTACTGCAGATATGCTGCTGGATCAAACTTCTGGTAGCAGGATGCCATGGCTGCCACTCCATTCTCTGTCACTTTCATGTCCATTCTGCTCTTTTATTTGCGGTTGTTGCTGTGGAAGAACTGCCAGATCAAAAATCCCTCAGCATTGCAAAGGAATAACACAAGAATGCAACTTTTATATTAAAATACACATTTTCATCAGTCAGCATTCCATATTTTAATAAGCATAAGACTTTGTCAAAACAAGTAACAAGACATTTAATAATCTAATATGAAATGTGCAGTTGACTACATCTTGGATAACTGAGGATAAAGGATGTGAAGGCCTTAAATTTACACAAAACTCCTGTTGTTTCACATGCGTTCGGCCTGGATTTTGTGGTTCAGTTTTAACCCATAAAGACCCAAGCATCCACTGGTGACTAAAAGCATCTACTGATCTAAAATGTTTAATAACTGTTAATCCATTAATCCTATCAATACATGTAAATAATTGGTGTAAAATGCAGTTTGTTGCCTGTTCATGGACATCAGATATGACCCATTTGGACGTTCAGAGGCTCCATAGTTACGGTGGAAACACTGTCATCTTCTACAACATTGATTCACCAATAAAATCCATAGAGTTTGACAAGTAACAGTGGATGGAGACACTTGTTTTATGTTCAGTTATTGATAGATTTGCTGAAAAAGTCACTTTCTATTCAGTTTTCTCTGTTTTGATACAAGAACCTTTGAATTTATTCTGAGTGTTCATGATCATCTACATGATCAGCTAATTAAATATAGTGGAAAAAATATATGATTCACACTGAAAAATGCAAAATACAGAGGATAATATTACTAGAAAATGGTGATAAATCACTTAAAAAAAAGGTTGAATAGAGAGAAAAAAATCATTTGGGAACTGACACAAAAGTAGCACTAGGTCTTTATGGGTTAATATACATCAACATAAATGTCTTTAAATATACTTAAGTCCACCTTCTGAAAGGTAAAAGCAAATGATTAAGAGTAGATAAATGAAGTATAAGGTTACTTACACACTTTCCAACACCTTGGCTTGGTGGTTAGTCCTCAGGTGCACCGCTGCCTTTTACTCCGTTATATACCTGAGTGTGAGTGCATGTGTCATTGTATGTGTGTGTCTTTGCTTTGGGCAACTCCCAAAGTTTCATGGGCAGAGATAGTGATCCTGCTTTTTGTCCTGATAGCATTTGTTTTGTTCTTTGGATCCAGCCTCAGGGACTGATACCATCAGATCAGGGGTCTTCCTCCAACACTACATCCATTAATGGACTCCACATATGGCTTTCAGGTCCTCCACCCACCAATCAGAGGCTCTTCATATCGCTACCATCATTCTAAAGAGCCTTCTACACTTAAGCCACAGACCAGTTTGTCACTGGTTCTGAAAACACAATGTTTGTTTATGTCTGGCTGTTGGTGAGAAGAACATTCATGAGTACGAACATGAGAAAATAAAACTCCTATGAAGTCACAATCCATAGTAACAAAACCATCAGGATTGTGTTGGAAATGTGTGAAAATGTAATTTCCACAAACTGTATTGTAACCATAATCACCTCTAATCTCCAAAATCATCAAGCAGTGAAAAGGTGAGCTAATATACTCATCAGGATTTGTTCAGCAAGTTCTAAAGAGTTTTTCACTTATTAAAATACTTTTCTCAGTGCTGATGTTTTCCTTCTGTTTGTTCCATTGTCTCTTTACATTGCTGTGATCTCCTCTTGTTTACTTCTTACAGTCCTCCTCTTTGAACTTTGACAGAACTTTTCCACACACACAAAAAAAAAACATGTTTTTCCTCTTCAAATGATTCCACCTTCCATCAAGACAGCCCACCTCTTCTGATCTTTTCTGCTTTTCTTCAGAGGATAGCTGCTCGGCCTCTTTGTATGTGGGTTTAGTTTAACAGACTTTACAATGTGGAGTTTGATAAAGCAACATTTGGTCAGATATATCAAACCCTCACAGTTTATTATTTCGACAGTCTCAACCTTTATGGTAAAGTTGGTTCAGGATCGCAAGCAAAATATCTGAAATTATCTATTTACCACCTTGGATTACAATCCATTGTTTAAGGGTGTGGATACATTATTATTGTATACATTTCAAAACAAACTCTTCCATAAACAGAGAATAATTTGATATTGCTATTTTGTTCCAGGTTTTTCCATTTTGTGAGAGGTCCTATATCATCCTGTTTTTGGCTTGGATGGACTTGTAATCCATTTACTTTTACCAGGGACAGGAATTTCAAATTAGCTAAATGATATATGTGCTTAGTGCAGAACATCAGAAGTTCTAAATGTCCACTATGTTGCTCTGCATTGTACTTAAAAAAAAAAAAAAAAAAAATCAGAATCAAAATACTTTATTAATCCCAGGGGGGAATTATACAATAATAAAAGCCATATTACAGTAACATCAGCATTTTAAAGGGTAATGATCATTTGTATTGATACTGAGGCAGCTGTGCTCTTGTAGGTGGGGAGGTGGCTTGTGGGAAGAGTCAGAGGGGTTGCTGGTTCAACTCCCCAGGCCAGCAGAAAAATTGTTGCCTGATGTGCCCTTGTGCAAGACATCTAACCCCCTATTTGCTTCCCGGGCACCTGACATGGCAACCCGCTGCTCCTAATCTGCAGTGTATGGTGTGTTCCTGCATGTTCAGCTAGTGATGGGTTAAATAAGTTGGTGAATTTCAGTGTATGTTACATATAAAAAAAATATACTAACAAATAAATAGTCTTGGATTAATAAAAATATTAAAAACCTTTTAATAATCTTATGTCTTTATGTGTTTACATCTCACTGTGTCCTGAATTTACTGTTCATTTTCCCCTTAATGACATGAATTTGCAATTATTATATTTCAGGATAAAAATGAGCCACGTTTGCAGATGTACACAGACACACACTCTCACACAGTAATAGAAAGGGATTAGTGGAGCCAGGAGCACAGAGAGGGTCAGTTCCTCCCCCAGAGTCAGATCAATAGATAAAAGAGGAGAGGAGGAGGAACACAGAAGAACAGATAAAGAGCAAAAGTGAACAACACAGAAAAGAACAGGACAGATATAATGGAATAATACACATTTAGCTAGAGCTACAGAGGACAATTTCGTTATCTATGGCGCTAGGGGCAGTGGGAGTCCGACAGTGTTGGTCAGCTCTGCTCTGGCTTACTTTTCATTTTGTCACAGCAGGCTAGTGCAGGTGCAGACCACTTTTATCACTACTTGTCCTTAATTATTCAACTCCGTGGTATAAATAAAACGTGAACAACTTGGTAAAATGAGTCATTTTCTGCAGTTGGTTCTGATAAGTTCAGCTTCCTATCAGTTTCAGAATAATGAGATAATGGCCACCATCTAAAAAAAGTGAAAACTTGACAGACTTGGCTTGATTTAATGTCATTAAATACATGCTGTAAAATAAAAATTACAAACATATGCAATTATCTCATTCGGGACCACCTGGTTGAAATAGAATCCTGCGTGTTTTAAACTGCATGATTAATCTTCATTATGTGCCTACTAAAGCAAATATTTCACTTAGCTTTCAGAACAGGAAAATATTAGAATTTTATTCTGTAAATCCTAGGAGCATAACAAGAATAGAAATTGTGGTTTAATGTTAACCTTGGCTAAGAGAGAGTGGGCAATTCAGAAGTAGCCATGACTGATTACTACAATGCCTGAAATTCTACTCATTCATAACATAGATTGCTCTATAAAAAAAAATATATATGTGTTAATATTATTTTCATAAAATGCTGTCCATCAACTTATATCTATATCTACTATACCTATACCTACATCTACTTTGTGGATTTTTTGAGGTTTCTTCCATTTTTTTCCTTCTTAAAAGTTTTTCGGGGGTAGAGTTATATTATGCGCTGTGCAGATTGTATAAATGTTCTAATAAAAAAATCTTATTTAAAAAAAAAAAAAGCATCTTGGTTTAACCGTCAAGACGTTTACTTTGAAATACAGAATTACTTCCGAAACTCTTCCGGGTTTTACCGGCCGGCTTGACGTCACTTCCTGCCACTTCACCGCCAATTTACGAGGCTGTGTGTGAGGCAAAGCAGTATTTTATATTAATGTCAGTAAACCTAAAGGTGAGTAATTGGCTGCCGGTGTTTTAACAGTAGCACTTTATTAACAGAATGTGAGGAAAGCTGAGTAGGACGCACCGTTTTCACTTGTTGCAAACAGCGGTGACAGTTTCATCAGCAGCTCTGATTTAGGGGAGGAGTCGAGCTCCTGGTCGTCCCACTAGTGTGTGTCCAACTGCCTGTGTGATAAATGAAGGAATAGCTGTGAAAAAGAAGATGAGTAAGACTCTGTAGAAGTTACACAAGGCAGGTAGAGACACAGGACAAAAGAGGTTGGTAGCCAGGAAGTAAGAACAACCGTCTTTTAATTGTTTTACCATGTAGAGAAGCAATAATTGCCTTTTGACTACATTAAAAAGAGGCCTAGGCATTTTAATTCTAACACTTGCATCCTGGTTCTGCAGGGAAATACCACAGCTGATGCCTGTGCTGGAGTTTATCATATGTCTGTCTTGTGAATGTCCTTTCCAGACAAAGGAGGCAACAACCTGACAATGCTGCTCTGGAGACTGACCCTGTGTTCAAGGATCCCCCAGGATTCCCAGAGACACGTCTGCCATTTGTTCACCAGATCACTGACACAAGGCAAGCAGTGATGCAATGTTTACATGGGTTAATGCATGTTGTGGGGATGGGCAATTTATCAGCTTAATTCAGTTAAGGTTTGTTTCTCTGAAAATCATGAAAAATGCTTAAATTGCTAAATCCAGATTATTCTTCTGGAAACCTTTCTTGCTTAAAAATAAGTTGAAATGCAACCTAATCACTTGTTGTTATGGGTGTGTTTCTGCAATCATATGTGCCATATATTATTTGTTAAGAAAGAATATTTACTATCACATTTTCTCTTCAGTTCATGTAGCCTGAAAACAATTGATTAAAAACATAAATTGCTGAATCACTGAAAAAAAATCAAGATGTGTATTTTTGCCCATGTTGCCCAACTGTAGCTTATTGAATGAGAATATACATGCAATACACAGTAGATGTGGATTTGTAAACTCCATAGATATTATGCAGTCAACAAAAGTTTTATAGTGGGGTAAAGTAAAACAACCTGTAACCACAGATCTTCTTATTGAAAGAGGCAAAGTGCCCTTCTGTGAACTCAAATGATTAGGTGTCTTTTCGCAGAAAATAAAACATCAGTTTTGATTATCAAGTCTTTAAATCTAAGAACCACTGGATATAGCTTTTCTTATGTGTGTAATAGCTGCTGTGTGTTTGTGATAGTATCGGGGGTTGGAGTTGTATACCTTAACTAAATGAGTGTTTTTGAAAATGTCATTTAGGACTCTCTGAACTTGTTACAAACTTTTTTGTGGTTTCTTAAAATGTGTAGATTATCATAGAAACAGTTAATTTGTCTAAACAGCTATGAAATGAATTTGTAATGTTGCTAGTAGCTGCCTATAAAGACTCTTATTTTTTATATTAAAAGTAAATACAGAAGTTTAACTTTGTCATGGTTGTATCAGCATAATTAGTGCAGTGTGTGGAGATAGGTGTGTGTCTGTGCTCACTTTGACTGAGATATTTTGCCTGTGGGGGCTTTTCTGACCTACTGTAGTCGGTACAAGATGTCATGGGCCTCTTTCTCTCTTACACTCTCATGCGCCTCATTGCTCCAGAGAGATGTGTATTGTCAGCATGGGCTTTGCTGCTTTGCTGCTCTGCTGATGTGGCAGTTTAAAGACTGTGATGATCTGTTTCCCAGGTTACAAATGGATGGAGGGGACAGCTTCAATGTGCTTGCCTCAGTCATGTAATCAATGAAATGAAAACCTAGCAAAACATGGTTGTTTGCACACCTAGATTTAGAAACTTGGTGTTGAAAAGCAGACTGTGTAATAATATACTGATGGGTTAGGAGATGTGTTAGTCATATTTGTTTAGAAAGTTATCATCCATACCACTATGCTGTATAATATTTTATCGTTTTTGTGTCAGAAGATTTTAGAAGGCTGTGAGACCATTTTTAGTCTGTATCAGTATCAGATTAAATGAAAGATTAAGCAAGTTTCTTCCTCAGCAATTCAATAGTTACAGCCATACATTTCTCATGGGCAAATTCTTTACAATCAAATGTATCTGCTTCTAATGCCATTGATATTTTTAAATGTTTTTGCATTATGTCAGACCATACTATTGAAATGAATGATGAAACGCTTAAAAATAGCATCTATTCCCGCTACGCAGTTCCGCATGGAAGGGCACATGGCGGCTCCTTTGCCCATCGCGGTGAACTACGTCAGGCTAAGAGGATCGTTGTGAAGCTTGGCAGTGCTGTGGTCACCCGTGGTGATGAATGTGGCCTGGCTCTTGGCAGGCTGGCCTCCATTGTGGAGCAGGTGAAGAGCACTAATTACTGACACTAACTGCCAATATTAAACATTTTTTAAGTCTTCCAACAAATATCAGATAAGGATGAAAGTCAAAAGTGGTTTTAAGTTTGACAGCATCTTTTTCATACTCTTTGAGAAATAAATAGTAAAAAGGAAATTATGTTACTTTATTCTTGCCACAATAAAGCAATTGTACAGAATAACTTATTTTTGGAAAGTTGTATCAGTGATAATAATGTTTCTCTAAATATAGTATTTGAGCACTACAAGAAAAGTTCAAGGGGCCTCTTAAAATATGGCCAACTGAAGTTAAAAATATCTTTGAGGGATTTATCTGTTTGTGGACCTATTAAAGGCATACACTTTATGGTTCTGAGCTAAGAAGAGAACTGCTAGGCTGGTCCAGTTCATAAGTCCTAATTGGTGAATTCATTACCCAGGTGGCCATGCTGCAGAATCAAGGCAGAGAGATGATGATCGTCACCAGTGGAGCAGTAGCTTTTGGCAAACAAAGATTAAGACATGAAATCCTGCTGTCCCAGAGTGTCCGCCAGGCCCTGCACTCCGGACAGAATCAGCTCAAAGACATGGTAAGAAAAGGAAAATGGTAGAGGAATGTAAGATAAGTTGAGGTAAAAGATTTATGCCAAAGATAACCAGCAGCTGCTCCTTTTTCTGTATTTTTTCTGCATTCTTGACACCTTTCTCCTGTAGTAGTTGTTACTAAAATCAGTCCAGTTACTAAATGCTTCATAAAATATTAATGGGACTGAATTTAAGGTGTTTCATTTGTCTGCTACTTGTGTACATAAGCCAGAAATTTGTCTTAGTACATGCAATATTACAGTTATTATTGATTCGCATGTAGTCAAGACACACTCAGTGATATTTACTATGTAAATGCAATATAACCTGAATTAACAGCAGCACTAGTAATATAATGGTGATGGATCAGGGACAAATATGAACAGTAATACATTTAATGTAGATCAGAACAGCTGTGGTTTCAATATTGGCTTTTTGAGGCTTTACGTGTTCTCATAACAATGATTGAAATATTTTATTCATTCAATTCAAGACCTTTATTTGTCCTTGGGGGCAATTGTTTCTACTGCAGTAGCAATTAAAACAACAGACAATAGCAACATGAGAGTTTATACAATTTAATGGTTGTTTTTATACAGTATGGTTTTACATGGAAAGTCCACATCAATAGACATTGCTGTAAATGTGCCAGTTTAACTTGTTTTTAAACATAGTACCCCGGCAAGTATAATAAAATGCACAAAGAATATGAAATGCATTAAAGTTTAAGTTTGTAATATGTGACATTTAGTGCTGTTATGCTAAAACATGAAGGACCTCTAGGTAGAGCCTTTGTCCTTGTTTTTTTTGGTACTAGAGGGGAAAATAACTGTGGTCCATAATTAAACATAATAAGAAACTGTAATGCGTCTTAACACAGGATGCCATCTGCTTTGATACAGAAACAAGGAGAAAAAGAGGAAGTCACTTTTTTAAGATTATTTTTATGCATTGTCCTTTCATTAGAGATAGCACATAGTAAGAAGAGATGGGAGTGACATGCAGCAAAGGACTTGGCCCAGGAATCAAACCCAGGTCGCTGTGGTAAGGCTTTGGGCCATGTGATGTGTGTTCTGCCAGGGTAGTCACGGAGATGCCCCAGGAAGTCAGTTTTGAGATGCATAATGTTGTAAAATGGTGTGGAGGTGACCTTCTTCCTCTGCAGAAACAGCTCATTCTGCAGTTGCATGACTATAAACTGGAAGCATAAAAATGAATATTATATTCCATTTCTGTAACTGGATCATCCTTTATCTTCCTATATCTTACACACTACACCTTTTTAAATAGGAACTGTATTCTACACACACTGTACACTGTATAAAAGCATATGAACTACATTTAACAAGACAAATGGCGAAAACAAGGATAACGCATACAACACAAAAGCTCAGCATGCATCATGTGTAAATATATCGGTGGGTGGTTAAAATAAGACCTTGTTTTTTCCTGAACCCCCTGTCATACAGGAGTGGAGAGATATAGTGAATGACATGTATTTAATGGAAAGGATTACTTTTTCTCTTTGTCTTAAGAAAACTGTTTTTGTTAAACTCTGGACCAAATGGGTCAAGTATATTCAGCCTTTACAACCAGATTTTGTGGAAGTCTGAACTGTAACTTTGACTTTACCTTATTCTCATTGTTTTTGCATTTATTATAGTTTTCAACCTCAGCTAATCCCTGCTCCCTGATTTTTATTTATTTTGTCAATTTGTACACGTTTTCTCTCCCAATATGTATATAGTTACTGAAATTTATTAAAAACAATGTGCATGGCAGTGGGTCCAAAACTACTCTTGATATTATACAGGGTTATTCAAAAAGATTGATCTGATTTCATGACGCATTGCTTCAGTTCTCAAGCATCATCATGGAATGAGTCAGTGACCATTTGAAAGAGGAGTTTT
>JAPQRP010000013.1:16118737-16156302 GCA_037367295.1 Apogon hyalosoma
GCTGGAGTTTTCTATTGCTTTTCCTTATTAAAATATTGCGTAATGAAATTGGTTCATTCTTTTTGAATAACCCTGTACATGTTACACTCCGTAATATAAACTGCTGTTCCAAAATAATAATAATAATTAAAAAAAAAGACATTGTTGTTCCCTTCTGAGACGCGTATTCTCTGTGTCTGTTGTTCAGTCCTTGCCAGTGCTGGAGGCCCGGGCCTGTGCTGCAGCAGGACAGAGTGGTCTGATGGCTCTGTACGAGGCCATGTTCACCCAGTACAGTACTTGCACTGCACAGGTACTCGCTTTTGAAGGCAAATCACGTGAGCATTCAATACAGAGTAAAAACTATTTTTCAGCCTTAGTTGTTTCCCAAAAATCTTGTCTTTTTTGTCCTCGAAGGTCCTTGTGACGAATCTGGATTTCCATGATGACCAAAAGAGACAGAACCTGAACAGCACACTGCAGGAGCTGCTGCGCATGAATATCGTGCCCATCATCAACACTAATGATGCTGTGGTACCCCCACCGGAACCCAACAGCGACCTGCAGGGGGTAAATGTGGGTACAGACAGTGGGGGGGTGACTCTGGTGGTGGTGATGGCAGTGGTGGCAGCAGGGGTGCTGACGTGGCTGGCAGAGATATCGTGTAGAGTTTATACAATATAGAGATAATAGCATTCATTAACTAGTAGATTATCTGTCATCCACATGCTAAATCATCTCTGCTACACTGCCTCACCTCACCAGCTCTACCCTCTAAAATTAAAACATGTGCATGCAGTCACTGGGGTGGAAGTGCTGTCGAAAGAGAATGCAACTAAACCTTTGGAGGTAGATGCCTCCTGTCTTCCTTTTTTTTCTACCACATTTACTAACAAATGTTTTTTTTTCTAAATAATATTCTATTTAATTTTCTCTCGGTTAATGTTTTATGAAATTCTGCCATGATATAGCTGTAATAGTGTGAAATATTGCATTATAGAAATCTAACAGAAACCGAATCTGCATTTCTTTAAATCCCTTAAAAGAAATTTGATACAATGTACCTTAATTACCAAGTTTCCATGTTGCTTTTTCACAAAAAAAATCATTTATGTGGGCAAAAAAGTTAGGGTAGTGGTGCACTAATCTGCTCAGATGGATGAATGGCAGATGGCCATTGCCTATTCTTGTCTGCCTTCGTGAGCTTACATTTGCAATTTTCTGGTTCTGTAGGTGATCAGCATTAAGGACAATGACAGCCTAGCAGCACGACTAGCTGTAGAGATGAAGGCTGACCTGCTCATTGCTCTGTCTGACGTGGAAGGTATGTGTATTACCACAACAACATGTCTGGGTCAGCTATTAAGTAACACCACCATCTGCCTGTGCTCTTCACTGTAAAAACAAGAACTGTTCTCAGGGTCAACTTGGTGTCATATGATGGAGGCAAACACAGACCTTCTGCCTTGATGTTTGAAACTGATGCTGATGGGGTCGACGCAGAGAGTGCGTTTGTGTCATCTGTCATTGCTATGGGTCCTTCAATGTTGATTGAGTAGATTATATAGATGATTTTTGTCACAAATCAAATATTGAACCACTCTAGTCTGAAGATGCTATCTGCTAAAAACACAGGGAAACATTTTTGTTTTCTTTTTTATATAAATAGGTAAGTATGAGTTCTTAATTTTTTTATTTTTTATTTTTTTAGGATTGTACAACAGCCCCCCTGGAACAGATGACGCCAAGCTTATTGACATCTTTTACCCTGGAGACCAGCAGTCCATTACGTATGGTACAAAGTCTAGAGTTGGAATTGGGGGCATGGAGGCCAAGGTATGTTTACTGTCAAGTTCAGATATGTTTATTTGTCCAAATATTTATCTCAGTAGATATTCAATTTAGGGGCGCCAAGTGATTGACTTGCACAATGGATTTTCTTTAACTTTTTTTTGCAGTGTACACAGCTGTAGGCTGTTGGGAGTTTTACATTTGACCATTTCACAATTTCTTTTGTCCAGACTGATACAAGACACCAAAAAAAATGTTGTCCTGTCTCTTTACTGATTCCTGCACATTGCTGTTTTGTGTGTTTATTTTGTACAGCATTGAAGTAAGGATGCTGTCAGGGATCCTTAAAAATTTCCACTTTTGTTTTTGCAGGTTAAAGCTGCCCTGTGGGCACTGCAAGGTGGTACCTCAGTCGTCATAGCGAATGGTACCCATCCCAAAGTAACTGGTCATGTCATCACTGACATTGTGGAGGGCAAAAAGGTGGGCACATTCTTCTCAGAGATCAAACCTGCCGGTGAGTTTACCTGTGATATGAGTATTGTGGATTTTGTTTTTAACCTTTTTGTTGTACATCAGTATTGTTGCTTTCAGACAAGAGCTGCAGTTCCTGTCCCTTTATGCTTTGACTGAAACCTCTGTGATCTGTTGACTTCAAACAGGCCCAACTGTGGAGCAGCAGACAGAAATGGCACGCAACTCCGGAAGGACCCTGGCCTCTTTGCAACCAGATCAGGTCTAGAAAAGCACAAAATAATCAACGCTACTGGAATGCATAGCAATGTTTATATTTTATCTTTATAGTAAGATTTTCAATTTCATATAATGCTAAAATAACAATTATCTATTCACTGTGAAAATGAAAAACTCTGAGGTGAATCCAAAGAGAAACACTGACCTCTTGTGGATGAATGTGGTCCCTGCTCATCTTGTCTTTATAATTTTGTCTGCATTGTCAGAGGAGTGAAATAATCTGCCAGTTAGCAGAACTGTTGACTGAAAAGAAAGAGGAGATACTGGCTGCCAACAAAATGGACATGGACCTGGCTGTCAGTGCAGGTCTGGATCAGTTTGACAAGTTTTCTGAGATAATGTGACAGTGAATCAGACCATTATTCAGCCGCGGTTCATAATATTGTTACAGTGGAGTTTTCCTTTCCAGTTACAACACAGAAATACTAAAATAACGTCCCTGTCATACGTAGCCCCAGTTAATAAACACACCTCCCCCCAGGTCATTTGCCACCTGCCATGCTGAAGCGTCTGAGCCTGTCACCAGCCAAGCTCAACAGTTTGGCCATAGGTCTTCGTCAGATCGCTGTGGCCGCCCAGGACAGTGTGGGCCGTGTGCTGCGCAGGACCAGGGTGGCTCACAACCTGGAGCTGGAGCAGATCACCGTGCCCATTGGGGTTCTCCTGGTCATTTTTGAGGCCCGGCCTGATTGCTTACCACAGGTAATCAGCAGTTGTATACAGTGCGTCCAGAAAGTACTCACAGCTGTACTTTTTTGAACTTGTTACCTTGTTATTCTAAAATAGATTACTACTTTTTTTTTTTTTTTTACTTCAAAACTCTACACAAAATACCTTGTCAAAAAAAAGTGAAAAAAGTTTGTTTGAAACTTTTGCAAATATATTAACTCTCTCATGCATGATGTCACTCAAACATCACTTAAAACCATAATATTTGTAATAATTACTCCTAATGAGTAATTTTTGGTCTAGATATAGTATTATACTGTAAAATCAAAATTACTACATGGATTGTCTGGATAATCATTAATATAAATCCACTACAGTTATGTTTTACATTAAGTTTTCCTAAATCAGCCATATGTTAGCTTTATGGATAGAGGCTTTTGTACACTGTTAAAAAACATTAAGCAACAAAGAACTGCTCATAATATGCATCTCACTCATTAATCCAATTGGACACATTTAAGTCTTTTTGGGAGAAATAATCACACTCACTTTTCTAATAATTCTGCATGAAAGGGCTAAAAATGAAAAACAAGAATATAACTTGCACATAAGTATTCAGTGTTTGCCATGACACTCAGAATTGAGCTCAGGTGCACCTGTTTCCATTACTTGATTGGAGTCACCTGTGGTCAGTGCAGTTGATTGGACATGAGTTGGAAACACACAGGGTCTAGTCCAGGTCCAGGGAAGGAGGAATACACAAAGGTACAGAGACATTCATTATGATAACCTGCTCTGGACCCTGGACTGGGCTGAAGTGTCATCTTTGAAAAGAACGACACTAAACACAACCAAAAAAACAAAACAGTGGCTTCAGGACAACTATGAACGTCCTTGAGCCCAGACTGGAACCCCATTGAACATCTGTGGAGAGTCTGAAAAGGGATGCACCAACACTCCCTATCCAACCTGATGGAGCTGGACAGATTCTGCAAAGAAGAATGAGAGAAACTGCTCAAAAATAGGTGTTTCAATCTTATAACATCATACTCAAACAGACTGGAGGCTGTAATTAGTGCCAAAGGTGCATCAACAAAGTATTAAGTAAACACTGTGACTATGTGTTTTATTTTTTACAAAATTTGTAAAAGTTTCAAACTAACTTTTTTCACTTTCATTATGAGCTATTGTGTGTAGAATTTTGAGGTGAAAAATTAATTTAATGTGTTTTGGAATAAGTCTGGTACACAAGACAATGTAACTGTAGCACTGTGAATACTTTCTGGATGTACTGTAATTTGACAAGTATTTTTACACTAATACAGCATTTATGTAAAAATCTGAACCACTTGTACTTTCATATAGCCTTCTTATGCAGCTTTATTACTCAAATAATATGCTCTTTTATCAACTGCAGTTTGTCTGACTGCTTTAGTCCTCAGTAACTTTTAAGATTACAGTTTTATTTTAGTTAAAATTGCAATCCCAAATATAAGTTGATTCTGGGTATTTGTGGTGAACATGAAGTATTAACAGTTTCTTTGTGTTGACAATATTATCTTATTTGGATTTGCCAGAATGCATTGTCATTCTTTTTTGTGAGTTCATGAAAAGTTATGATGATCTAATAGAACATGATTTATTGAAAGAGATTAAACTACCCAGAAGAGAGTAAAGTAGTTAAAAGCTCAGTCTTGAACATCTGCTTCAGTAAAATGAATGACAAAACATACAGGTGCCATTACACTGCAGTTATTACTGTTAGTTTTCTCTTGTGCTAAATTAAAGGATTGTGATACTTTCTGGACCACTCGTACAGGAAGAATTGCAGCTGAACTGAAATATTGTATTTTTTTTCTTTTACAAGATTTATAGTATCAACAAATGAAAACTGCATCTTATATTAACAAATAGTGAAATGGTAAAGAAATGTAAGATTCAAGTAATTTTGGAAAATGTAAATGTCATTACTAATTCTGTTTTTTTTTTTTTTTTTTTTCCTTTAGGTGTCAGCATTGGCCATAGCCAGTGGCAATGCTCTCCTGCTGAAGGGAGGCAAGGAGGCAGCAAACACCAACCGTGTCCTCCACCAGCTCACCCAGGAAGCCCTTTCCATGCATGGTGTTACAGAAGCTGTTCAGTTGGTACGACTAATTCCGTTATTACAAGGCAATACAAATGTGACCGTTTATAGACAAAGGACTGTATGTATGAGGGAATTCATCTTCTCAATAACTATTAAAAAAACCTATCATGCATTGATGTTCCTCAAAAAATATGGAACATGTTTGTAGCTGCTCTAATAACAGATGAATATGTCACTAGGTGAGCACCCGCGAGGAGGTGGAAGACCTTTGCCGACTGGACAAAATGATCGATCTCATTATTCCACGTGGGTCATCCCAGCTGGTGCGGGACATTCAGCGGGCGGCCAAAGGCATCCCAGTGCTGGGTCACAGTGAAGGAATCTGCCACGTCTATGTTGATGCAGACGCTAGTGTTGACAAAGTCATCAAGATCGGTAAACAAAGTCAAAACTATTCTATGAATTCTATTAGGGAGGGTTCACCAGTGCTACTCTAAACAAGAAAAACGCTGTGTAATTTGACTTAACTGTTACGTCTGATTCAAGCATGAAACTCATTGAATCTGTCTTAAACAGCCTCACATGATTTATCCAATTCCAGTCTTTTCAGAGTTAGTATTCAGGGTTTCTGTTGCTCTGTGATCAGCATTTAATTTTGTTTTTCATTTTGATTTTTCAGTCAGAGACTCCAAATGTGATTACCCAGCTGCTTGTAATGCTATGGAAACCCTGCTGATTCACCGGGACATTCTCAGGACTCCACTATTTGACCAGATTATCGACATGCTGCGCACAGAGCGGGTGAAGCACCAAATGTTCATCACTGAATACAATTTTTTGTTTAACTTTAAAGGGGTCATATATTTTGCTTAACCCACTTTTATTAGTCTTTGGTTCATTTATTTGTGTATTTAGACCCTAATAGTTCATAAAGCTTGAATTTGAACCCTCCAGGTGCTGCAAAGCTATCTTTATAGTCATTTGGGCAAAAATTGAGTGGATTTTTACAACTCGTTGTAATTCCTTCTTAATTTGTTACATCTAGAACTAGTTACATCACGACATTTGCACATATAAGGTCAAGACTTCCAACGAACTTTTCCCAGAGTACAACATAATTGTTTATCAGCAGCAGCAGTTGTAGTACATACTGAAAATATGCCCAAACTCCCAGCCGATTACCTAAAATATTCAGTGGTTGGTTGTATTAATGAACACAAGTGGCTGAACAGGACTAAGAAGCATGGACAACAACCTGGAGGGAGTGGGGTGTGAAGTGGCTCATTTGCATTTAAAGGGCTCAAAATGACCTTTCTGGTGTCATTACTCAGAAATGGGGTTGAAGATGGACCTGTGGAGTTGAATTAATGAAGAATTCAGACCCAAGCAGAGCATTTACAGCTTATGTAGACCACAGGGAAATGTTTTAAAATGCATAATTCCATTCAAAAAAGCAAAATATCACTCCTTTAATGAATATTTTCACTGCAGATGATATTCAATTCTCTTTTTCCCTTTCCTGTCTGATGTCAACAGGTGAAAATTCACGCAGGTCCTCGGTTTGCTTCCTATCTCACATTCAGCCCCTCAGAGGCCAAGTCCCTGCGGACGGAGTATGGAGACCTGGAGTGCTGTATGGAGGTGGTGGACAGCATGCAGGACGCTGTGGATCATATCCACAAATACGGCAGCTCGCACACAGATGTTATCATCACAGAAAACGGTATGTGCCTGAAGTAAAGGGATGATAGTCGCATCTGAAAAGACATTGAATAAGAAGGTTGTGCACTGTCATATGCAGGAAACAAGACAGACATATCTCACTGTTTTCATCATATAACTTAATAGTACTTGCAGTTTTCTTCAGTCTTGTCATTTACCGCATTTCCTTTGTGGTAGTCTAAGGTGCCTTTCATGTCCTATCTTACTTTAAAATGAGTACATAGCCTCCAGTGAAACTGACTAAGCCCATTTAAAAGTAGGGCTTATTCCTATCAACAGAAATGATTTTGTGCAGTGTTCATCCTAAGGGTATACTGCCTGTGGATAGTATTGAAAATGCTGACAAAATGGACGAGGAGGTTCATAAAATGCAAGGAATTCCCGCATATCTCTAATAGAGGAGGAGGAGGAAGGTACAAATGCACAGAAAACTTCCCTTCGTGTTGACAGAAGAAAAGCTGCAAGCAGCAATATAAAAAAATTGCTTATTTCATTTGTGCCGATTTCATTTGCACATTGAGGATTGTGGAGGCCTACCGTGAAGAATGTGCCGCTGCCACCTAGTGACGACAGAAGGTACTTGACTATTAACATTTTATGACTATGTCTCAGTGGCTCATAAATTTGACTGAAAATAATGCCTTGATAGTCAAGATAAAAACAAGATAGTAGATGCATTCAGACCTTACTTTGAATAAATAACCCAGAATATAAAATGTAGGTTGGTAGATGTATAACAAAGATGCAGGCAAATAGGTGAATGAATAGAAGTAGTAATGTTAAAACATTCTGACTTGGACACATGCTGTCATGTGATGAAATGAGAGGTGGAGGTTCAGTGGACACATTTTAAACACTTAAAGCACTGGGTGTGTTTGAAAAAGAACTAAGTGCAGTAGCAAGAATGAAATAAATGAGTATCAACAGTAAAAGGCAAGTTAATGGATGAAAAGCTGTTTAATTGGAGCTAAAAAGTTGTAATCCAGTAGCATCAATGAGCTACTATTTATTTATTTTCAGAGGACACAGCTGAGCAGTTCCTGCAGCAGCTGGATAGCGCTTGTGTCTTCTGGAACACCAGCTCTCGGTTTGCTGATGGCTATCGCTTTGGACTCGGTATGTTGTTTTTTCACCATATTGTCAGTTAGTTTTGGTGATCTTTTCCTTATACAGCCTATTTTAAGATTCATGTTTTACCTAGTATATTCTTAGTTATTTTCTCAAATTGGTACTGTTACCCATTCTCATCTGCTGTCTTTCTTTCATATCCAGGAGCAGAGGTAGGTATTAGCACGGCTCGAATCCATGCCCGGGGGCCTGTTGGCCTGGAGGGGCTGCTCACCACCAAGTGGGTCCTGAGAGGTGACGGGCATACAGCAGCTGACTTCTCCGAGCACGGCACCATGAAGTACCTTCATGAAAACCTGCCTGTTGGGCAGCCGCTAGCTGGTCGAAGGGACAGCAACTAGACCAGAGACACTTGACTAACATGGGTTGGAATGGTTTAGTGTCCACCAGCAGATCCCCATGGTCTTGTGATGGGGAATTGCTGATGTCAATGTTTAAACCTCTGAAGCACATGGCAGGACAGATGGTCAGCACACCTACAATTAATTTTATCAAAACTATGCAGTCTCTGTTGACTTATACTGTTTTCAAAGACTAAGAATTTGCATCTGTATAAATTCTACCTCATACTTTGAGTTATGTAATGTTATGCAGCATTGAAAGAATTGATGAATTAGAAAACTGAGCAAGAAGGCAATTGCGTAAGGTACATAAATAAGTACGTATACACAACTGAAGCATGAAGCTTTTAATGCAGTCTCAGGTTTTGAAGAATATGATTTTTACAACTGACACTAATATGTAAAGAAATAGTTTTTTAGTATGTCATAATGTATGCATAGGAATTATCAATTAAATTGTATTTATAGAAAATCATAAGTTATCTCATGACACTACATTTGGAGCTAGTCAAGACCAGACTCTTAATAAGCCAATTCAGACAGCCAACTGAATATTAGAGTATATTACAGTACAAAACACACTTGGTGTTCTCTAATGTAAAAGTTATTATAATCATCTAATATTTTATCTGTGGATAATTATCAGGAAAGAATATTCATCCTCATGAAGACAGTATTACAACAATGGATATCGTGTTTTTTTTAAATTCCTTTGATCAACTACACTTATTCTGATGTACAGAGGCCTGTTTCATTATTATTTTGCAAACATCAGATTGCTGTCATTTGTATGTTTGCAGATTGCAGGTGCTTATTACCTACAGCTTGTCAGTTGTGCTCTTTAAATGCTTTCTTTGTAATATCCTTTTTTTAATTTCTTACTGTAAATCCAAGTTGCATTTTCTTTTTCTGAATGTGTAAGTGTTTTGATTAGATAAGGTGCTGGTCAAGTGGTTTATGTACATTTCACCTCCTTGCAGTTAAACTAAAGCTCAGTGTGTGATTAATTATGAATTGTCAGAAAATACCAGATTTGCTAAATAGTTATGTTACAAGATAAAAAGCACTCTTGCCTGGTATCCACACATTTTATTTACTGTTTTTATTCAAAGTTGCTCTCATTTTTCCATGCTATGCTGCTTCCCTGACTTTTTCCTTGTGGCGTCTCTGTCAGAGCAGGAACAGTAATTGACAAGCTGCCTCCTTTAAGCTGGAGGGTAGAACACAACTGCTTTTAAATTAAACCTCTGTACCATTCCAGCCTCTGAGCACCTATCTGATGTCTTGCAATGCACACTTAAAGATTGGTTTGGGTTGTTTAACAGCAGTATTGTAGAATAAAAAAAATGTTGAAAAAGAATATTTGTATATATTTCCTCCTTTCGTTTGATTTTTGGAGTTGAAATGTTCAGTTTTTCTTTTTTTTTTACACGTATGTTCATCTCTGTCCTGGCACCAATCTTTCTACTTTCACAAAGAACACAAATTAATGGGGGAAAAAAAGTCATACTGATCTGAAAAACAGATGTCTAAAAACGGCCTTTTTAAAGTTGCCCATAGGGGAATTCGCATTGCTGGAAGTGGGGCAGGGAAGATGGAAGACAATACTATAGAGGTTTAATTATCCAGCCATCAGAAATGAAAAGAGGGAGAAGGAGAACTGAGACTAATAATGGAATCACAGGCTTATGTTCTGAGTTTCTGTTTCTTTTTCTTTTCTATCATCTAAAGAATTCATTCTCTAAAATGCGCTACTTACCCTTCAATCAGCCTCCCATCACCAAGTCCAAAGGGTTCAGAGATGAAGAGGGAGACAAAACTCGGATCTCACTCTTTTGTCCTTTTTATGTGTGAAGCGATTGAAAATATCTAAATGACTTGAGGTAGGAAAGGAACAATTCAGGGACATTGAGTATTGCCTGTTTGATGTATAGTGTTTTATAGAGCTGCGATTTTAATATCACATGCATCAAACTTGTTTTCTACACTTGCAGCTGTTCAGGTTCTGTTGTGCTTACTCTGATGTATTATCACTTTACTGCGAAGTAACAGGATATTGTCGAGCTTTTGTTGTAACATTAGTGTATATATAATCATTTTGTAAAAGCCCCTAATACTCCATATCCCCAGAATTCTAATTTTGCTGTGAAATATTCATATATTAGCAAAATTGTTTTCCTACCTAAGACATTATATAAATGTCCATTTAAGTTGCTGCTAATGTCTCATGTTCCACATTTGAGTCAGCAGCTGAAAATCCTAAAAAAAAAAAATCCAAATATTTCTCCCAAACTTGTGAAGAAAAATAATTAAAAGTTAACACTATGAGACTGTTGGAGGATGGTCATGACATAAAAGAACATACTGATCAGACCACTTCTATGTTTAATGTAACATTTGTGTTCATTTTGTGGTTCCTATGAGAAATTAAAAAAAACTAAACTGAGGTCAGATGTCACTGGTAATTGTGAATGAGGTGAGCACTGCAGACCTCAGAAGGTTTTGAAGAAGCTTTTACTGTTTGTATGTATAGTTTACAAGGTTGTGGCCAGAGACTTTTTTTTTGTAGTGTTGTATAAGTTTGCTTCTTTCCTGAATTTGATTTATTATTTGAAACTACTGCCCTTTCATGACCTTAAATTAACTTTGAGCTTTTCAGCAGCTTGTGAATTTCTTTTTATATCTTATCAGGCTTTGCCCCCAGACCCCAGCTGATCAGATCCCGCGCTGCACCCTGTTGTTGGTGTGTTGTCTGTTGGGTATTGTTGTCCACAGATATAAAAAGGATGATGAGGGCAAATCACTGGTCTCGTACTGCAAAGCTGACAGTCCTTTAATTGGACATTACTCAAGGCCAAAACTCATATTTCTTGTTGTGCTTGATCTTAAGAGACTCTCAAATGCACTCCCCGCTGGGGTAAAAAATTTTTTTGAATCAATAATTAATGGTCAGAGTTATTTATTCATGTGTATCTTTGCCAATTACGCAGCATCTAATTAACAATTTCAATAATTGATATTTATTTCTGAAAGGGCTCAGTATCTTGGGCTGATGAAATATGCATGAGCAGGGATGTGGACTGGGTTTTGTTTTTTGTTCTGAGAGAGCTTGATGCTTGGGGCTAATACCAGGCCACTTTGACTCCAACTCTTTGAGTTGGCACTGGCCCTGTGATGTGGATCTAATATGGGCATCTTTCATGGACCCAAAGCGCTTACTCTGTACCATGTGATCTCATAAAGACTCCTACATGCCCATCCTCAGATAGCCTTTTTCTGGTCTTTAATATTGTACTTCAAAGAAAAGCCTCTGTTTCCTTGATAATATTTCTTTGTGTATGTGGAATGTCGATATCACGGCAAACTGTAGAAACTCTTGGTCTTGCTAGGACCTCGTTGGTTATACTTCAACATCTAACTCTGTGGCCTGATGAAACTAAAGTTCAATCACCATACTAAAAGAGAAAAATCTCCCTTAGATTTATGACAAGCCATATCCCCCTGATCTTTTGATAGTGACAGCTGTAGTAGTCAGTAGAAAATTAACAAAGGCTCCCTTTAGTTGACTTTCATCAAATTTTCGTTTATTGTGATTCCAGTAGGACAGAGGGTTAGGGACCAGCGAGGAAAACCATTTTGCAATGGGACGACCAAAGCAAAAATACCATCACTATTTACTGTGATCGTTGCTTGAGCACAGAGTTGAGGAGAAACTTTACCCAACAGTGCAAAGCAACCCAACAAAACCAAACCTTACATTAAACACCTAAACCCCCATCATTAAAATGTATGATTTCAGGTTAGGACAGCACAGTGTTGAGACCACACTGAAACAGTGCAGGCATCAGGGAAACAAGAGGGGTAAAAGCATAACTGTGGGGTAAAAAAAAAGAAGAAGCTAGGAATCAGTTGAGCTCAGTGACACGTCTCAGCGAGCCAAAGGTAGTGTTGGCACTTCCCCACTCGATGTGCCTCCTGTACTCGCCAGGACGCAAGAAGTATTGGCGTCCCCTGTAATTGGGGTGTTCATGCAGAATCCAGTAGCCCTCCATGACATTCAAAGAGGAGATGTCACGGGTGTGGAAACGCTCATTCAGGTCTGGGCAGTCATCATTTAGCTCCAAGTTCTGGCCTGTGAAGTCAGACCGCTCAAAGATCTTCATCCTGTAGTTTCCGTTGTACTAGAGGGAAAAAAGAATGATGGAGAATGAGATGATGGCTGAGGTAGTGATGTTTAAAGATTGAACTCACTGCATTCAAGAAGAGTACTAGTCTACATTCTGATTTGAATATGACTCTCTTTTGTGTTTTGTCAAACCAGAAAGTTATTTTAAGACAGCCACAGGTTCTGGCACTGAGTGGTGAAAGCAGAACAACCAGGCTTGAGAACTGAATGATCTGTAAATGGCACTTGAACAGAAAACTTTTTGTGGGCACACTGTTGCAAGCATAGGGCATCAGTTAAAACTCACAGGTGGCACCATACGGCAGGAGCGGATACAGTCATTGAAGCCTGCCCAGCGTTGGTAATCCTGGTACTCGCCCTTGTGCAGCATGTACTGGTAACCAGCGTAATTGGGCTTCTCATAGGCCACCCAACAACCGCTCTCCACCCTTATTGAGTTACAGCGAGTGAAGAAGTTTTGCATCTCCGGACAGTCACCACTGCACTCATAGTGACGACCCTGGAAGTTCTTGTCTTCATAAAAGATAATCTGCACAACAGATTAATGAGTGTTATTACCACAGGGCTATGCAAAAGACAAACCTTATGAATTGTTAACTTTCTTCTAGTTGTGTATGCTCTTTTAAAAAGACAAACTTCCACATGGTAGTCTGACTGTTTTTGTTGTAATAGATTTAACAACTCTGCACCAGGTTTTAAGTTAACTTTATCTAACAAAGTTCTTGCATAGAGTACTGGTCAATCATGTTTGCTTTTCTTTTTTTTTTTTGGAACAAGTGAGCCTTTGTGTATAAAAAATATTCCTAAAGATGTAGCAGAAGCAAAGTTGAATAAGATATAGAAGAGCTTGTGGGAGATTTTTATAGCAGAAATAAGTCTTCGGTGTTTTTTTCTTTACAATTGAAGCATTACCTCTGTTTTATAGACATAAAAATATAAAATTTTTGTTTTGCCTCTTATTTCTTTTACTTTTTGTGAGTCTTTGTAGCATGAAGTACTAAACTTATACACACTAAGTATTGCAGAGATTCTAAATATATTCTTTTATCTACTAAGCTACGCAAACTCACTTTTTATAATTTTAGGCCAACTGAACTATTATTATTGTATCCAGGATAAATAAGCTGTTTCTCAGTGGGTCTCCAGCATTTCTAAATGGAACTACCATTTAAGAAAAATTCATCCCTTTGATGCACATGATTATTTAAACACACATGAAATATCAGAGTTCCTATTACAGTATAGATCTGAAATTGTGTCCTTACCTTGCCCATTGTAACTGTGTTAAACTCAGTCCAGACCGGTTACTGGGCTGAACCAGACCTCTTTATAGACCCTGCAGGGATCAGGGCTTTGCAAATGTAAGACAAAGCTTTGTCGTGTCAGCACAGTGTACTCTATAGAGTGCAGAACACTATAGGACTGTAAGCTGCAGCAGCTGCTTTGTCTCTGTCAAAGCTCTGTCTGTCTATGGAAAATACTGTACAACTGCACTTTCTCAAATGGCCTCAAAAAAACTTGCAACATCTGCCTTTATTGGGATGAATGCCAGAAACCTACATGACGTCTATGTGGATAGTGTTCTGGTACTAAAGATTGGGGTGTTTGATACTACACCATACCATTCGACAGTAACTTAAGCAAGTAGTTTAGCAAATTCTTTAAGCTGGAAGTAAATCTGTTGCTGGCCACAGAGAGTCCTTGTATTTCAGAATTAGTATTTAAATGTATGCTTTTACTTAAAAAAAGAAAAAAAAAACTCAAGAGAATTTTATTTCAAAATCATTCTTTAATGTTCATTTGAGCTGAGGTGCAGTTTACATCATAGTCCTCATCCTTCTGAAAGAGCCCACCATGGGGTTGTGGCAGCCCCAGTCACCGCAGGCCCTGTACTCTCCAGGGCGCAGGAAATACTGGCGTCCCCTGTAGTTAGGGTGCTCATAGAAGATCCAGTAGCCCTCCATGATGTTGCAGGAATAAATGTCACGGAAGCGGAAGCGATCATACACGTTGGGGCAGTCGTCCATGAACTCCATAGTGTGTCCCATCATGTCAGGCCTGTTGTAGATTCTCATCCTGTAGGATCCCCTGTACTGTATTTTGGAAGTAATTGGAACACGATTATTATTCTACTTTCGTAGGTGTGAACACAAGAGAACACTTTAAGAGCTTTCGGCCCAGAGCTGATCGCTTTGAATTCTAGACAGTACTCAGTTTCCTTAAGTAAGTAACCACACATGAGAATGAGCAACAACTCTTTGGGAACATGATAGAATTAGATTTTTTTTCTTCCTTAAACTGCCAGAAACACTCAGTGTAGCTAACAGAATTAGAATGGAGGCATCAAGTCTTATGGGGGGTGTATGATATTCCTTTTAAAGGCTGACTAGGTCTCCTTGTGGGCCTTGCAACAGACACTTTTATGCTATGACCTGCCTGACTATTTGTAAATGACATCAAAAGGCCAATGATTGACATCCATTTCTAAAGCACTATTTGATGTACAAGGTGAGTGGTGGGGGTTTGGGGGGACTACCAATTCTATCTGTCCGTTTGATTGACTTACAGGTGGGAACATCTGGCAGGAGCGGATGCAGTTGTTGAAGCCCATCCAGCAGTGGTAGTCAGGGTACTCGCCAGGGCCCAGGATGTACTGGTAGCCCATGTAGTAAGGCTTCTCATAGGTCACCCAGTGACCACCACTGACACGGATGGAGTTGCAGCAGTTGAAGTGCCTGAAGGTGTCCATGCAGTCACTGCTGCACTCCCAGTGGCGGCCCTGGAAGTTGCGGCCTTCATAGAAGATAATCTTGAATGAAAAAGAGACAGAAGCAAAATCAATCAAGTTAGTACTGCAGTACCTATAGATGGTCTGTAGGGGACACTGCTCTCCCTGGAAAAAAAAGTATTTTTCTTTCTCGTGGGTCCTTCATATGCACAAGCCTTTCCAGTCTGCTCTGTATTTGTATATTATCCTGAATGCTTTATGAAAATCATGGCAGTTGACAAAATATTTAAGCTGTCCCATTGTACTTCAGTATGAGGTTTTCAAATTGAAGGAACTAAAACTTTCCATTCAAATACACGAATATACTGTTGTACAGTGCATGGGTACTAGTTAATTTTTGAACTCTAGAGATGCTTTCCCTATACATTCCTTAAGCTGTGGAGTTTTCACCCACAAAAAAACCCTAATAAGTCACAGTCTAATTTTGTTCAACAGGTTTTTAACCACGAGTAGTTATAGCTATTTTGCTGTATGTAGCATCCTGGTCTCAGTCACACATTTCTAAAGTATGCCTTTTTTCATCATTCACAATTTCCTGAAAACTGTTACCATGTCGTATGTGAGTTCATACCTTTCCCATGGTTGCAGGGCTGTGAATGTTTGCGCACCGTAGACCTACACACACTTGCAGGTCCTTTTATACTCTCCCACTGACGTTGAGGCCTCTGACACGTCAGGAACTACTACTCTTTACCTTTTCAGATGCTAACCACTGTTCCCATTGTCTGGCAGGCCATGGTTAACTTATCTCCTGTCTGCTAGAGTTTACCTATAGAATTGACACCCCCTCTGCCAAAAATGACCTCCATACAAGTGCTATTCTGTGTTTGTATGACCCTTGTTCAGCCATGACCTTGTGATGCAGCCTTTTGAAATGTCAGACAAAGGCCTTTAGGTATGTGGCCCCCCAGTAACAAAGCATTTAAAGTGTACAGTGGGTTAGGTCATTTTTTGGGGGGGCATGTCCAAACTAGTACTTAACCAGGTCATGACTTTCATTTCATTCTTGCTGCAACAAAAAGTTACTTTCAGTTTCACTTTAGTGGAGTTCAGTTGTCAAGTGGTGCATTCCACAAAGTGGCACAGGTTACAATATAAATGTTGGTGAATTCCTTTTCTAGTAATTGAAGCTGATGCCATGGACAGAGTGAAGCTTTTCTGTTGATGTAATCTACAGTGATCTGTTGTCTCTTTCTGCTTCCATAGCCTGCAGTTGTACTATGATGCCAGACGGGACTGGTCTGTTTGCAGATGTACAGACAGAACTGCTCAGTTTATGTGTATGTGTGATATAAAAGAAGGGGTTTAGGGCATCTGTGTGTTTGAATCTTTGTATAAAGTGATGGCTGTTTGGACTTGAGTCTTTGGCTTGTAAGCATAGCCCAGAGCTGAAGGGGAAAAGGCCAGAAAGAGTTGCCGACATGCATTGTGTTCCCAAAGCCCAGCTGATGCCAGAAAGGTCAGTCTCATCCTTTAGCCTTTCATCAGGATAAAGAGCCTGTGCCCCCTCTCCACTTTGTGTGCTTTTTGCAGCTTCAACTCTGTTAAAAGGCAAATGTTTTCAGAAAACACAATAGCCATTATGTTCCTGGGTAAAAACACAGCTACTCTGCGGTACTATATCCACAGCCATATGTGACACTGTTTCAGTGTTAAGGAACAGCGTTGATAAGCTTTTGCTTCTTTGATCATTCATTGACTTGAAACTCTCATAGGCTTCAATAGGTTTCATGTTTGAAGCTGTGCTCTTTTTCTATGACATAAGTAGATCATTGATATCCTTTCATCACACTGTGCCGTGTAATTGTAGCAGATTATCAGCTGGGATGTTGTTTTGTTTTGTGAGTTTCTGGAGCAAATATTTACTCAGAGAAAATGTTTTATCAGAACATATAAGGAACAAATGTTTAGATTTCCCTCATATGTTGGTTCACTGATTAACCAATTCTTTTATCTTAGTTATTAAATGCAAACTCTTTTTACTTAGTCTTGATGCAAAAGGGCAGAAGAGTGACAGGAAAAACGTACTTTGGGTACAAAACTGTGTGATAGAGTTGCTCTGTTTTGAGCAGGACTCTACCAACTTCAAATCTGATGTTGTGTAACTTAGCCTGACCTTTGACCTTTATATTGAGGCGTATTGTAAAGGTGCAATACAAAGTCGAACCCCCCCCCAAAAAAAAAAAAAAATGCCACCAACATTGTTCTGGTTTTCATCACTCAGAAGGATCGACTAACCCTAACTCATTAGCTGAGACCCTGGCTCTCTCCGTCTCTCTGGCTTCCAGAGGGGAACCTTGTTTCACAGGCTTCTCAAATGATCATCTTTAGCTTTTCTACAAGACATCTCCTCCCCACCCTGAAGGGAAAGTAACATCACAGAGGCCCTTGCCTGCTTTCTCAGTTCCCCCCGGAGGAGAAGAAAGCTACCCGCTGTGGAGCATTCCACTCTTCATCTCAGAATGATGGAAGAAAAGGAAAGGAGAAGGGAGCAGAGTGTGGGGCTAGATTTCTAGCTCCATTGTGTCCGAGGATCTCATTGTGCAATCTGTGTAATCGCACGGGAGATGATGACACAATCAGCCCGCAGAATGACTGTCATTTGGGGACCTCTGTGATTGATGTGCACCCCACAGAGATAGGAGAAACTTTGACAGATAGCAACCCCAGCAGTAGTTAACTTGCAACCTTTTTCATCTAGCAGGCTTCCAAGAGAGAAACCCATTCGTGTAGCTGATACCTAATTAGAATGTGAATGTGCAATTCACTCAGTAAAACACATTTCAGGTCAGGGGAGACATCTTTCAATTCATAACAAATCATGTTCCCTTAATCCAAACCGTGGTCTCTCTGACCCTGGTATATACAATGAGTCTCACCCCTGAAATGTTGTAGGGAGAGATAGGAAGCAGCCGTGCTTTCAGCGGCTCCAATGTGCTCTTTCACTGAACAGTCATTACAAAAACACTATGTTGCTGAGGTGTAAACAAGGGGGTCTATGCGAGTTTTGCTCCTGAGAACTGGCTAATCTGGTGCTGAAAATGTGGTATGATCGGAAAGCGCTCGCCAAAAAGCCTTGCACGCCGGGAGGAGAATGAGGACCTCTCTTTTGCTGAGAGATCATCCTCTCCATTCTTTCTGTCAGAAAATCTCCAGGCATCCTCCCTCTCTTGTCCCTGCCAGCGCTCAGGCTCTATCGGGATTGCCAGACGCAGGAGCCACTATGAGCCTGTGCCAGGGCCAGGATTTACCGCGATGTGTCTGATGTGCTCCATCTTTTTGCTGGGGGATAATTAAAAGAGGAAATGGTGTTGGAAGAACAGTGGAAAAGCAGGAGGAGGGGGCTTGGACTGAGCAAATGGATGCAGCTGTCAATTATGTTGAATTGTTGATATGTTGTTTGTTTTGTGGTCTCTGCGATTTTATGTTGAACTGTTTCCCCATCAGGATTTAGTTTTAAAGTTTGTTGTAAATCTCAACTCCCTGCATGTAATGTATGTAATTAAAAATCACTTAGGCTAACTAAGAACTACTCTTAGCAATGAAATCACCATGAAGATTTTCTTTTATTTTGATTGCGATGGCCTGCAGGTGATTGTTGAAGTTTAACTCCAAAAGTGATTGCATTGTACATCTAAGGTTCTACCTTTTTAATAGATTTTTTTTTCACAGAAAGCATCATCATTCTTAGCTTTTGCGCATTCACTTTACACATTCATCTTTAAATATTTAAGAAACAGTTTTTCCTTTCTCCAGCCTTTTAATGTTCAGAAATTGAAGTTAAGGTAGGTCGATAAAACAACTAAATTCTCATTTTGATATTTTCCTCAAGACGCAGCAGTCACCAGAAACTGTCTTTCTAGAAACTTCAACTGCTCAAACCATTCAAATATCTTTCTTGATTTGTCTAAATCGATTTGCAATGCTCCGCCATACAGCATGACCTAAACTCTATGAAAAGCAGGACAACTCCTTCGTCTCTCAGCAGACACACTTGGGGAAATGATGGCTTTTAGTTGATCTCACTCCTCATCTCCACACTCTGTTTTGACGTGGCATGTCTCCCATGCCCCAAAGCTTTAAAGGTTTAAAGAGCAACTTTTCACCCTGTAATCCAGGTGCCTTTCAAACAAGTCACGCTGTTTACTGACACATGACAAAAAGTTCAACCCTCTCTCATCTCTGCTTACAAGACTGTAACTCACCTCAGAGCCTGGTAGTCATTCCTCCTGAGCGCCCTGAACAAACAGAGCCTCAGTGAGAAGGGGCCCCTGCCTTTCACCTCTCACTAAATTTGTAATCAGATGTGATGCTGTTGTTCACTTCTTCAAATTTGTCATCAAAGCAAATGTGTTCTGACAACAGCTAGTGACAAGTGCACCAGAGGAGAGGCAGCAAATCAGCTTTTTCACACCGCATATCAATTATTGATCATGTTGCCCCCCACCCCCACACTCTTGCTACCCCAGCAAGTACACCTTGTGATAATGAAATACATCAATTTAAAAAATAAATAATGAACTGGGGTCGACTCTATTGTTGCAAAGCTTTAAGAGCTTGATTGACTGCCTGCACATTTTCCTCGTTGGCAGTCAGGAGATCAAAGAAGGGCTCCTCTTATTGCCCAAGGCCACTTGCAATTTATTTAGAGGAGCTGTGCTGCTGTCCCAGCAGGTAACATTATTGGGCAGAGACACTCAGGATAATCATTGCTTTGAGGTGCTTCTCAAATCCCACCTCTTACTGACACTATCATCCATGTGCAAAAATACACGCATATGATTTACAAAAATCCTTCCTTATTATATTAAATTAAGCTATGAATAAGGGATAGTGTAGTGATATGTATCAGCCCAAATTCAACCTTAATAGATTGGGTTTGACTACATTTATCAAGATTAATTGAATTTGATTTTTTTCCTAATAAAATGGATTGATGTTTGATTTTCATAAAAGTAATTGAAGGAGTCTAACTCACTCTATTAATCGAACAGTATTCTCACCGGGCAAAATTTTCTCAGTTGTGAACACTAAATATGCTAAATTATGAGGATGCATAATATACAAAAGGTTTGATGTGGCAATTACTCAGTTACATTATTGAGTGAATTACAGTCTTTGTAATTCAGGCTTTGCCATCGGAATATATTTGCTTGGATTTTTTTTTTTCTTGGCAAGTAAATTAACATATACAAAGAGACTGTAATACTGGCATGTTTTCCTTTTTTCCCTGTTTTTGGTTTGATAGGTGACAATTTTACTTTCTCATAAAACCCACTTAAACAAATTATTGTTCTAATCGAGCAGATGTAGAATTGTATGCATTTTTTAATCTAATCTTTTACAACATTATGGTTCATCCCATCAGTAGATTTTGTTTTTGTCAACTTCAATTTATCTATCTCACACTGAAAATGAGAGCATGTTTTACTAGTTAACAATAAAACAATTTTAAAATTAAGAAAGTTTTAGTCTTAGGATGATCTTCTCTAGTCCTACTGCAGCATGAGCTGAATGTATGTATGTAAATTATGTGTAAGTGTGATTTATCTTATTTGAAAGAAATATGATGGGGATTTAAAGATACAACACGCTGATTACAATATATGAAAAACGTATTTCTTTGAAGCCCTACTTCATAAAAGTAGGGATTTCATAAAAAGAACATCTTTAATAATAATAAAAAAAAGTGTTTATATTTATATGTAGATGTTAATTGTGTGGGATTGCTCTTTAAATATTTCAGATGTTGACATCAATTTCTAAAATTAATTAAAATATATAAAATCAAAGCTGTGAAAAACAAACTAACAGATTTTGTTTGGTTCTCTTGAAATAGATATATACAGGACAGAATTTACAGATACCAACAACACCAAAAGTCTTTTTTTTTTTAATGACAATTAGTTTTCAGTCTGTTTTTTCTACCCATTGTATCACTGATATCTGATTTAAGGAAATAGCCATGTTTATCTTTATCTAAATCTATTTCCTAAACTTTTTGTTGAGCAGAATGTATATTTGTTCCCTCCGTTAGAATTGGTAAATTCCAGCAGCTCTCAGTTTGTCTTCACAGTTGGCCAGTTTCAGTAGATATCTGTTAATTTGCCAAACAGATCCAAGCACTAGAGGGCACTAGAAGCCAAAGCATTGGCTGCCTGCAGGATGGCTGTTTTAAGTTCTTTAAACCAGAGCCATATCTCTGAGCAGTTTGTATGTGTTTGTTAGCTTGCATGTATACATAAGTAAGTATGGAAATAAGCTTCGACACACATGTATATAGATATGAGGTAGACAATGGCACACATTCATGTCAGGCTTGATAGGACACACCGTATGGATCTCTATGTGTTTGTGTTAGTGCCATGGTGCCTGTCTGTACTGAAGCCTATCAGTGCTCAGACATAGTTTTACCAGGGGAGAAGTAGAAAAAAACAGGCACTAACAGGCTGACATGACCTGTGTCCCAGCACACATGCTGCTTGTCCACTTGTTTGTAGAATGAACACACACATTTGGTCCACACACTAAAACACACTGCAGCGTTAGAGTTGTTTTTAGAATGCCAGTTTCAAACAAACTTAAAACTAGGGACACACACATACTGTACAGACACACACACAGCACGGCCAAACAAAGTCTGAGACAGACAATGAACAGTTAGCTTTGTAGCGGTTGCAAGCCAGTGTGTGTAGTGTGTGTATTTGAACTGCAGATGTGGATGCTGACTGAAGGATCAGTGCACACACTGCAGGACTGCAGAGATGGCAGTTCTCCCATAGGGTCTGGCACAGCCTGGGCCTTTGTGTTGTACCCCATTTACACTGTTCATTTAGCCACGTTGAAGAGGTGGTGGCGGTCTGCGCCTGTGTGTTGAGCGGGTGATCATTTGAAAGTACATCCTCAAGCCTGTGTGAGCACATTGAATGCCGTATGCCATTTGTTTGCTTGTGGGTAAAGGTTTGCAGATAGAGGTTTTACAAAGATTTCATCCTCACTCGTACTGGAAATCCCAGAAAGAATCTAAATTGAGTTGTCGGTTTTTTTGGTCAGTATTGAAAGCTACACATCTTAGATTTATGAATTCTACAGAAAAGGCTTATCTTGGTGGCAAGCACTGGTTTCCATTTCTACTGGGAATTAATTGCACAACCATGAAGCAAAGGTATGTGAGATTGAATCAAAAATGTTATTAACATTTCTGCACAGTTGTTTTGTGCTGAAGGATAGGGTAGTGAAATGCATAAGAGGCATGACTTGATCTGAGTGGGGCCTCAGAGGAACCAGGAGAGAGACTCTCTGTCCCTGGACTGCTGTGAGAACAGGCCTACTGTAGAGTCCCTGGAAGACCGAAAGCTCCACTCAGGGGAGTTTCAACCAAATTAAAAAACAATGATCCTCCAAGGGAGAATCTAATGCCAATTCCCATCATCAAGACCCACATTCTTCACGGTTTTGCTTTTAACTTTTGTTTTTTTCTTCCCCTCTCTGTCTCTAACTCTCTCTCTTTTCCCTCTGCACTGTTGTTTTCTAGTTTGTTTTCCACCCGTACTCCTCTGGCTGTCGCCGAGCGCTACAGCCACTTTCAAAGGCTCGGCTGTCACGCGCCGCCTTTGAGTCCCGTTTGAAATTTTAACGTACATGTTGTCAGGGTGCCGTCAGGAGTGATTGACAGGTCCGTCCCAGAGCAACACCGGGCTTGGCAGGCTGGCTGTCTTTTGTCAGAGGCAGCTGAGGAGAAGCAACAAAGGAAAGGAGCAGAGGAGGAAAAAACATACATAAATAAAACAAAACTGCTCTTACCCATTTCTCAATAAAGACCAAATTAGATTAATCTTAAGGCAGAGCAAGGCAGGCAGGCAGTTGTGCAAAAAGACTTGATATTTTCTCTGGCTTTGTTCCCTGCCATTGATGCACAGCTTAGACACCCTCTCAACAGGACACCAAAGGCAGCACAGCAAGAGTTGTATAAAGAGCCAGCTGTACATATTAATGTTCATTATCACCTTCCTTCACTGCAGAGAAATTCCAAAGTACAGAGTTTGTCCTGGACCCACCTGCTTTTAAAATGTAGATGTGATGTTTGTGGCCTTGTGAGTCACCTGGCTTTAAATAAACACTGGAGAAAAGACTCCGAAATGCACCTCACTGCAAATATGAAGATGATTATATTTATGTCTAAAGGAAATTAAGGAGAAATTATATGAAGACAGAAAACAAAGCTATGATATTGTAGCCGTGTATATGTTTTTGATACTGAGAATTCACCTGCACCAGATTCGGAGATACAGTATTTTTGTCACAACTCACCTATCAGCCCCCCTGGTGTGATTCATCCACTTATAGGAGAGTGACAAAAAAAAAAACAAAAACTCTACCTCTACTCCATCACCATCGCTGGGGTTTTTCTCAAGCAACCATAAACCAAAAATAAAATGTTTTTGTGATATAGTTTGTACTTGATTGAATGCATGTTTTGATTATATTTCTTTTGTAATTAACTTTTTCAGCACATTATGAATATTGTAATTAGTCTTATCATTTCATTCTGAATACAGTGTCGGGTCACCATCAGCGCTAAAGCCAGAGTCTGTGAAAATACTCAGTCCCTGCTGGTTTCAAGCTGATCTCTGCCCTCACTGTGCAGAAAGCATAAAGATACTTTCTCTGTATATATATAATAAGAATAGAAATGTAGGCTTATATTAAAGTTGTGAAAAAGTGCTGTATTTGAACATTGCAATAGAACAGTAATGATTGATGCTACGGTGTACATGAAAATGAGGGCATTAACAAGTCTCACTGGTTTGAAAATCAAGCGCGATGCTGTCCCATCTGCCTTTTCTTACAAGTGCTGCTCCGTGTGAAGGGAGTTGAACATCAGCCACAGGAACTAGTACACCAAAATACAACTGTACGTCGAGTGTTAAGCAAGCTGTTCTTGTCAGTCCAGGCTGATAATTACAATGTGAAAACTGTGCAGGCCATACTGAGATGTAGACACGAACCAGAGGAGCGAGATGTGCCACGAAAAGACCTTGAAGCAATTTTATATCTAAAAGTGACCGTGAATGGAGGGAAGTGTCAGTTTTTGTGAGGGGTACTTGAATCGGGTGGCTTCATTTTGACATGTAATACAGGAAGTCTCTTTTTTTAGACATTGTATAAATGTTAGACTTTGTCCTCCAAGCCATGTTGCACCTCACCGCGTAAATAACTGTGGAACTGTGGAATTGGTTATTTTTACTGATCCATCTATTTCAGCTGTAGACACCTTGTGTCAACAACTATGGATTTGAATCAGAGGGAAAAGTGTAAGCCTTGTAAAGAGCAAGGGTTTTGCTTGGGTGGAGTACCGCACATGATGGGATGAGTGACTTCCACTCACTAGCTGAAAGGTTAGGCTTTTCCTTCTGCTGAGATCCTTTTAAAAGAAAACATGTCTGCGGTTTGATAACTGCTTGACATTTGACAGTCTTTTCAGACCAATCAGACAAGTTTTTTTTTCTCTTTTATGTTAGCCGTCTTGCGAAGTAGCAACAAGGAAAAAACATACAGCATTGTCACTTTTCTCAAGCCTTTCAAAGGCAGTCTTTCGCCACAGCTATCAACATCTGATACCACTGGTGCTGTGCTCTTTTTTCTCTTATTTGTGTTTATTTTTTTCCCTTTTTGGCCTAACCTACTCTGCTGAGACCTCATCGCTGCCATCAGAGCTGAAATCACTTTCCAGTGTCAAAAATGTCACCCACCTAACCTTATTCCAGTGTTGCCACAACGTGAACCTTCTCTCCACATCTCCACAGTTTTCAGAAATAGCTCAGCTGGGCTGCACTGAAGCACTCTGTTTTGTTCTCTGTGGGGCATTGTCGCTATATCTTTCTTTATAGTTTCAGAATGTGTTCTACTGTAAATTATCAACTGTATGTTATCTTGGAGGAAAAGCGAAGAGCAAGAGGGAAGCAACAAAGCCACCAGTCTCTCTGGTTACATAATTCATGTCAGCCATATTCAAATAAAATTTATCACATTGTCAATCATCGAAGAGCAAACGTGTGTGTGGATGTGCATGTGTGTGTCTGCAAGAGCACAGATAACTCTGAAGTGATAAATTAATAACGTCCTACCATGGGAGCATGTGAATGAGCATGTTTAGTCATTCTGTTTGACAACAGAAGGAAACGGCCTATTCCGTGGGGTAGAAATCAAATTTCACACTTTTCATAGATATTGTTCCCTCCTCCAAATGTTTAAAATATAGTCTAGCACAGGCAGGGGAAGTGGCTCAAACAGTACTTCTCGCTGTAGTAACTTTTGTTTGGCCATAAACCAGGAGAAAATCTTGCAAGAAGAAAAACAGTACATGGTCTGAATGTCCTTGGTTTTAGATAGAATTGTTTATTGGGGCAAACACTGGTTGTAACTTCTGAATAAGCCGGAGAACCTTGAGGAAAAAAAGGTAGCATGGTTTGTTTATATTTTTCTTTTCAATTATCTTTCCTGAAAGTCTTCCAGACATTTTAAACAAATAATCGCACACAATAATTTCCCTTGGTAGCTCTGTTTTATGTACAACTTTAAATGCTCTGTAGAGATTATGTTTCATTATGACTTAATAACTAAAGTGTGAACAATTACAGTCAAATACAGTCGACAAATTCTGTGACAGATTTGATAAAATTTACGCAAAACAATGACTTGCACATGGCCTCAAAACCAACACCAAACTCTACCAGCCTCCCCACACCTGCTTTGCATTAAACTGTGCTTCTTTATGATCTGTCTATTGAGGAAGCTCTCCGAATGCATAGGCTTGAACATGTGAGGAGTGACTGATTAAAAAAAAAAAAAAAAGACGGAGAAACACACACTGATTTCATCTCTGAAGTCAGCCAGCCAGGTGTCGAGTGTTTGGGAGATATCGTTTGAAAAACTTGTGAGAGATGGAGAGAGGGAGTGACTGATTGAGACTCTTGAGCGGTTATGTGCAAGAACAATGTGCCACAGATAAACAAGCCCTCACATCTCAGACTGGAAGTCTAAAATGTTGAACGTTTGAAACATTTAAAAGAAAAAATAAGATGAGCCTCCCTCTCATCGGCATAAAAAGCATGTGTTTGCAGCATGTGTATCGGCACAGACAGCCTACCACCATATGCACCCTCTACCTACTCCATTCTGTCCTGCTTCGCACAAGCACACCAATAGAAGCACCGCTGCTGTCTAAACGGAGCTATGCCAAACAACTCATTCTCTCTTCCCCTTTCGTTTCCTTTTGTGTAGGGCCAATCTGACCCCTGTCTTGCACCAGGTGTGCATTTCCTTGATCCCGTTCTCCTTCAACCCTCCCCTTCATATTTACACCCCTGCCGCCCGCAATGAATGATTCACTTGGAGAGCCTCCCTTCCTCCATCAGAAAGCTTTGCAAGTATACACTACAGCCCAGCCTCCATTTCTCTGATCTCACTATGTTGTGTAACGCTTGAAAAACCCTTGCGTTCTCGTACTTGTTTCTTTTTTTTTCCACGCTCTCTCTCTTGCTCTTTCTCTGAGTTACATTCAGTATTGACTGTTTATGCTTTTTAATGTTGTGGAGAGGGCCCGGGGCTTGCGGATGGGGGAACAGCGCTCTTCTTGACACACTTACGCCCCCGTAGTGAACTCTAGCTCCCAGCACTCTAGCAAGTACACAGACCTTCTTCTTTTTCCTCTCCCTCCCTTCCCTGTCTCTTTCGCTCCCTCTTTCTTTCTACAACTGGGAGCTCTTCTGAACATCAGCACCCCGTGTTGCTCCACTCCAAAGATCACCTTATGGAAGATTAAGATGCTCAAATGCTCAAGCAAAATATTTACACAATAACCCCCCTTTTGCATCAAAGCCGAGGCAGAGAAGTTGAGTGGAGTGATCTCGGGGGGGGTGTGAAAGGGCGTCAGAGAGTGCAACAGTCACCTCTGAGCAGAGAAGACCTCGGTCAAACCTGACAGGGAACAAAAGTGATCTCTCCATCTTTAGGTCCGCCATGTGTCTTCCATCTGTCAGCCCACCTTTAGATCCCCTTTTGACTCATACTCTCTTTCACACACTTACTTTACCGATCGATGGACTGAAATCGCGCCAGCCCAGTTGTGATGAGAAATGACTACCACAGAAGATGCTTAATATGAACATGCAGACTTTAATAGTTATTTGTCTGCTGGTATATTTAACTCACTTTTTCTCTTATCTGTCTGCCAGAATATATTTCTTCCGTAGTCAAGGCAGCTTTATTTTGTGTGGGTATTCTCAGTAGAACAGTGTAGAAATAAACTAAACGTATACAATAAGCCAGACCAGGGAGCCATTTGTTGACTGTTGTAGGCAGTATAGGTCAGGCAAGTGTCTTGAATAAGTCTCTCCCTCTGCACGGCTACACAACAGAAGGAATCTCAATTCAATGCGAACTGTCATTGCATGCCTCCAGCTAATACAGAGCGACAGCTAACTGCTCACTGAAAGGGCCGGTGTCTGCTCTTTGTGCCGATTCTGATACTTGTGATGGCCATCTTAACAGTCTTAGTTGAACGTGGGCAGCTCATGTATTATCACTGGATTTTCTTGTGTGTCCCTGCTGCTTTGATATCCAGTGATTGACTCCTCACTGGCATTTTCATGAAAAAAGGAAACTTCAAGTCCCGTTCATCTTTCAAGTCCTGTTCATCTGCTTAAAGAGCATTTCATGGTCAAAAATTGCCTCTTGTTCTAGAGGCAGCCACTAATAGAGTCAGTTTGAAGGCTGTTTGGAGTGTGTTTAATGAACACTGGTACACAGTCAGATCCATCAGCGCTGCCTCTTTGGCGGTGACAACCAGATCCTGTAATGTCGATGTTTGGAGATAATGCTACAAATTAAACAAGCACATCTGTCCCATTGTGCCCACAAGGGAATATACGTTACAGTTCATGAAACAATGAAATACAACTCCATCCCAACATGTGACCAGATAGATAGCTCTGATAAGAAACACTAAACGGGATTCTAATGTGAAAAAAGCCAGGGTCTGTTTCTACTCCTTAATCACAGAGCCCAGTGACAGACCAAAGAGGATGCTTTCACCGTCAGACAAAGAAAGAGAAAGGCTGAATCTGTGGTGGCTAGTGGAGGAGGGGGACAGTGCCCCCCCCATCCCCTGAACCCCTCCCTTTTCAACCAAAGGAAGACATCATTATGAGTAAATGACATGAGGCGGTTGGTTCTGTTCCACTTCTGGCCCCCCAAGGACTCTTTTGCCCCACTGTGTAGCCTGTTCCCATCCTGCTTTGCTGCTGGCCACAGGCCTTCAGAAGCTCTGGCTCAGGCTGCAACTCAAAGAGATGGACGCTCGCACATTATTGATTGGACACTCGATAAAAGGTCATGGGGGCCCTCCTCTGCTGTGGGGTCCAGCGCTGTGAATAAGCCCCTCTCCATCCGCTTTGCCCACAAACACCCACCACTCATGCAAACACACACACACACACACACACACACACACACGCACACACACACGCGCACACACACACACACACACACACACACACACACACACACAACACTGTCCCCTCCATCAGCCACCTGGGGGATAAGCAGAGCTTGAAAACAAGCTAATCATTCTCTTTTTCTCTCCCTTTTTTTTTCCACACACACAGACACACAACAGCTCCTGAGTGGCTGACAAATGTCAGAATGGCTTGTATGGGATTTTTAAGAAAATTATTTATTAATTGAACTGGTTAATTAGGTCCCTGAGGCTTGCACGCTAATTGAGAGCCACAGAGCTGGCGAGGCAAGAAAGCCAAAACAAAAGCGATGGCTCAAACAAATAGACAAGCGCTTGAGAACTGCTAACTCTCACACATACACATACACACTCACAATATACACATACACACAGTCACCCATAAATTAACAAAAAATAAACAAACAACTGTTTACATTTTTTTTCTTCTCGGGCTTCCCCTTTTCTCGCATAATTTTGTGACCTGCCAAATGTTCTCCTCTTCTTGATGTTCCAGCGATGGAGAGAGACGCACAGCCACTGAAATCTGCCACATTGCACAAAGCATCTGTCTCCACACAGCACCCTGCATTCATTAAGTTTGTACCAATTAGCAGCCATAGCTTATAGCACAAACATTCATTTGTGCCTCCCACTTTGAAAAATCTTCCTAAAGTGAATGTGTCCCTCAATATGCCCTTGTGTCACCCAACTTTATCTTCACAAAGTCTCTTTTTCTTGCATAATTAGAGAAGAAATCCATTTCTTCTCCTATCTTCTCCCAGGCTCTGTCTTTGTCCCTTTTTACGTCGCGCTCGAGTGCACCTTGAGAGCGAGTGTGCTTTTGTCAAGAAATCACACCAAGGTTGTCTGAAAGACTTATGAGATGGAGTCATAGGCGGAGGTTGGTTCTGGGACCAGAACACAGAGAGAGGCACGCTGACACTTCGACAGTTACACCTGTTTCAACAATTATCCTGCTCTCTGATAAGAGCTGAACTCCTTGGATGTGTGCTTCGTCGAGTTAACTGAAAGTTTTCATTGGTGACAAAGTCTTGTGTATTCTAACTTCCAAGCCCCAGTTTCATAGCATTTGAAGGTTGGCTTATTGTGAAGGAAAAAAGAAGACTGGCTGATGCTGAACATTATAAATAGATCTATAAAGCTTTTTGTATTTTAATTTAAAGTGCAACATAGGAACATAAGATTTACATCTGAGGAGCAGACTTAAAAGAAACCTGGAGCTTAATTGGTAACTTCACTACAGAATTGACTCCATGTCAAATGTTGGATGATTTACTGACTTCTGATAAACACCCATGTTGACAGTGAATGTGTGGGTTTAATTTTGTTTTATCGGGCATATATTTCAATTTATTAGCACTAGTGGGGGATTTTATTTGGTACTTTCCATTGTTCTAAACCTCTTCATATGAACTATTCAACTATAGGCCATTCTCTATTATACTTATCTATATATACTACATGTGTACTATATGTTCTCTATAGATTGTTTTTATTATCTGGTATGGAGGGCCAGCGGGGTTAGCATGTTCTTCAAATGAAATCTGACCAAAAGAATCTTACAATGTAATTCTAAACGCTGTAGCATGTTGCAGTGTATACAAAAGGTCAGCGTTTGATATCAGGGGTAATTTTGGAGGCCTTTAAAATAAGCCTCCTTAACATTCATAAGCATACGTGACCCCAGCAGCTAGAGCACCATCACATCACGATTACCCGCTTAACACCACCGTGTTGTGAAAATTGCCCCCGCCCCCTCCCCAAGTAAACTCTGTTTCTGACCCGCATTCCCTCACTCTTTAGGGACCGCTTGCTCTCTGTCTCAGAAGGGAGAGTTGGATGATGGGGCACCAGGGTCAGATGCTATTGAGCGATGCTTCAAATAAACGTATGAATAAATTCCTTGATAAATGAACGGTTGGACTGAAATCACTGGAGAGAACTGAAGATTTGAATTTGACCGGGTAGTTGTAGAAGAAGAGGAAAAACTTGAAACTGTTCTTTTGTTTCAGCGTAGACACTCTATTTAAATTTCATAGTGAAAGCGCACTGTTGGATTAATGAAAAGCTCAACTTAAATCACCAGACAGAGTGTGAGATTGAAGCTGAAAGAATAGCAGTGATGATTAAAATCCTAAAATTGGTGTCTTGTATTTAGGAAAAATCAAATGACTTGGCAGTGAGGACAAGCTGCAATTAAAAACGTAAGTCAAGGCTCAAATATCAGCTGTATTTCCTGATAACATATTACTATATGACATACTGTATGATATAAAACATATGCAACAAAAATTAAACCAAATGCAAATTAAGGCCTTCAGCATGTACACTGTTGCACATAAAGTTGGAATAATTTTGTTTTCGTCTTTTTATTCCCATCAGTACTCACCTTTGACCAGGTGTAATGATCACATACTGAGTCTCAGTTACACTTGATCAAGAATATTGTCACAACCATTTCATGAGCAGAGGTAAAAAAAAAAAAATAAAAATTCCAACTATCTGCAAAAGTGTGGTAAAACCCTCGGTCCACAATTATAATTAAACGTAATATGAATTTTAGAGCATTATATCCCTTCTTCATAGACTGACAATAGAGGAGATGGGAAATGGTGGAGAATAAAATTAATTAAAGTCAAACTCCAAAATCAGCTTTAAGGTCAATTTCTTTCAACCGGACTGCCATTGTAAATTAAATATTAATGAAACAATAAAAAAGCAATCAAACCTAAAATGTATTATTATTATTATTATTATTATTGTTATTATTATTGTTATTATTATTATTGCTATTATTATTATATAAGTAGTAGTAACACCTTCACTTACTTTTTTTTAATGTATTTTTTATTTTAGTAAAACATCAACTGTAAAAGTATTAAGGCAAACTGAATTGATGGTAAAGGTAATAAATAGCATTTATTATACAGATACATGCTTCCTTTACAGTCAGAATGTTATGTGGTTTTTACTCTTTTTTTTTTTTTTTTTTTTAGTCATTAAAGTACTTTATGTTGTCTCTCGAATGATTTCCTTTCTCTGTGACTGGCAGATGTACAATATAGTGCATCAATAATAATATGGTTCCCAAGACAAAGCAAAATTTAAGGACAAGTTGTAAACCCAGTTCAAATTGTAGTAAAATAATGTGCACTATAAATCAAGTGTAAAGTGAGTAAAAGCGGCCATTCATTTTCTGGGCAGACATATTAACTTGTCTGTATCTGGTGCAAAATGCATAAAAAGGCCAGAAACAAACAGCACCGAACCAATAGGGGCAGAAAGTTTTTCTCTGCTGGCCCTACAATTACCATATGAAGAGTAATTTTGTTAGTGCAGTATCCTGTTTTGCATCATTTACAATTGTGATGCTTTAGAAGTTTTAAGCTTGTCTACAGGGTCAGCAGCGCTCGGTGTAACACATGCATCATAATCTGTCTGCTCCTCTTCTTCTGTGTTAAATCCAGATGTGAAAATAACTCTGCAAGATTTTTAGAAATGCTTATGAGACTGTTAAAACAAATGTAGTTTATTTCATCTAAATGCTATTACATTTGTGTTTGATATTATGCGCATAAATAGGACCATTTCTTGATATGTTTGACATTTTGTCAACTTCATACAACTACAGCACAATATTTTACAGCATAAATTGTAAATAGGTTGCTTTTTTGCTTCATAGTAATCACCAAGATATGCTCGGAAATTTTTGCTTTAGCTGTTGTATTGTATTTAGGTTGTATTTATCACAGGTTCATAGATGCATAATCTTAAAAAAAAAAGTCTTTATCTCAAACAGCACATTAACATGAAAAGCTGTAAGCATCTATCATGTCTCAGCATGACAGTAGCTATATTGTCATGTGCCTGTGTCCACACACAACAGATTTAAGGTTGTTGTGTGACTGTGGCTGTTCTTTAGCTGATGGAAAATCCCCTCTACAGAGCAAGGCCCTGCTGTCCCAATCCCCCCAGACTGGCACCGATCGATCGCTGGTTGTTATTGACATGACACCTGCCGAGGCGGGCTTTAAGCTATCGAAAACCGATGTGGCAGATCAAAAATAGGACGCCAGCTTTCATGTTTGTAAACAGTATCGATTTGCATAATAACCTTAAAAATTAGTTCCTCGGATTAGGCAAGGACAAACCTGTTTCAGCGTTTGTTATGATGCTTGCAGCATATGCCTAATTAGAGAAAAAAAGGCAGAGGCTGTGATCGGCTTGAAAAACAGGCTGTGATCGGCTTGACAAGTCGGAGCATCGCTGTCAACACCTTTTGGTTTGCCACTGTTAATGAAAGCCATTTTCCATTAAATAATAAAATAAAAACACACCTCTAGACTTCTTGGCAGACAAAAGCGCTGATGCGTCACTTTTACACGGATGCAAATTATTGCTGTGTGTCACAATCATTTATTCATGAGGGGGGCCTTCTATCTCTTGGCGGGTTTACCTGCGCCATGGAGGTGCTCCATCCTCCATTGTGGCACAGCTCTGAGAGAGATGTCAACCTCCAGGAGTGACGAGGAGACAGATGTACTAAAGCAACAACACAAGCACCACTCGCTTCACAAGACGGGTCCAGTTTAAAAGCACTGAATTATGTATCTCAGTGGCTGCCACAATCACAGAATGACTTGTCAGCCTTGAATATCTCATCTCTTGTCTCAGACAAACTATGACCTTATTGGTGACCAAAGAACATTGATTAACTGCAGATGCCTCAAGGTGTAATAATCATTAGTGTTAAATTTTCACAATGTAAATGTAGTTTTACTAACTGCATGCTCATGCCCTTGATAAGGAAAGTCCTCCCAAGATTTAAAGATTCCTTGTATTGTCATTGTATACACAGAAATGGTACTTCTTGGGTAAATAATAAAGGAAATTTATATTTCAAAATATTTAAATAATATTAAATGATAAAAAAAAAGACACATGGCCCACCCCTCTCCCATCCAGTCAAGTCATACTTAGTTAAGGTGCAGAAGACAGTGAGAGGTAAATACTGTAGTTAGTGCACATTTTTTGATTTTCCATTATTGCACATTACTATACATAAAGTGATGCATTGAAATTAAACCCACAATTCTTTAATCCTTGCATTTTTTATTACATTTGCACTCCAGTGCTGCTGCATGCAGGCATCATAACAAAAGATGCTGCAAGGCAAAGATGAGGGAGCCTTCCATTTCAAGTCCCAGTTGTGGACATTTTTCGTATAATCCATTGCAACAGCATTCCTGAATCAAGAATTCCCCAGTGGAAAATGCAAAAGATTAAAAAAAAAAAAAAATACCACAAGTTTATGGAAAAATAAAGGGCTAGTGGTGTCTGACAAGCCTTTAAATCTAGGACAGTCATCCCAAAGAGGAATGCACATACTCATTGCAGGGACATAAAAGCAGAGTTTTAACTGTGCTGTGAGGGAGATGGAGATGGTAGGCCATTAGTTGGATGGTGTTGTTATAGCCTGTGAAGACTTTTTTGGCACCCAGCGTTTGAAAATGTTGCACCAATTTTATACTAAAAGCCTTTTTGCTTTATATAAGAACCATTGTATTTATTCTAGACACAGATTCAGTGTCAGAAAGCACTAGTTTGGGGATCAGGATAGAGGGATTTTATGGATTTATACAGGAAAGGTTTTTTTTAATTTTTTTCTGAACATTTTATTAGTTTACATTGTTTGCTTCAAATCCAAGGTCAACACCTATATATGCCTGGGTGAAATAAACAGAATGCTGAACAGCTACTTTATGTGTAAATACAAAGAGGAAGAAAAAACAAACATGGAAAAAAAAACCCTTTTTTTTAACATAGAACAGGAGAAAAATGAGAAAGAGATTGACAAAAGAAGTTTGGACAGAGGATATGAAGTAAAAAGTCAAAGATAAAAATCATGGCGACAGTCAAAGAGTCTCATGGGTGGATGTGGCAGATTACCACAGCCCTGAATGGTTCTCCCAGACCCACCTTAAGAAAACAATACCATATGTGCAAGCTTATTTACGAAGTGCTGACACTAGAGCCTGAAAGAATTAGTATTCTGTTAGTTAAATGTTTTCCTCTGGGCTCTGTCTCTGCAACAGCTTACAGATGTTTCAGCCATGCAGAGAATGCAAGGCTTTTCCCACCACGGCATGAATGAAAAAGCATGTTGAAGGTTTCGCCCCAGCCAAGCTCAGAGAGTGATCTACAACTTATACTCGGGTGCACTTTGCTAAGTACTGCCTCCTGCACCGGCCAAGGTTTCATCTGACACAGACGCTATTTAGTGCTGCTTCCATGGGCTCCACTGCATATTGTTCAGCACAGATTTGTCAAGCTGGCACATATCCAGTGACAGATGTACTGGCAGCAGCACAGTAAAACCAGGACTGCACTGAACACAAGTGTTAAAAAAAAAAAAAATGTTTAAATATAAGTATGTTCATCAACTTGTGTATCCTGACTAATTTATTTCCTGATAGAAAAAGTGTTAATTATGAAAAGGCTTTTTTTTCTTCTCTTTTTCAGGTTCTCTTTCCATCTCTTGTTGCTTTTGTTTCTCTCTCTCACACACACACACACGCACCACGGTGGAGTAAAAGCAAACAGAGGCAATCTTGTTTACAAGGAGTAGCATAGGACCAGCTGACTGCTGTGGCTGCTCAGCCCAAGCCTTGACTCCCATTTACTTGTGTAACAAACCATCAGGGAGGGGAGGCAGGGGAAAACATTGTTATCAGCAGGCCAGATAAACCCCCTCCAGAGGTAGCGCTGATAGAGAGGCAGCCCCGCCGCTGGGCAAATAGAAAGATCCTATCTGGTCCTTGCACTGAGCCGGCCAATCAGCCCAGCAGAAGCGCTCGGGCTTTTCTCAAACAGGGGAGATGTGTGGAGAGAGGAGAGACCAGAGCATCACCAGGTCTGCTCCTCTTTTTAGACAGACTTTTAGAGAAGAAGCTGGATCTCTGCCGTCTCCTACAGACGGCTCAGAGGAGAGAGGCCTTGGCTGGAGCTGCATTGGGTGATGCGGCTGTGGGTCAGATCAGAGCGAACAGGTTCAGGCTGGATTTGAAGGAGGCTGCTTTATAGAGAAATTGAGGGTTGTTATGGGATTCAGTGTTGCTGGCCCAAAACGTGTTTCATTATCATACTTTTCATGGTCTGCTGATTTGGTGATTCTGTACATCGACCTCATAATCAATATTAATTGCGGGTCAGTCAGATTTAATATTGATTCTCAGTCTTGTTCACATCTTTGTCACTGGCTTAATTTAGAGGAAGTGCTCATACACACTTGTAAGTTATTATCTATCATTTTCTGATACTCAAAAAAAAAAAAACAACCCAAAAACTATCAGAAAACAATCTTAAAAACTTTGACCTTGACCATCCACAGCTCAACCACAAGACAACTTGCAGAACTTGATGAGATCAGTCCTAACATCAATACAGCACATTAAGTCTGCCCTGCAGTTTATCATTTCACTTGCAGACGTCTGTTTTAATACTTTTCATGACACACTTTGTACTGCTTGTATTTGTGATAGAATGTGGAAAACACACTTTTTCAGGCTGAAAATTTACTGCCCTCAAATTTACGATGTTATTCCCTTGTCCTTGCTGTAATTGTCATTTTTGAACTTTTTGCCACTTGCTGGAAATTTCTACTATTTATTTTTCATTACTGAGTAATGGCTTTTGCAGATGTCTTGCCTTTAAGCCAGCAGTATTGTAACAGATCTAGAACAGGCATGATAAATTAGAAATATTTCAGTGTTATGTGTATTCTTTTCTTTTGCTCACTACACACTTTGTTCCTCCTATACAGAATGTTTCTCTTTGTCTGTGTCACTGTCATTGCCTTTTAGTTCATATGTTTATGAAGACTTGCAAGAAAGAAAAACAAAGGTTTGTAGTGTACTCTCCTCACTTTTCATGCAGTAGTGGCTTTAGATTTCCTGTGGGTTACATACCTTTGAGAGAACATCAGCCTCATTTCAAGTTCTGTAAGATACACTCAAGACCAGAGGTAGAAATTAACTAGTTACTTCATATCTTATTACATCCTTGAGAGGATATTTTGAAAGCAACTCAACCTTTTTTTTCTGAGGGTTTTTTACCTCACTATGATTATTTTTGAAAGACCTCCTTTTTATCATATCATGCAGCTCCCTGAAATCATCCTTGTGACACAGTGAGGAAAGGGGCACTTACTGAAGTTGCAGTGATTGTACTTGAGTAAAATATTTCTGCACCCTCTTCACCTCTATTCAGCAGTTTGATATATGGTAGTGGTGAGAGGCCAAGCTCCTCTTTGACAAGCAGGAGGCACATTTCTAGAGGCAGAGATGAGGGCTGCAGGGTGAAGAGGCTACAGCTGTCATTGCTCATCTTAATGGCGTATTGGAGTACACGCACACACATACAGTCACATAAACACGTGCATACCCTCCACATACTTACAAATATGGGGTAAATGAGGAAGCTTTGGATGTATGCGGAAAAAAAAAAAAAAAAACTTGGCTTGTTCTTGCACACACTTGCATACACATCAAACTGCTCTCACTCACACACACACAAACATATAT
>JAPQRP010000013.1:16156383-16170695 GCA_037367295.1 Apogon hyalosoma
AGACACACACATGCATATACGCAAATCAAAAATGTCCAGGAAATGAGGAGAGGAAGCTTTGGATGTAAAAACATAAGTACTTGTGCATGTGAATGCATTCTCTCAAATAGAGTCACATAAATACACACATTGACTGGATTTGTACACAGACGTACACGCTCTTGCACAACATGAATATGTATTCCTTCATATTCAGGAGCGAGTACACAGTCATACACATCGATGGCACATACTGTATAGCACAGACGCACCTTCACACACCAAGCATTGCCTGTGACAGATGTTGGCAGGAATATTGCCAGGAAGAAAGCTCTTTCATTTCTTTTTATTCTCTCTGTATTTTGGCATGCCTATCTCTGTACACAGTGTGGCCATGTCACCGAAGCTGTTTCTTTTTCTCTTCCAGTTCCTCTGTGCTTGCTTTTTTTTTCTCCTATGTTATCATCATGAAATTGAAGACATTTGTGCCAAGAGAGATTAGAAGGGAATCGGGGAAAGCGAGGGGGACATTAGCAAAGATATTTTTGTCAGTAATGAGCTAACTCTTTGTTATGCGCTGGGCTAAGGAGGTCTAATGATGACGTTTGTACCAAGAGGAAGAAACTGAGTCTCCAGAGTCCACACACAGCCAGAAACCACAGGCTTTGGTGCAACTCTTAACTCTATTCAATTATGCAGATGAGCCCGTTGGGCTAGTGTTGGCCGTCACTTTAATGATGACGTGGGTAAACAGACATAGCTTCTTTTTCTGTCTTTAAAAGTCCCAACCCACCCCCACCGCAAACCCCTTATTTCTTATTTTGCACCCATGAGAAAGTTAATTGTCTTAGTCATTAAAGAGGTATCAGCTGTCATGCCACTGACAAAGACATAAAGAAAAGGGAAAGCAGAGGGATGTGAAGAAGAGAGAGTTAAGAGAGATTTATTTTTGCCTTCCAGGCTGATGGCAAAGAATCTCCTAAGATGCAATCATGATATTTTGATGCAGGATGAGGACTCATCAACCTCTCCAGGCAAAGCCTCGTAAGAGATTTTTCTCTGTTCTCCCTGGTGGCCACCGGGTGGCAGAAGAGCACAAGGAACATACCGCTGTTTGAGTCTGCTCAGCTTGACTCGCCAGAGAGGGCGATTGGAGTCCTTTTGCTTGTGTGCAAACAAACTACAAAAACAGTACAGCATCTGCCCTTGGATTATTGTAGAATTTACACTTGGAGTACTCGAGTATGCATCATGTTAACACGGGTGCAATTTTATGCGTACAGGAACTTTAATGTGTAATCATCTTAAAAGGGTCTGTTGTAAATAAGAATCAGATAGTTGTTGAATTAGACTAAAAAAGAATAAACTGAGCCATATAAATTAAGTTTTTAAGGACTGAGGTGTTTTGTACATGGTTATAAAATTCAGTTGCATTGACATAGACACCCAGCACTGTATTTATATGTATTATTCATAACTATAAGTGTAAATATAGGATGAAGTTGATCAAAAAATATTTTTCAAAAGTATTTTCAACAGAAAGCTTTTTTCCCAGATATTTTCCAATGAACTTTTGACTTAAATGAACTTAAAATCTGTGCAAAAGCCAATAATCATGTTTTATACTTGAGGCTACTGTATTTAGTTGGATAACACTGTTATATTTCACTTTTAAAAGTATTTATAAAGTTCCATTTCTTGCTTGAAATGAAGGCTTCTTCCACACCACAAAACAAATAGCTGTGACACTAGTACACTTCCTCATTTTATTTCTTTTATGCAACTGAAGAAACTGAGCCTGTTTTCTTTCAGATGGTGTAGATAAGCTGTTTATCTGAATAGCGTCTGGGCTTCATGTACTCATGTCCTGAAATAAGAACAAACTAAATAAGGTGTTGCATAATAACATGATTTTTGTCGTTATAGATTTTGAATTCCACTCTAGCCTTTAGGTGGGCTTTAAGTTAAAACCAGTGAATCAAAACAAGAAGTTAAAACAGAAAACACTTTTTTTTTTCTGCTGTAGTTCTTTTTTTCTGTACTTATTGCCCATTGGATGCCTTGAGCACTTGCGACTGAAGACAAATTAAGTTGGCAATGATTGTCACATCAAAGTCTCACTTTCTATTCTTTTCATTTAAGACTCTGGGCACTGAGGTCCAACTTATGCCCCTCAAGTGAAAAGAACAAGAAAGGAAAGAAAAATCTGGCTTTGGATTTGGCTCCATTTTTTTTTTTTTCCATTTTTGTTTTGCCCACTTGTATTTTTCTGGTCTGCCTGGAGGAGCTTGGGTCAGTGAATACCAATGACACAACAATTCACCTCTTAGAGACCATCCTCAAGTAGCTGAGGATCAAGGCTGCATTTTTTTTCCACCACAAAGGCCTCCTTTATGAAACGTTCTGTCATTTGTTGTGTTTCGAAAAAGGATAGTGTAGAATCAACTCCTTAACAAATGGAGCCTTGGTCTATGTATCAGATCATGTACACAGAGGTGCCTACTTTTTCTGTCTTTAACATAAATACAGCTTCTTTTTTATGGTTTACTGTATGGCCAGACATCAAATCTTTAAATATTCCTGGTTTGAGGAATGTAAGACCACACCGTACCTGCACCCAGATTGAAATCACACTACTAGCCACACAACAAAAGAAAACCACATTTGGGTGACATCTTCTAAATCAGAACAACCTCCTCCCTCCTCCCCTTCATGCAACAATCCTCTAGGGAACAAATACTAAGTGAAAGCATGTAGGTAAGCGAGACAAACTGCACAGGAGAGACGTGGCCACTGAGTGTTTATTGGACACCCTATTCTTGTGATGTGACAGGGGGTCCGAGCCTCATCTCTACATCGTGCATCTCGCCGTACTCAGCGGGAGGCTCACGCTCCCCTTCTCCCCGGCGCCACTGCCAGCCGTCTCTGCTGAGGTGGTGTGCTAATCATTTAAACAGCCCAATCAAAGGCAATGCGATGTTTCACACAAGGGAGAAAAAAGGAAGGGAGGAAAGTGATTATTAGTGTTTGGGAGAGGCAGCCAGAGTGATTGAGCTGAAGGGGGACTTTGATTTTGGGGCCTCTCATTGTTTTTCAGAATGGCATTGGGTTTAGCCGCTAGGCTTGAGGAATCTGGTGAGCTGTCAGTGTATGACGGTGAACGCGATTTTTTTTTTGTTTTTTCTTACATACTCAAAGCCACACACAAAGAGATTCACTCAATGCAGTTTACCATAGCAGGCCAGCACCAAGTCCACCCTTCTGAGGAAAAGAAATTAGTTTTTGTCTTTCAGGGTTTTGTACTCCAAATTTATTTTATTTTTTTACTGCTGTTGTTTTTTTTTTTTTTTTGTTTTGTTTTTTTTTAATTTTTTTTTTATTCCGCTTTGCTTGAGAAGAAAAGTAGAATTTTGGGAACAGTTTGAAAGAAAAAAGTCACTTTGAAAACCACTTCCAAGGAGTAGTTAAAATAGTTAATGTTGGGCTTAGTTTGTTGTTAGGCTATATTCAAATCAATATCTGGAATTGAAAACATCCACATGCTCACACACAGCCGACACACACTGACGCTCGCACACACATTCACAGCACAGAGATGAATCACCTTGGCTTGTCAAGAGGTTGGTTAATAGACATATTTGATGTCATGCAAAGCCCAGTGGTGTTGAAAGGGTTTTGTTAGTGTGTTGATATCACCCCCTGTGCATAAAGCTCCACTTAAAACAATAAATAGCAATAAGCGCATCCAAAGCCCCTGCAGTTTAAACTATATGTCTTTGATATGGGATACCTATTACTGTTGGCTTTATCTAATGGATTGGATTCCCACACCTCATCCCTCCGGTGTTTCAAAGCACTGAAACCTTCAAATGTAATGTGTTATCTGCACATTAGCTGCTCCAGAGCCACTTATCAATGACTAATGTTTCTGTGGCAAAAATGGTAACGCAATTGGGAAAAAGGTGAGACACTTTATGAACCTTACAAAGGGCAGCATTGCAACTCCCACCAGAGTCAGTTTTGTTATTAAAGCAAGAAAATATCACTGATTGAAACCTAAAACATTTCAATTCATTTACTTCTTTTATTCCTCTCCAGTTGGTTTCCAAACAAAATAATTCCTTCATTACTTGTAGACTGTGTTTGCTCTTCACTGAAAGCAAACCATGACCCTACCTGCAGGATACCCATCACCTTAGCGCAGGTTGTGATTGGAGAAACAGTACAAAATGTCAGAGAAGAAATGAACTCTCTAATAGGAGTTTGACCGCAGAACTTGACACAACACATATCTTACATAGTTGGAGCTCACATGCTGTTTACTGGCCGATCTCTGCAGCACGCTTTTTTCCCCACACACTTTTCAATCTGTTGTGAAAGATATGCAAAATCAGATACTAGAAGCAGATAAACATCCTTGGTGTGGGGTAATTTCACTTGAGACTTTTACAAACTTAACTATACAACTTGCTCAGTGGTCAGTCAGGCTAATACTAATATGTTGAAAAGAAAAACATAAACACGTTTTCTGTGACCAGCGCTTTAAGAATTCACATCTGCGGGGTTCATTTTTCCATAGACAATTTCCAAGAGCTTCCAGAAGGCATCTGGATTAACTAAGGATCACTATTTATGATCACTTTTATTGCATCATCTGTGATTGGTTCAACAGTCACATTTTAGATTGCACGCTTGTTGCAGTTAACCTAAATGTTGCGATACATCCAAGTTTCTGGCATTTACTGTATTGAGGGCTTTATGAAATTGCTTGATGAGAAAAGACAAATACTTAAAAATATACAATTTCTGCAGATTTTAAGGTAAAAGTGTTTTTATTATTTTGCTCTCCTAATCTTCTGACTTCATATAAAATAAGAAAAAAAAGACATATTTCCATCAGTGTACTGTTAAAATGTTCAAAAACAAACCCATGTACAGTAGATACATCATTAGTTATCAGATGAAATGATAGCAGAATCGCAAAAAAACAAGGTGGAATGTTATGCTGTGAATTGTGCATTTTATATCTCAGGTTGGAATAAATTTAGAGATCATTTTACCCAGTAGAATGTTGATTGAACTGAATCCCCCAGATTCCACCTGTTTTACTGTGTTTTTTCCAGATTAAACAGTAGTAGCTGTTAATGACTATCTGACTCCATGTCATTTGCTGGCCACAAAAGTACTGAAGTACATGGAGCGCAGATTAAATTGTCCACCACCTGTAATTTTCTCTGGAGGGCCACAGATGTTTTGTATCTTGTCTGGTTTTGTAGTGGCGCACCACAAATATGTTTTGTTGAGGTGGCAGAGGAGTACTTCTTTTGATTCCGTACGTATCTATCATAGAGTAAAGCTCCTTCCTACCTCTCCTGATGCTTATATTTCTGTCTGTGTGCCTCCTCTCTAAAATAAGAAGAGTGAAAAACGGCCCTACACACTCCAAGTTTAGCATCACTTGGTGCTTTTGGTTAGCCTCAGCGGCCCACTGATTCACTTTGAAAAGCTCCAATTAAAATAAAGGGCTAATTGTTAGTTTGCTCAACAATTTCTCTGTATGTGCCTTCCTCTTTTTCATCAGACACAAAAAAATACTCTTCTTCACATATATAGGCCGCTATGGCTAAAATTATACGTTATGTGTCTGCATGTATGCGTTATGTATGTTTATCCTCTTACTAGAGTTGTCATTAGCAAGTATGCAGAGCATGTGAGGTCTTGTATGATAACAGGGTTAGCTGTTGTGCTGTGTGTGTATTGCACTCTATATAGAACGTGCACTCTCCTGTGATTGTGCTCTAACGCAGCAGCAAAAGCGAGCAGACATCACCAGCAGCAGCCACCAAACAGCTCCTGAAGGGGCGGTCAGGCAGCAGCTGTTTGTTTATTTAGATCTAACTTGTAATTACGTCTGCGACAGACTCTGCACCACGTCGAAAAGACATATTTGGCTCCACTCACCAGCCAATCGTCAAAGGGCGCTCGCTGTCCCTCTTGATTACAGTTGTGCACTGTAGCCATGCCATCCCAGTGGCTCTAGAAGAAATGAGACACCGGGATCTCATTTAAGAGCCAATTGTATGTGACTCAACTGTTCTGAATGTGTTGGTATAAGTAAATATTTCACATGACAGAGGAACACTTTTATTTCTCACCATTAAATGGGGATCTGCTAAGTTTGCACCTCAGAAAGAGCAAGACTGAGACTGAGCAGCAGAAACAAACAGGACTGAGTGTGGTTATAGGCTTCTGGCTGTTGGTGACTCACACTGGTTTATGTTTAAATTTGCTCTCAAAATGGCAGAACAGTCCAATAATGTGACAATACTTTGTCCAGGTCGAGGAAGATTTTTGCTTATGATACAAACTGTATGTAAATGTCCCTCTACCAGAGCGGATCCTTGCTGTGTCCCTCATTTGGCATTCATAAGCAGTTGTGACAACCTCATCAGTTAGATGGAGCTGACTCCAAGACGGAGACGACAAAACCACAGACCTCAAAATGAGAGGAGCAGGAAGACAGAGACCCAACTTCACAGGAAGCGTGCAAACTGAACCAAATTCTCCCTCTCTCTCTACCCTGTCTCTCTTTTCTTCTCAACCCCTTTCTCACTCGCTAGTTTAAAGTTGTCCTGGCTTTTATTTTGAGAAATATTAATTTGGTAGAAGAGTGGTGTCGTATCTGAAATACAACACAAAGACAGAAAAAAGAGAGAGGGAAAGTGAGAAAAAGGGGGAAAGAGGGGAGGAAAAAAGAGGCGCAATGCGTGCACATTTCTCTCGCTTGACGTTTTGCTGAAGTTTGTACGCCACTTGAGCCCGCCGTTTCCCTCGCTAATGATACCAGCGGAGCCTCTCTGGGGAATGGCGTCCGTCGTGCGCCTGGCTTTCACATTTCCAGCACCAGGTATTTTGGGATACGCAAGCGGGGACTATGAGGCACATCATTCCAAGAGCTCATCTGGTTCTTTCTCTCTGTCTCTCTCTCTTGCTTCCTCTCTCCCTCCAATCGGCTTCACTCCTCTCCTCTTTCTTCTTGTTGTTGTACTTCTGCATACGCAGACATTCTGTGTCTCTCTAGTTCTCTCTCTTTCTTTCTTCCTCCCTCCCTTCCTTCTTCTATCTTACTTTTTGATTTGGTAAGGATGATTTCAAGTGTGGGGGAAAAAATGCGTGCACAGGAGAGGGAAAAAGTCTTTTTATTAACTTATTCATTGTATGAAAAATCAAGAGGTTTTTTCCTTTCTCCACTCCGCTCCCTCTCCCCCTTCCTCTTGGTTAAGGCAAATGAATGTTTAAAGAGGTAATTTACTGGGCCCTGGCAGGATCCACATTGTGTATTACACAAACAGGCAGCAACAAAAGGAAATTCTAATCTAGACAGTAACACGACTGCACAGAGGATCCTCGGCGGGGGGTCCAGATGAATTATACAACAATCTGTGTTCTCCCTCGTTTAATTTAAAGGTCTGTTTTCAAGGCTATCGCCAGCTTCCACTTCAGAGGAGAGACTTGGCCCGCTGAGGTCAAGCCCATATTGACAAATATCAAGAGGCAAGAAAGGAGCGCCCAAAACGCAGATATGAATAAGTAAAGGCAAACAGATAAGCAAACATAAAGCAATGAGGGAGAAAGGAGGCAAGTAGACAAACATACACAACATCTTGTTGGCCATGAAACAAGAGGGCCCAGACAGAAGGACCTGAGAGAAACATGAAAACTAAGCATGCAAGGCTTTTTTTTTTTTTTTTTTTTTTTTTTAAATAGCAAATAATCGTTTGTTTGATGGTGCTGCATGGCTGCTCTGGTCCTCTGGCTTTCACACAGATTTACTGTAAAGGAAGTGGCATCACTGACAGTCTCCTGCACTCAGAGGCCTCTTGGACCTTCTGCTGCCCTTGAGGTTTTGTTAGGAGAAGTGGAAATATCAGGCGTGCATAAATTTGTTGAGATGCTGCTTCCAGAAATGGCCCAAGGCATTTCATGAATTTTATTTGGTTACATAATAGCTACATGATAGTGCCAGGGTTGTAATTCTTCATCCAGGTACCTTGTGGTGCTTTTATTTTTAACTTCCACTGATGTGTTTTCAAACAGCTCTGAATGATGTCTGACTACGTCTTTGAACTAAAATATTCTCAGAGGGACGGTCCCCTGCTGGACACATTTTCCCTCTTTCTTCTTTGTAGACCATTTCTTTTCCTCCACAGTTACAAAAAGTATTAGAGGGTGACAGAATTGCCCAGCCACCCCAATTCACCTCTTGTCGCCACTGATTTTCCTCATAGTTCATGAGAGTGAGCACTGGAGCTTGGCCCACCCCTCCCTGTCCATCATAACTCGGAGAATCAACAGGTCACAACCCCCAACCCCTCCCTGTGGCTCAGCACCAGCCTGCTTTTGACAGGATGAGTTTGACCTCTGACCTCTTGAGCAGACAGCTCAATCAGCTTTTTATGGCGCTTGAGAAAGTGAGTCCACAGCCATGTCACATGTCTTTGAGGGGAAAATGCATTCTCTTCCCTAGAGTTGGTTTTTATCATAGCCTTAGATGGATCCAAGTACTAAAAATTATACATACAATTATCTGAACCAGAGCAGGTTGGACATTAGGCAGATGCTTTTCATAGCCATCAGCAGAATTGGTCGACTTTGATTAAATTAGTCGGCTTCCTTTTGTGGACCTGACATTTAAGCACATTCCACGTGTTTTCAATAGGGTTGTGATCGCAACTCTGTGTTAATGTGTGATGGGGTCATTGTCCTGTTAGAACACCCAACTGTGTCCACCTTTTGTCCCTCTAGCAGATGGTTTTGAGGTTATGCTAAAGAATTCTGAGTTTGTCCTTTATTTTACATATTAAATCTACAGTGTACCAGTTTTATTGGTAGCAAATTAGCTCCAGAATGTGATCCTACTGTCATCATGTTCAACATGTTACACTTTTTTTTGGCTTTTAAAGCTTTGTCTTTATTCCTCCCAACATACATATACATACATACATCAAAAAACTCGAGTAGTTTTTCTCATCTGACCATAAGAATTATCCATTTCATCAAACAAACTTAAGCCTGTCTTGAAGATGCTCATTTTGGAAGTTTGTAAAATCTTGTTCTAAAACTCACTTCAGTGGTGATAGTGGGGTTCCAGTTGTTTCCAGTTCATAATATACTTGTGCCCTGGTGGTTCTGGGGTTGGTCTTGACTATCCACCAAACCAAGCTGAGGATGACAGATTGGTTTGTCTGCCAGACCACAATGAAGTGGCTTCACCAATAACTTATGATCATAGAATTGCCAGTTGTTTAGCAATGGCTTGACAAATTTCTGAGTTATGTGAATCTACAAGTACCACTTTAAGATCTGCACTGAACTCCTTTTACTTTCCCATTGTACCATGTTGAGCAATTCAATGACTTTTCAAGGAAATTCTTTTTATGTTGGTGCACATAAGCTACCGGCTGTAGTCAGTTATGATCACGAACAGGAGGTTAAGAGCCTTTAGCCTTGACAAGTTGAAAGACCTTTCACAGCATTCAACACCACTGACTCAATCTCAGCTAATGTATGCACTATTTCTAGCCTTGGTAGTTTAATTTTGATCCTTTCAAGCTCAGAAAACCCCAGCTGAAGCAGACTTTTGGCAGCATTTTTTGTCTTTCAGGATGTATGCTATTCAAACATTCTGCCATAGAACAAGAACAGGTAAAGGAAATTACTAAGTGCAACTGTATTGACAATGTTGCCGTTGTAGTTGGAATAAAATGTTTTGACCTCTTTTCATGAAATGATTGTGACAATATGATTTATTCTTGATAAAGTGTCAGTTGGACTCGGTGTGTAATCATTATATCTGATCACCAGTGATTACTGATGTGTATAAATAAGAATAAGAGAGGAAAATGCCTGCAAACAAAATGATTCCACCTTAATGGGCTCCAGTGTACTTTAATAGGTGAAACAGTTTAACTTAATTAGTATGACATAGCAAATAGGTGATCCACGTTGTGCCAGTACAGACCAGTCTGTTTGGATCAGGGTGCTGCATATCATGCTTGTGCATGGTTCACCATCTAGACCATGTGATTAAGTGGAATCAGGCATGGTTTGCATGTACTGTGATCTGTAACTACACCCAAGCACAGCCAAATCTATAAAGCAGGCGATAATGCCAAATAAGCCACAAGGTGGTAACATAAACATCCTCAGGCCCGAAACATTAATTGCACTGTGCAATGCAATAATTGTACCTGGGGCCGGTACAAGTTGAGTGTGCACTTAATAATGTATGATTTCTGTAATTTTAAATTTTTGTTGCTTGTACCTCGAAAGTCTCAAGCCAGTGCTAGAGAATCTGATTGGATTGGGGAGATGTTTAAAAAAGGAGAACTCTGATGCAAATTTGGCCCCGCGTTCACAGCTGAACTGCTAGTGATGTTTGCTCCCCTACATCCTGAGCTCCACCACTGATTTAACCTCCTGGGATGAGCAGCCAGTGATCACAACGCTCAGAGGAAGTTAGCGGCCTCCACTCTCCAGAGGCCAGCACTTCCTCTTGATTTCGCCTGTTCTGTCGAGAAAGAAAAGGAAGGTAAAGATAAAAAACACCCCTGCTATGCTGTGTGTGTGGGCTTCACACAACTGTAAAACTGCGTCATCAGCACAAAGATGAAACTCTGAGTGCGTGTGTGAGTGAGTGCATGTGTGTGCATGTGTGTATTTTAGGCAAGGTGCCTGCCCTGGAGCTAGATAATGTGAACAGAAGCAGATGGGGAAACTTAAACGCACACCCACTAGGGTATAGCAGAGCTGGCACAAAGTAAGAAGAGGTCTTAGAACATCTCCCAGCCCGAGTGGATGCCAGCACTCTCGCTAGCATTGAGACTGGATGACAAAGAGAGTGAGAGAGAGAGTGTGTAAGTGAGAGAAAGAGGAAAGTCAGTGTTGTATGTGTGCCTGTGTGTGTTTTGTACAGTACCTTCTACTTTTTGTTCTTTTTGCATATTTATTCTTCTATGAAACTGTCTGCGCTCTGTCCTTCTGTTTCATGCTCCATCACTGCTCTGAGCTTTAGACAAACCACAGTCCACATTACAGCACTATTTTGGGACATTTGTTTAACACTAGTAGAATTTTACAAAAGGATCAAATTCAAATACAGCAAACGTAGATCCTGTGTAGCAAATATATCAGTCTTTAGAGAACGGATATCTTTTAAACCAAAAGCAGAAGCACCTGCTCTTAACATGACTTCACAGTACAATTATTACACTTAACATTCAAATAAAGAATCAGAAGGCTTCGCTGCAAGATTGACAACTGTGTTGCATGTTTTATGACAGTGCTTTCAGATTTTTGATCAAACAAGCTTTAACACCATTTATTCAGTTAACTCAAGATTTCAGTTAGTCTTCACTGAAACAGGAATGTACCTTATACTTTTGGTAATGTATGGTGAATACTCAAAGACAGTAATAGGATATAGATTAAGAGCAACAAATAACTAATTTTAAACATTTTCTAACATCATAATGCCTCCAGTTGGATGAACACAGGGGACCTAAACCACTGTGGCACTGCCTGTTCAGCAGTATAAGCAGCACTCGGGCCAACCCTTAGTCATGTGTCAAATTTTGCAAAGCATCTGAGTCACTTGGGACCAATCCGTTAGGCCCATAAATCAGCTCTGGATCTCCACACGAGCCAGCCGAAGCAGCGTGGGGCTAAAAGGGGGAAATGAGTCCTCCCACAATGAGATGCACATGTTGCTGCCTGGTGGGTGGGTGCTGCAGAGGTCAGACGGGGGTGTGTAGGTTAATAATGAGGTGAACTTGATCTTCTCCAGTCCCAAAGAAGACTAGTGGCTCTTTTCCCCAAAGGGGGGACAAGACCATTATCTCAACAATATAAAGAGAGCAAAGAGATAGTGGTGGTTGCCCTAAGCGTTTGGTCACTTAATGGTAGTGGTTAGATAATTACAGATGTTTATGATAGAGTAAGCAGAAAAAACAGCGGTAAAAGTTGTAGTAAAAAAGTAATTAATATGTAAGCAACATAAAAAAAGATGCCCCAGAAAAATCCATTGTAGAATAAAATAGAATAGAATAGATCTATTATTGTCATTGTCACTGGAACAATGAAAGTCAGTTTAGCAGCTCCATTCTATTTAGCTGCAAAAACACTTAGTGCAAAAAGGACTGTATAAAAATATAACATAAAATACTAAACAAAAATGTAGGCATGTGCAAAAGCCAGAATAAAATATTATTTATTTCAATGAATGTCTTTAAATGTGTCAGTTGATGTCTGTATGATTTCATCTTATCTTCTGGTCTGTCTGTTGACATCGTGGATTCCCAGAAGCGTCTTTGCGCCATGATCAGCACCGTTCAATTAGGCTCAAAGCCAGCGGGCAGAGGTGATCCTAGGGGTGGGTTACTTTGGGGAAAGCTGGCCCTGACCTCCTCAGCCACATTGTTCCAAAGCGTAATGGCCTGGACAGAAAAGGCTTTCAACACCACTCACTTTCTGTATAGACTTTATTTGGGTTATTACATTATACACCAGATGCTTTTATATCCGTATCTTCAAACAGCTATTTGGGTTATGGCTGAGTGTTTCATGACTCTTATGGCAAACTGAGATAGCTTCATATTAAGTACGTTTTTTTTTTTACTGACATTTCCATTTTTATAGTAATTCAATCCTCTTACCTTTGAGATATTTTAAATTGAGGCTTATGATATTAGACGCTGAGACTAACCTGATTTTGACTGGGTGTTGTCAAAATAGTGTATAGAAATGTGCCCACAGTTAAATTGCTGATGATAAAAGGGTTTTTATAAAGTTAGGCCTAAATATATTTAAGGAGTTCTTTAGGGCCTTTAGAGTAGATAAAATCTAGTGGTCAGTTATTGGATCTCATATGAGATATAGTACATTTAAGAGCCAAAAGGCTCACTGAGTTCAAAACGGCTCAGCAGCTGAATGCTCTGAAGTTACTGATAGCAGGGCAGCAGGAGAGAGAGAGCAGACAACATTTAGGCTATTTTGGAAAAAAAAAAGATAAAATCCCAAAGTCTCTTGCAAGGTGTATATCAGTTTATGACTGGAGAACATATTAAGGAAGTTTAATCATGTGCATTTTTAAGGCATATTGAGTTAATGCCATGAAATGTAGGAATAATTCACTGTTTAATGTATTTATGGTTCTAAATTAAAATAAAGTGGATTGTAAATCTTTGTGCACAAGGATGAGAGAGCATTCAAGCAGATTGCTGCACTTTGTTGATGGAACTTCATGCCCTTCAGGTATGGTCTGGAGATTGCAGATGCTTCTCTGTCTCCAGAAAGCAGACACACATACATAAACGCATATCCCAACCCCTTGTTAGAACGTTCAAGTTTGATTGATGAGGAAATAGATGGCAAATTGCAGTGTCCATTCTGATGGATGACATCATTTGGCCCAATGTGCTGATCACGAATGCCAAACCAGAGCCTTACTTAGCCCCCCTCCCTTTCTCCACTCCCTTTTGCTTACAATTGATCAGTGGGAGTTTTGTACACCAGCCTCCTTTGAATTTAATGCATGAGGAGAGAGAGCAGTTGACATGGCTCTTTACAGGCTGCCCAAGTCCCACAGCCCCCTCCCTCCTTTACGCCGTCCCATCCATCTTTATCTAGAGGGGTCCAAGCCATGACAGATCCAGTGGCACTCTGTTTGCTTACTCTCATATGCAGACAATCACTCTGTGTTAAATGGCCCTTCTGCTTTAGATGGATTATTGTTTACACTTGTGCAATTATGGTGGGTGTCTAAACGGAGGATTATTGAATGGGAAACTAAGAAAGAAGGGCAGTGATTGTCAGTCCTTGATATTTTCTGTCAGTGTTTGTTCTCATCATCAAACTGGAGCGAATACTGTCAAGCCTTTCATTTCTAGCCACCATGTTTGCCAAAGAATTTATAAAACCTGTTCAAACAATGGATGTCAACATAAGAAGCAAATATTTAAACAGATTTATAAAGTCTTGACTTTTACCACAAGATAAAGACACAGTTTATAATGTGTAAATATATCTGAAAAAAGACCTCTGACCGGAGTGAGGGGCTTGTCAAAACCACTGGCACACAGGAGAGCTATGCATATTCCTCAATCAACATTTTTACACGTGTAAACAGCTTTGCCAGGCCGTGTTCTCCCAGAGGCTTATTTTGTGGAAACCATCCAAGCGCCACGTCATATTCAAATAGGCTGACAGGTGAAGAAGAAGAGGAGGAGGAGGAGGAGGAGGAGGAGGGAAGGGGGGGTGCGATGTCTTGATTGATG